>JAZKJV010001884.1:600000-1168530 GCA_037367405.1 Ottelia alismoides | reverse complement strand
TGACTCCGCCTGATTCTGGAGAGGAAGTACACATGCCTCCTACGTCGTCGCCGCCTCCAGATGCAGCCCCTCTATGTCACCACCACCTCCACCACCTCCGGTTACAGTCCCTCCTACATCACCACCATCTCCACTAGCTCCAACACCTCTGCCACCACCTCCTACTGCGATCACTCCTCCACCTTCACCTCCTAGTACCCTTACTCAGTTTTTACCATATTTTTGCATTCACGGGCCACCTTTTATACCCATTGCTCACGGGCCTATCCCACATCCAGCACATCCCACGTATGTTTTGAGTACTTTATTACTATTGATGGTACGGGTGATTTATCTTTGCAGCAGGCTTCTTTATAGATGAGCAGGTGCCTCCTCATGAGACTACTTCACATACTACAAATGGTACAGATGATATTGATGTGCTCATTGTTTTCTGAAAGAAAAGGTGTACGCATGCCATGTATCCTCTCACTCATGTTTCCTTGGGGCACCATCAACGAACATCAAGAGGCTTGTCGTGGATCTTTCAGCTGTGGAAAACCCACGGACATATCAGGAGGCTATGTGAGACAGTCAGTGGTGTCTTGCTATAGAGGAGGAGATGATCGCGTTGTTGTTGTGTAACACTTGGAGATTGGTTACTGATCCTATAGGGGGCTTTTATGGTTGGTTGCAAATGGGTGTTGTGAAGCACCATGCAGATGGTAACATTGATCGCTACAAGTCTAGACTTGTGGCTCGTGGGTTTACCAAATCAATGAGGTGGACTATCAGGATACATTCTCTCCTGTGGCGAGCCATTCTGCTCCCAGGATCCTCTCTCTATTGTTGTGGTAAAAGACCGGTTCATGTCCCAGCTCGACCTGAAGAACACTTTCCTATATGGTGATATGCAGTAGGAAGTCTACAACAGCCTCATGGGTTTGTTGTTGAGGAATGTAAGATGGTTTACATACTTCATAAGATTATCTTTGGCCTTAAGCAAAGTCCCAAAGCATGGTTCTAGAAACTCTCGGACCTGATAGAGCAGCAAGGGTTCATGAGATCAACTACAAATTATTTATTGTTTGCTCAGAGAACTCCGAGAGGTATAGTTGTTAAATTGGCTAATGTAGATGATACCATTGTAACAAGAGATGATGTACAAGGTATTAGCATGGTTAAGGAGTTTTGTAGACAATAGTTTGCCACTAAGGACTTTGACGATCTACGATACTCCCTAGGGCTTGAGTCTGGTAGGAACCGGCAGGGTCTTGTGATGACCAAAATAAAGTATGTTATTGATCTATTATCAAAGACATGCATGGAAGATTGTAGACATGTCACCACTCCTATGGATCCCAGCATGAAGTTGTATGGTGATGATACAGATGAGGTAGACAAGAGGAGATACAACAATCTCATTGGGAAGCTTCTATATGTGACCATTACTAAGTCAGATATTTCATTTGATGTAAGCAAAGTTAACCAGTTTATGGAGCAGCCTCGATAGGCACATATGGATGCGGTTCACATAATCCTGAGGTATTTGAAGTCCTCTCCAGGTAATGGGTTGTTCTTTAGCAAAGGGACATTCTTAGCCATCACAGCATGTGCAGATGCATAATATGCAGGATGCCCCAAAGACAGGAAATCGACTTCCAACTTTACAATGTTCATAGGGAGCTCTTTGGTATCATGGAAGAGCAAGAAACAAACCGTGGTTTTCTATATCTAGTGCAGAGTCAGAGTAGAGAGCCATGGTGCAAGGGAACACTGAGATAACGTCAACCAGATCCATCGTGACTAACCTGGCTATTGATACACCACTCCCCATGTGTATACAATGCGACAACCAAGTTGCTTTTCATTGCCAAAAACTCTGCTTTCCATGATAGGACCAGGCACATTGAGGTTTATTGTCATTACACATGTGACATGATTCAAAAGGACCTTATTTCTACTTCTCACGTCAACGCAGGTAGATAGACAGCAGATGTTTTCACCAAGACTCTAGTCAGATGGCCATTTCAGAGGTGTTGTTCCAAGCTGAGCATAATTGACATTAATGCTCCATCTTGAGGCGGTGTTGAGAGTTATTTTATCTTTACCCAATTTCATGTATTTCTTTTCTTTCCGTCTCTATTATATAATTTACCCAACATAGTTTCTCCTCTTTATATAAGAGAACCCTGAGGCCTCACCAATAAGAATATTCATTATTCCTTTCCACAATAACCTTATAATTTCATACTTTCACCATCAGTGGATGGTATAAAATCATGTTGATCATTTTTATACAGCATTTTGATCATTTTTATAACACTTTTATTTTTCTATTCAGATATTAGAATAGCAGGTTTTATTTATAAAAATAATATATAATACATGTGAAATGTAGTCCTGATATTAATTAAATGATATTTAGAATTTCAGTTATTACAAGATATGTGAATTTTTTATACTTAAATTGAAGGGGCTGAGTTCTGTTATAGTGATTGATCTAAGTTATAAAAATCATTTTTTATTAGACATATAATACACCTTTTTTTCTATTCAAAGTGAACCTTCTATATATTTAAAAAAAAAAGGTGTAGCACAGATACGTGACTTTTATATTAAATATTATTTAAATAAGATGGACTCCATCCATAAAATTCGAATTTTGAATATAGTTTCAAAATATATATATATGATGCATCTAAACGCCAACTCATATATGGGAACGAGGAGCATGGTCTCCATTTTTTTCTGCAGAACTGTCGGATCAGAAGTGGACGATTTCCTAGCTTTACTGGAGGAGCTGACACAGAAAGAGGGACCGTCATCTGGTAGGGACCATTTTATTTGGGGAGATGGGATATTGTCGATGAAGAAAGCATATCGCTTTTTGTGGAGGATAGAGGGGGATACAAGATGAGGTGGGGGTTGATACAGGTTTGATATGGAGAATCCAAGTGCCAAACCGGGTGAAGGTCTTTCGTTGATTGTTCAGGCTTGGCAGGATTCTCACAAAAAGTCGATGGTGACAACTGCTGGGCTTGGAGGATGGCACATGTGATAGACACGGATCGACGATGGAGGAAATGGAACATATTTTCTTCTCATGTCCTTTGTCAGCCCAGGTGTGGAACAGGGCCAGCATCGCATGGCTGGATGGGCAGGAATGTACCAACTTTTGGCGAAATATTATGCGATTATGGGCATGAGGAATGTGCTTACCCCTTTGCGCTGGTTTAGGCAATCTGGTGTGCTAGGAATGAGTTCATTTTGAGGGGGACAGATATTTTACACAGAAAATGTAATTGAGCATTGTAAGACTAACCGTTTAGGCAATCTGGTCTCTCAAAAAAATGCCAACTCAAAAAAATTAGAAATTGATGAAATGACATTTTAAACTAATATGTAATAGATTGTTTTATTTTTCTAACATAACTTGAGAAACTAACCGTTTACAAATTGAATTCTCGTTGATTTTAGTATGAAAATCCTCTTCCTCAAATTTGTGATGCATCTTTATTTTTTATACAGCATTCATTATTTTTTATAAAGTTCAATCCACTGGGTTGGACTAAAAAAATAATTCCATGTACCATATGAGAATAGGATATAGGTTGATAAATGGAAACCCATTTATCATTGGTATTTTTAAATTTTTAAACTAATATTCTTAAAACCTAACCTGAACCTGTCACATACTGTTATAAATTTTAATTATTTTGTAATGACTGACATTTGTTAATTGATCTACAAAAATGAGAGTTGATAGGGGAAATAAAATGGTGAGTGAAGAATTATCAAAGTTAGATACTAGCCACCCTAATCCACTTTTTACCTTCAGTGATTTGTTTATTGATTTTATATTATTTAAATAATTCGGGCGTATTTTAAAGAAAATATGGAATAGCCAAACCATTTAAATAGTTTAACTCCTAAGTGCTTTCTATCAAATCCCCTTTGTGGGGCGGGGGGGGGGGGGGGGGGGGGGGGGGGGGGGTTGATCTATTTTTACAATTATTCACGGGTGTAAGTTTTCTGAGCTATAATAAAACTATTTTAATTTCAAATGTATAGTAATATGATGGTAAATCTTTTCAAAAGAGTTGCACGATTTCTGTTCTCTTTATTTGGCATCGCCTCCATTTATAATCTACTACAATAATTTGTAGATTTCTTCAACGTTTTTTTAAAATCTAAATTGATAAAAAAAATTGTGCATATTTATTTTTATTTCTTTGCACTCAAAGAGAAACTTACGTAGATTATTATTTGTGTATTATAAGGATTAAATTCATAAAATTTGAATTTTTAGAATACACTTGAAAATAATAAAATTAGGATACATGAGAAATTGAGAGATCAAAATCGTGTGAGAAAGGCAAAGAGGACGGGAGAGTGCAGGAGAGAGATGAAGATAAAGAATCAAAGATTAAGAGAGGTGTCTGAGAGAGCAGGAATGCAGGTGGAGTGCAGCAGTGCAGTAATCTGGCAAGAGGAAGAATATTTCCAACTTCTTTAATAATAAAATTGCTGTACATATAAAAGGCATGAAAAAAAGATGATTTCATATGAACAGAACAAATATCCATGCAGATAATTCTTCTCAAAAAAATAAAAGAAGCTTGCATACGGAAGTGGAAGGTCAGACAGATCCTACAGCTCAATAAACATACAACAAACCTTTGAAGTCCGTGACTTTGGCAATGAGATTAACTTTACATGAGGATCCTTCTTTTGGCTTAAAAGTTTCCCTGCCCTGCGTTTACAGCCGGCTTGGAAATCCAATATACATTTAATACGATCTCTCAGCTCTTTATTTTCTGCAATCTTTGCTTCAATATGCAACATTTTATTCCGAACAAACTTCTGAAGTGACCTATTCTTCTTGAGTGCATCAACAAGCATCAAACAAGACTTCGGAAATTGAGAGCTCATCTCAGATGTAAAAGAATCATTGTGTGCCCCATCTTCGGGCCCATGCCTTTGCAATGAATCCTGGATTAAATTCCGCAATCTCGTACCATAAGTAGGAGCCAATTCATAAGTATCATTATCATTAAGTGAATATTCCTGACTTATAGTCCGCTCACTTGTTTTGTTATCTTGATAACTTTGCTCAGTTGATTCGTAAGTATCTACAAAGTCGGATAGCTTCTTCTTTAAGGACGCTGCAGAAAATGATAGCTAACGGTGATAAAAATATAATTAAGCAAAAAACACAATTTCCAAGTATCAAACACTTACACCCACCGAATTTCAAAAAAAACTTCCATGGTGTAATAAATTTCTAAAGTATAGACGTTAAAACTAGTAGGCAAACAAATATCTCTGCAACAAAACTAGATGCTTGATTGTATCAAGGAGGCAAAAGAAAGAAAAACTGTGAATATCAGAAAATGTGATTGATTCTCAAGGACCCACGGACATCAATTGAGAATTATCAATGTGAAAATTCGATGGATGATCACTGAAAAAACTCAAGTGGTTCCCCATATTCCAGCACCAGTACGTTGGTTCAATTTTTGCTATATTTTTACATTTGCAAGCCTCTCAATGTTCTCTCTGCTCATGAGCCTTCCCCATATTCCAGCACGCCTGAGGTATGTTCTGAACACATTGTTTTTACAGATGGCACTAGAGATTTATCTATGTTGCAGGCTATTGCATAGGACAAGAAGGTGCCTTCTCAGGAAGTTACTTTACAGGTTGGGGAGGATGCATATGACCTTAGTGCATATTGCTTTGCGGAAGCGGAGGCATGCATGTGTTACGTATCCGCTAGTTGCACGTCCCTTCGGGGTGTATTTCATTGGATTTCAAGAGGTTTCGCATAGGTCTATCAGCTGTAGATATTCATGAGCATACCATGAGGCTATGTGAGACAATCAGTGGTGTCTTTGCTATGGAGGAGGAGATGGCCGCATTATAGCAACGTAACACATGGAGCCTTGTTATAGATCCTATAAAGGCATCTGTGGATGGGTGCAAGAGGGTGTTCATAATGAAGCATCATGCAAATGGCAGTATTGATCGTTACAAGGAGAGGCTTCTGGCTCGTTGGTTCACTTAGACGTATAAGGTGGAGTATCGTGATATTTTCTCCGTGGCTCATCATTGTACATTGCGGATCCTTCTTTCAGTTGCGTTGTTACAGGATTGATCTTTATCCCAACTTGATGTGAAGAATGCATTTCTCTATAGTGACATGTAGGAGGAAGTCAGCATGCAGCAACTACCAGGGTTCATTGTTGAAGGGGACTGACAGATGGTTTGCAGACTTCATAAGGTTATCTATGGTCTTAAGCAGAGTCTTAAAACATGGTTTCAGAAGCTCTCGAACTTGATAGGGCAACAAGGGTTTATAACATTGACTACATATCATGCATTATTCGTTCGGAGGACTCAGAGAGGTACAGTTGCTATATTGATCTATGTTGATGATATCATTGTTGTAGGGGATGATATGCAAGGTGTATGTGCGACTAACGATTTTCTTGGTTAGCAATTTGACTCCAAAGACCTTGGTATTTACGTTATTGCCTTGGACTTGAGTTTTTCTTGAACCAGCGGAGTCTTCTTATGACTCAGAGGAATTATTTTATTAATCTTCTGTTTAAGACAAACATGGCGGATTGTAGGCATGCCACTACTCTCATGGATATTAGCATGAAGTTATATGATGATGATACAACGGAGATAAACAAGACGCAGTACAGGGAGCTCATTGAGAAGCTCTTATATGTTGCCATCACTGGGCCAGACATAGCTTTTGCGGTGAACAAAGTTAACTAGTTCATGAAACAGCTTAGACAAGCACATATGATGTGATTCATATGATTTTGAGGTACCTGAAGTCCCCTCCTAGTATTGGATTGGTCTTTAGCAAAGGGACATCATTTGTCATTACAGCATGCGCCGATCAATTATGCAGGATGTCTCGAGGACAAGAAGTCTACCTCAAGTTTTGCAACGTTCATAGGAAGATCTTCGATGTCATGGAAGAGCAAGAAGCAGACTGTGGTTGCCAGATCTAGTGTAGAGTCAGAGTACATAGCTATGGTATATGACACGGGAATACTGAGATGATGTGGGTCAGATCTGTTCTAACTGAACTAGTTGTGCATCTACAATGTGACAACCAGGTTGCTCTTTCATTGTCAACAATATTGCCTTCCATGAGCATGTTGAGGTTGATTGTCACTACACTCGTGGTATGATTTAGAATGACTATCTCTACTTACCAGTTACCACGTCAGCTCAGGGGAACAGACAGCGGATGTGTTCACCAATTCCCTATCCAGAGGGTCATTTTGGAGGTGTTGTTCCAAGCCGAGCATGATTGATATCTGTTGGAGTATTTGGTTGTGCGCATCATATGTTGTCAATGGGTAAATGGCTACCTCCATGATCCATACCCCATCCATATGTTTAGTCTCACATCTACCAGTGGTGGGACTTGGAGGCTCTGTGGAGGCTATATAAGGAGCCACAGACCTCCTGTATCCATTGAGAGAAAGTTCAATAGAATATCCGCCCCTTTGAGGGCTTCTCCCGTAGTTTCATCCCACTCATTAGGGAGTAGGGTTCCACGTTAAATCTTTGTTCTTCATGTTTATATTTGTGTTCTTATATGCTCTGTTTATAATTCCGCTACCAGATTCCTATTTTCTAACATGGTATCAGAGTGGGTTCGATTCTCGGTTGATTTCTTGAATTTTTTTCAAGAATTGAGAGCGGATTCATTTTTTTTCAATAGGTTCTATCGTTCTTTTAGAACCCTAATCTCGATGGAGTTGGTTTTCCAAATCCCTGGCGACACAAGTAATGCCTCATCGCAGGCATATTATTCATCTCCAGGCAGCATATCGATCTCCATCTCTCTCGCCTCTCCAAGTCCAGTACGAGAACTTCTGTGGGCCGAAGAGAAGGCTCCTTGGTTGCGCATCTCCTGGCAACCCTCCAAGAATCATCGCCTCATCTCTCCCCGGTACTCCCTGTCTCAGGAGGCGGCCCTAGTGCCCAAGGCATATCACGTGCAGCGGCATCCTGGCCGTCAGGTACGCCGCAACTTCCAGAAGGAGGCAACGCCTCCTCTCCGCACAGCAGGCGAAGCTCCCCTTCCGTCGTCTCCACATCCAAAGGATGCGTCCAACGCAAGCCCTTCCTCAGCGGAACCCTCCTCCAGATGCGCAACCACCAGGCGGAGCCCCATCTTCAGACGCAACCCTCGATCGCGACATTGATGTTGTCCTCTACTTCTCATCCTCCAAAGGGTGGCTCCAGGCGATGTGCAGAGCCTCCAGGCTGCGGATCTCTTCACGCAAGGCGACGCCATCTCTCGTGCTAACACGTGCACCACCCTGCGCGCACCAGCACCATCACGCTACTCCCGCCGCCCTCGAGCTCTCGCGCACTTCATCCCTTCGGCACAGCCTCACGTGCTCCATCTCCATGCAGCTCCGCCCATAACCTTTGAGCAGGCTGGCATCGCTGCCTCCTTCCTCCAAAGCGCGCGGGCACACAGATTCTCCAGATCGCACCTTCCCTCTAACCGCTTCTCTTCCACGACGCGGTGTCCCGTCTTCCAACCCCTTCGGGGGCGGCGGTCATTTCCAGAGTAGGGTTCCCATCGTGGGAACCCTAAGTAGGGAGGTAAAGGGCCCAAGTGGGCTCTGCTGGATTAAAAAAAAGCTGATGATCAAAAAAAGAGGTCTGCTTTAAAAAAAGGGGGGAAGTGGTTGCAAATTTTCGAGAAAGGGAGAGTTACGTGCAAAAAAAAGGACAAAGGATAAAAAAGCCAGAAAATTGTATGATTTAAAAAAAAGGCACATACGAAAGAAAAGTCGTACGCATATTTTAAAAAAATGATTCAAAAAAGGTTAAAAAAAGGTCGTAAAAAATTGTTGAAATGGCTTTAAAAAATGTCTTCAAAAAATTGTGATGGCGATTAAAAAATAGAAATAGCCGAAAAAATGATTTTGATTGAGAAAAACGGCAAAAAAAATGAAGTCGACTTATTCGATTTCTTGTTTTCTTCGTTTTATTGTCTTCTCCCAACATAGTCGATGCCATGTATTCCAACTAGTGCGGGAGAAAGGGAGAGTATTGTGTAGAGTCACAGGTTCCTTCAGATGTCAGATTCTCCAGACCAGTCAGTTTCCAAACTCTACAGTTGGCAGATATTCAGACTCGACTTCAGATGTTTACGAGCCTTCTGTTCATACAAGCACATGTATGCAGTCGTATTTTCAAATGTGCACATATTTGCCATCTTTTGTCGTGGTCCCCGCCATTCTTGTTGTTTCGGCCAGGGTTTTCATGTGAGCCATAGGGACTCCAGAGCATGGTTTCAAATTTCACGAAATTTCGACGAAATTTCGATTTCGACAAGGAACCGAAGTCTCGAGCGAAATGGTGATATGAGGGCAGTCTCCGGTCATTTCTTCACAAATGGTGGTCGATATGGGCGAAATGTCGTCGAAATTTCGTATCGAGAGGGTATCGATATGATATCCGAAACTGATATTTAAAACCTTGCTCCAGAGTAAGGACCATTCCATATGTCATTTTGGCAAGGGTTTTCATATGATAGATATCATAGGGACTCCAGAGTAAAGTACCATTCTCTGTGAGATGGGAGAGACTTAATTCTCCGACGAGGAGACTTCTTCAGACTCTATTCTCCAGCGACCGTGGACTCCGACGAGGATTGCACTCCACGACCTTTCAGTTCGGCCCTTTTCAGAGATGGAGCAGTTGTCCACATTATTATGGCAGGCCAAAGTACTCCCGACGAGGAGACTCATTTCAGTTGCAGTGACTCTGACAGGTACATTACAGAGCAGATGCTCTTCGACGAGGAGATTCGGTTTACTCACACTTCAGTCGTTCGTCCTCCTCACCTGCACGGCATGAGAAGCAACGTCCTCGACAGCAGCCGACAGTTGTGCGCGTTGAGTTGATATTGTATGTAGTGTCATGTATTGTGAGTTGAGTTTCTTCAGTTTGTCAAAGCTAAGCATTGCATGCTCCAGTTTGAGGGGGAGTGTTGGAGAATTTGGTTGTGCATCTCATATGTTGTAGATGAGTAAATGGATACCTCCAAGATCCATTTACCCCATCGATATATTTAGTCCCACATCTACCAGTGGTGGGACTTGGAGGCTCCGTGGAGGCTATATAAGGAGCCCCAGACCTCATGTATCCATTGAGAGAAAGTTCAATAGAATATCCGCCGCTTTGAGGGCTTCTCTCGTGATTTCATCCCGCTCCTTAGAGAGTACGATTCCATGTTAAGTCTTTGTTCTTCATATTGTATTTTTGTTCTTATATGTTATGTTTATCATTCCGCTTCCGCATTCCTATTTTCTAACAATATCTATTCTCCATCTTGAGGGGAAGTGTTGAGAGATTATTTATCTTTCAATGTTTTATGTCTTTCTTTTTTATATCTTTCTTTTTTCGTATATTTTTTTTTTGAAACTCAGAATCAGGGGAGACACTCAAAGGCGTTCACCCGGATATGCATTAAAAAAGAGACAAGGTAAAACAAGATACAAAGAGTGCTATACATGCAGCCAAGAGCGCAGCAGACGCAAAGCCTCAGTACAGACATTCTCCACGTAGAACCTATGACCCGAGAACAACACCCCATTCCTCGACCGCCAGATAGACCAAACCAAAGCAAGGGGGCGCAGAAGCTCCTCCCGTGGACGCTGCCTGGCCGCTACCAGGGACCTGAAGAAATCTGCCACGTCGGTCCGTCCCACCCAGGCAAGGCCGGGATCGTCCCATAGTGGGGCCACGGAGGTGCAGTCGAAGAATAGATGCTCCAAAGTCTCAATCCCTACCTCGCAAAGCAGGCACCTGTTGGAGATTGACCCGAGCAGACGAACACAGCGGCCGCGGGTCAATATCCTCATCCTCCTGAATAGCCAGAAAAAAATGTGATCCTCGCAGGTAGCCGTAGATCCCACAGAAAGTTGCAATCATTAACCATATCCGGCGAGATGGAGGGACGCAGTCTGCAGATTGTCGAGTAAGCCTTCTTCACAGAGAAAGAACCCCCACGCCAGAACCAATGATCCCGACCTGAGGAAACAACCGCTGCCCTCCAAAGCGAGTCCAGCAGAAGCAGAAACTCCTCCAAACATTGGTCGGAGAAGTTAGAACGGAAAGCAGGCATCCAGTTGCCGTCCACCCAGCAGGAGGCCACTAAGGTATCAAAGTCCTACGCTAAAGCGAAAAGCCGAGGGAAGCAGACAGAGAGCGCACCCTCGTCTGTCCAATCGTCCTTCCAAAACCGGAAAGAGCGGTCGTCCCCCAGCGCAGGTCGGAAGAGAGTCTGGAAGGTGGAAGAGAAGGACTGAAGAGCCCTCAAGAAGGGGATAGGCCTCCCGATGGAAGTAGACGCCGCCACGACACCATTCGGAGCCGCCCCAGTTTCTCCCCTCCAGAAAATCTTGGCCACTTTATCTCATTTAGCTCCACAACTCATGCTAAACAAGTGGGGGAAATGTGCATGGGTGCCCGTCCCAAGATTTGAATCCTGATCTTGAGGGTGATAGGCACACTGCAATACCATCAGACCATTAAGCGAGTGGTAGGCCTTGCACTCTTTAGTAAGATGGATGGTGAATGTAAAGAGAATTGAAATTACAACCTATTCAGAGCTAAATTCTTCTTCCTGGAACAAAGGCAAAAGCTTGCCTTTAGACCTGAATTCGACAAGTACGTCATTTGCCTACAGTAAAATTTTGATTTCAATCATGCAACCCGCAAACGTCATATTTACTTACACGATATAACATTATTGATTACAGTTGCTCTTTTAAAGCACGAAAATCGGAATCAAATTACATTAAAAAATGATCCAAATTTCTATATATTAGCAATTTATATTATTTGTCCGCAATGAGGCGCATCTATCCAATGCAAAGCAGAGGAGGTCTAAAAGTCTAAATTGAGCTTAATCTTCTTAGGCCAGTCCAGTCGCGCTTGAGCTCAAGCTCGAACTAAGTTGATTCCATACCAGCGGGCCTCGTAGAAGGCGGGTGACACATACATGCCAGAACTTAACACGAACTTCCAAAATTACAACTTCTTTTCTCGTGTGTTATCAAGATAACAAGTCCAGTACTCTCAGCCCAGCTCTGTAAGACTATCCCTATCAAACAAACAGGCCGAGTACTCTTAGCTCGACTTTATATGCCTATCATTTCCGAAACTCGACACAGGCTCAGCTCGCCAGCCCAAGGAGCTGGGTTGTTAAGCCCTTATCGAGCCGAACATGTGCTTTCTCCGTTAAATCATTCAGGAAACAATATTCAAAAAAGCCTTTGCAGTTTTTAGTTTCTGAAATCCAATTGAAAAACAATGTACTTCCGACGCTCACCATCCTGATACTGCTCAAAGCGGCGCTGTATCGCCTGCAGGGTTTCAAAGTCGTCTTCATCGGAGTCGGAGGGGAGGAGTGCCCTCAGCGACCTCACGGAGGGAATCGAGTCGACTACGGAACTCGGGATGGAAAATCTCTGCTGGATTGCATGGGGGAGGTCGAGGTCGTCGGAGTCGTCGGAGTCCTCGCTCGCCCCCCCGACGGCGGTGGCGATGTCGTCCGGCGCGGTGCCGGAGATCATGCACGCCCTCCGCAGGGCCTCCATGTCCTCATCGAACACGTCGTCGCGATCGCTGTCGGAGGACATGACGCCGCCGGCGTGACCGCGTTGGCGGGTGGTTTGTTGGGGGCGGGAGCAGGGGGGAAAGGAGAGAGCGTGAGGGCTTGAATATATAAAAAGGTCTTCGCTCGAAGATGGCGGTTAAGAATACCTGATGCCTCTGTTGTTTTGGGAGGCATTTGGGATTTCAACTTTCGCTTTGTATTGGGCTTTGATGATTCCATGATAAGGGCCCATGTTAGTTGCATTGTTTTTTTATATATACAAAGCATCTGAAATGACACCTGTCCTACTAAAATTTTGTAAAAGGGATATATGACAAGGAATGTTTTTGGAGTTTATGCATACATGTCCCAAATGAAGGTGTACAAATTCAACAACTACGATAAAATTGGTCCATGATAACAACTAATTTGAATAATTATTACCAAATCTTTCGAATTCAAAAAAAAATATCAACTAAATTTATTTATGCAAAATTATTATTGCTATATTTTTGTATAATGATGATTATCTTATGACTAAAATTTATAATACCGATGATTACAAGCAAAAGTCAATGGATATTGTTACATGATTCTTTGATGGTAATATAGCAATGAATATGATATACATCGTAAATTTGAAATAATAAAGTTATGAAAGATACGATAATTAAGATTAAATTATTCTTTGTTGTTGAAGAAGGATCCAAGCACACGAACGATCCACAAACAATCCAGAGAAAAATGGTGATTTTCCACATAAAACCACATTAGTGTAGTCAGGAAAAAAACACAAAAAATGAAAGATATTGTTGTGTGGATAACTGGAGTGCATGATACATAAAAACTCAAGGAGGTGGTTCTCTCGGAAATAAACTTTCATATAGCCAATGTCTTACCATGAAATTTGTGTATGTGTGCGGGTGATTTATATGATTTTTTTAATTTTTTAACTTTGGAAATTCATAACAAGGGGGTGGACAAGTCAGCCAAGATATATTTACAAATGCATGATATCATCAACGGGTTGAGTTTTCAATATATATCTCTACAAATCTCCGTCTAGACTTGAATTCCACCCTAAAGTACTAAGAAGGTCATTCCCTGCCAAACAACACCCTTACTCATTGAAAAGAGCAATCAAAATCATGCAGGTTTTGAACTTGATCATTGGAAATTGCTTGGTCATCATATCTACAAGGTTGTTTTTTGTGACATTTTCTTCATCTGAATGTTGTCATATACGACTACTTTTGTTGATGAATTGGTAGGGGACATCGATATGTCATGATCTTTTATGGTGCACATAGTCCTTTATTAAATGCATAGCACTCTTGCTACCACACTAGATGACAACTATCTTCTATATAGGATTGAGCTCATCAAATAATCCATTCAATCGAGTTTTTTTTCGTTGTTTCATTCGGTTGATGTCATGTATTCTATGTATGTAGTAAATTGGATCACAATATGCTGCAAAGTTGTTATACATAAAACTGCACATCTGCTAACAGTGGATACATAACATGTTATGGATCTTCTCTTGTCAGAGTCACCTCCATTGTCCTCGACAAAAAAGCCATATAATCTAATTGCACCTCATAGGTACCTCATAATACACTGCGAAGTAAGCTGCCGACAGTTTCGTGAATTTTACATGTATCAACTCACGACATTGATTTCTTGAGCAGTGTATGGGAGAGGCATGTTATGGTTTGCATGATACGCTCAACACATTGTACATTTTCCAAAAGTCATCGGTCACCATATCGATGTGTCTAATAATTATAAGGATGTATGGGAGAGATATGATAATATTGTGGTTTTAACATTTTCCCATTGTAGTTCATCAGTTTTCTATGGAAAATTATATATGATTCTTTTATTGTGCTTTTGTCGAGTTGCTCCCTTTTTAAATCTGAAAATTGTAAAAATAACATACCTAAAAATGTATTACGTTTATGTTTTTCTTTTAATTTTTTTATCATTTGTACCATCCATTTTTCTCCCATATTATGAAAAATCCATTACAAGCGCAAAATAGTAAACCCATTAAACGAGTTTCATTTGCATTCTGTTGGCACTTTGAATCAAAACAATAATGTATTTCGTGTGTTCTCCATGTTCGACATGTATACTTGTCGTGTGTGCTTTATAAAATATTAAAAATTCCATCGCTTTGATTTAGATTGCAACGACACTAAAAAATTCATATTTCAACAAAACTCAATTCAAACTGATTAACATTTATCCATAAAAAAACGAAAATGGATGTGTATCTTGTATTAATATCTCCCTTTATCCCCCCTTCAACACATACATATTTCCAGATCTCTTACATTTGTAACAAATTGTTCATCTTCAGCAACTACCAATGTACCACCTTTTTATGCATTATTGCATACTCTCTCACTCTCTCTTCTCATGTCCTAATGGACATCATGCTCTTCATCATATATGGAACATGGCAACATATGACAATCTAACCATTACCTTAGTATGCATATGTAATTCAATACTCCCTAACCTTACAATCCTAAAATGTGAATCATTATCCATAATAGCAACTCCTCCATCAACCTATCAGTATGAGGAGAACCAATCACAAGTGGGTATGTACGAGAAACCATAATCAAGAAGCTAAGCATCCTTCAATCTATAACTTGCTTCTACTGCTGAATATTCTTGCAATCTATTTCCATATAACCTGCTTCTACTGCCAAATATTCTTAACCGAATTGCTTCTACTCTTTCACCTTGTTTTGGAGTTTCCAACACGCTCATCCTTTTTATGCCATTTCTTTTAGCTAGATTGACCAAACTTCCTCTGTTTTTTATGATGCAATTTCTCAAACTTCTTTCATATCGTTTATTTTTTCCCACATGAAGTACATTAGTTTTCTTAGCACTTGATGAATAACCAGTAGCTCATAGTTCATTAGCTCATTTGAAAGAGGGGCAGATTTCATGTCATTCAGCGTAATTTCATGATTTCATCCTTCGTGTAATTCATGATCCCTCTAAAAATGTTTATATAAAAGTAATAACTTGACATTAACAACAAAACCTGATCTTCATCTTCAATATCTTGTTCCATATTTCTTACATATAGATAATAAAATGGAGACATATAAATTTAAATGATGTACCTCCAAGTATTTGAAGTATAAAAAAGTGTTGTCTAAGATGCAGAAGATTGATGGGGCTCTTACTTATGTATAGAGTCTCAAGCTTTAGCTACATGGCCTCTCAAAGGTATCCATCATGACTTCATGAAGAACATCAGACAGGCAAAGTTGTATGATTGACCTACCCATTGCATGTGTATCTTCCTTTTTATCTTGGTCAATGTTGCAAGCGTCTTTTTGAGGTCACTCAGGGTGCGTTTGGTTGGCGGGTTAAGACGGGTTAAACTGGTAGAGGGTAGCCCGTTTTTGGATTTTTGTGTTTACATATAGGGTTAAACTGGGGGTGGGTTAGAAGTGAGTTTGGGTGATATGATTGTTTTTTTTTGAAAAAGTGAGTAGTTATTGTGATGTGATTGTATTGAAGTTTGAAAAAGTGAGTAGAAGTGGAGTAGTTTATAATTTTTATATGATATGATGATATAACTAATTATTTTTTGATAGGATCGATGATGTAAAATTGATTTATTTAATTTTTTTGAAAAAAGAATAAAGTGGGGCCCACGAAGAGAGAGAGGGATGTGGGTTAAGGGTAGCCGAACGCTACCTCAATGCCCTTGAGATGCCTTTATTGAGTGAGTATTGGCTCCATTTCTGACTTTTCATAGGTCAAAATTGGCGCTATGATCGAACTTCATCATCATTGTGGGTGCTAGATCGATAAAAACGATATACCGCTGGTGGCCTCGACACAAAGTGAAATTTATCAACCGATATGCTTCAATCAAGCACCAATAGTAAAAGATGTCAAACTGACATATTATATTTTTTGATCACTTCATTTTCAGGAAATGACAAAAGATCCCACTCAGGAAATAACCGGTTGTCAACCATTCACTCACCCAATTTTGACCATTTTCAAAATATTTAAAACTATGCAATATCATATTTAATGCACAAATATGTGTCCCAATGAGAGAGTTATGGCCTTCCTTATGTAGTAAAGTCTGGGACGTTTATGTAAACTGGAGTTTTGGTAATGGAATGTCTTTTACATGAATGGGAGATATTTTGGACGGTTTTTGGCATTGAAAATGAAACACACTTTCCTCTTTAAACCTTCTAAATGCACATTTAACACCCCTTTACACTAATTCCATCCATAATCTCCATTCTCATTCTCTCCATCCACTCCTCTCCTCTTTTCTTCTCCTACAAGTGAGACAAGGAAGGAAACACTCCGTTGACTAGCCACAATGATTGAGAGATTCACATCGAGGAGAAAAAAGAAGAGTGTTACCGTGAGGGAAGGCATTCGTCTTGTCAGATCGAAGATGATGCACACGGGGAAGGAATAATGTCATAAGGATCAAATGAACGTGTGAGCATTTAACACGTGTAGCAACTCTGAACTTTCTCCTTCTCATATTCACATGTTTACCAACATTGGTATTATCATTTTAGAGTCTACCCTTGGGGTAACCTCTTCTTATCGGTGTCCATATTTCTTACGCACTTCAAATGATGTTTTCATTATTACGTGGATGTAAATTTAAAATGTAGAATGGTAAAAAATGGTGAACCTAAACTATAAAAGAAGTTGACTAGGGTGTAGCGAAGAAACCCATAACTAATATACAGATTCAACATACATGAACTCCGATGTATCAATACGATAGTGATGAGTACGTGATTCATCACTCTACTTAGCTGAAAATAGAGCTTCAACTCAAGTAATTTGATTTATTTTTGTGTTTATAACTCATAACTAGCATTCATGCATGTGACGATTGTCCCCTAGGATCCGAGTACTTGGCAAATCGATTCCATGCACATACATTTCCACATTTGAAACATGTACTATAATATAAGAAATAGAAAAATGCATAAAAGACTAGAATATAAAGTTATGCATGTTTTCTCATGTTTATATTATACAAGATGTTTCGAATGTGGAAATTTATGTGTGTGAAATTGATTTACCGAGTACCATATCATGGGGTACGATCGTTACAGTTGGTATTAGATCAATGGTACTCCATTCTATTCCACACACATCGTCCCTCATTAGTGTTCGAAATGGTGTATAGTGTTTGATAGTCTTATGACCCAACATGAGTCCAAAGGATAATAACATAGTTTATACCAATGCCCATTTCTCTATCTTAAGTAAAGCAAGTATTAATGCTCCTTTTATTTATGTAGAATCATACCGTCTCATATGGATCAAGATGTGGCACAGAAGATAGCTTTCCTTGTATAGGTCGTACATGGCATCCAACAATGCCAAAAGGAAACAGAGGAGAGACTATAGTAGCAGGACAATCCCTCCTACCGTCCCTCTCACAATGGGAGGAGAGCGTAAACATGTCCTTCTCCCTAGAGCTGGAACTGATTAGAGGATGCTGATGCTTTGAGAAGCATCAAAGTACCTATGCAACATACCAATGGACAATGGTATCGTAGTTCTTTGGTACCAACACCCCTGACGATGCATAGATGTGGATGGCACAAGTGGCCAAGGTTATGAGGATGATACATGCACCCGAGTATTCTTGGATATATTTTGTAGAGTACTCGCTAGCTGGGTACGCAGAGTAGTGGTAGAATGCCACCTAGGAGCACATGACCGAGCCCATCACTTGGGATATCTTCTTTGATGAGTTCCGTACAGAGTTCTACTCGGATCATTAGGTAGAGGATCAGAGGGGAGAGTTTGCCAAGCTAACACAGGGGTCGATGACGACCCAAGAGTACATGATCCGTTATACATAGTAGTCTCGCCATTCCCCTATTATGACAGCTTATCCGCATGAGAACTTGTAGAAGTTCATCCGAGGGATGCAAGAGGAGGTTCAGGACAGACTCTCCACTTTGGACCTTATCTCCATCAAGGAGGTTGCTAAGAAGGAGACAAAGTGGGAGGTTACACAAAGCCAGTTAGATGGAGATCGGCCGCAGTTGCCTCCACCCCAACATAATAAGTTGCATGCCGATACTTCTCTCGATTCCGTAGAGACCATCACCACCACCTGACATTGACTGTACCGAAAGTTAGCATGTTCACACCATCCCTACCTTGAGGCATGCCTTGGTAGGATGTGGTTCACTTTTTTCCCGCTCCCCTACATCGACACATGGTCGTAGGCCTGGGGGCGGAAGTTTGGCTTCTGGATGGATCTTGTCACAGGCAGGCAGTTGTTTGTGTTGCCATTGCAGACAATCGGGCCATTTCAGGGCCCAATGCTCATTGCGTAGCTCGGGCGTGCAACAACTACATAGTGGAAGACCAGCTGGGTATTCTAAATAGTTTAAGGGATCGAGATTCCAACGAGGAGACTGTGACTTCCAACGAGCCCCAGAGTAGACAGTCATTATTGTGGGATCTAGTGCACCACCATGAGGATATTTGAATGCAACGATGTAGGAGCAAGCCCATGCTTTTGGATCGATCGTTAAAGGTATGATTTAATCCAATGGGATTTATTTACATGCATGGTTTGATTCAGGGGCTACACATTCCTTCCTTGACATCGTATGGTGCCCACATTGGGCAAGTTCATGGTGAAGGTTTCATCCTTATTTTAAAGGGCCCGAGGTGCCACTTATTTATCATCTGCCATATAGTGGAGGATGTATCCGTTCCGATAAGTGTATCCAAGATGCCCACTTTCCTACTATTGATTTGGCTATAGGATTTTGACATCTTTCTAGGTATGGACTGGCTGAAGAGGCACCACGTGAGCCTAGACTATTTCCAGAAGACGGTGATCTTCCCTTTACTTGGAGTGTTGCCATTTCAGTTTGACAGATGCACTTATGAGGGTGGGATCAAGTGCATCTCCGCCTTGAAGGCACACCAATTTCTTAACCATGGTTGTGTAGGTTACCTTGCCTACGTGGTAGACACAGCAACACCGGATCAGATGATAGAGGATGTAAGAGTTGTGAGTGAGTTTCCTGATGTGTTTCCAAATGACTTACCTAGACTACCACCTATGCTGGAGATAGAGTTCGAGATCATGTTATTGCTAGACATGCAACCGATCTTTATCCTTCCATACAAGTTGGCACCTACCGAGCTTAAGGAGCTCAAAGTGCAACTGTTAGAGCTATTGGAGAAGGGATTCATCCACCCCAATACATCAACATGTGGAGCACTGGTCCTCTTCTTGAAGAAACGTGATGGATCCTTGAGGCTATGCATAAACTACAAACAGTTGAACAAGAGAATGATCAAAGAACCGTTACCCATTCCCACGAACAAATGATCTCTTCGATCAATTACAAGGAGCCGCGATGTTCTCCAAGATTGACCTGCGATCAGGATACCACCAGTTGATGATCAAGGATGCATATGTGATGAAGAATGTGTTTCATGCAAGATATGGTCACTATGAGTTCATAGTAATGCTCTTGAAATTAAGAGTGCACCTATCCGCATTCATGGATTTGATGAACCAAGTCTTCCATCCATACTAGGACAAGTTCATGATCGTATTTATCGATGATGTTATAGTCTACTCCCATGATGAGTACGAGCATTTGTCCCATCTTCTCACTATGCTAGAGACACTCAGAGAGCATCAGTTGTATGTCAAATACAATAAATGTGAGCTCTGGCTTTCTGAGGTGAAATTTCTAGGCCACGTGGTTTCAGGGGCAGGGGTGCCAGTCATCCCTGCCAAGATAGAGGCAAGTTTGTCTTGGGAGCAATCAAAGATGGTTGCAAAAGGTCTACAATTTCTTTAGCCTCGTTAGGTACTACAAGAGATTTGTCATAGGGTTCTCCTAGTTGGCCCTACCCTTCACCCGGTTGATGTCGAAGGTTGTGCCATTTGTCTGGAATGATATATGTGAGTTGAGCGTCGGTACGCTGAAGGAGTGGTTGACTTCTGTGCCTACCCTCACCCTTCCTTCTGGCACCTTAGACTTTACGGTTTACACCAATGTTTCCAAGGAAGGATTGGACGTTACGCTAATACAGAGAGGACAGGTTGTGGCTTACGCGTCCAACTTGGTTGGCAGATGTAGTTTTCACACTGAAGATGTGGCGTCGATATTATACAAGGTGACTTTTGAGATCTTCATCGACTACCAGAGCCTCATGTACATTGTTTACAGTGGGAGTTGAACATGAGGCAGAGGCGTTGGATGGAGTTATTGAAGGACTAAACTGCATCATATCCTACTATATTTAGGGCTAGCTATCAAGTCCAACGAGCCGATCTAGGCCCTGGCTCGGACTTGGGCTCGAGCTCGGTGAGCTCGAGCCTCTTATCGAGCCAGCTAAGGATCGATAAGACTCGGGCCAAGCCTATTATTGAGCCTTGATGAGATGCTCGACTAACTAGGGTTAAGTATACAAATAAATATTGGTCATTTCAACCATAATCAATTGGCTAACTCAAACAAGGAGCACGATTAAAAATAAGTAGTCAAAGTTCAAAAAAATAATTTTTAATTGCTTTAAATTTTTTAAATTTTTATTTTTTAAATAAAGGAATTCAAACACAAAGTACAACACACACGCACACACACAACAACACTCTTTCTGGATTTTTTAAAATGATAAAAATGCTCAGAAATAAAATTATTTTTTTGGGTTTTCTAGGTTTTGAGGCATTTTTATATTTTTCTGGATTTTTCAAATGTTTTTATGATTTTATAAAAATCAAACAATGACAAAATTGTAAAAGCGTGCACAACTAAGACCAAATTGCAAATTAAAAATATCTAAAATACCCTAAGGTCCTGGATAGCAATGTTATGATGAAATATGAATGAAAACCTACAAATAGGAATCAAAAACACAATTTTTGGATTTTTCTTTGATTTTATATGATTTTATAACTTTTTGGTTGTTTTATAATTTTTACGATTTTTATAATACATTTTCAAACAAATTTAATACTGAATATAAAGCACGACAAAAGACAACAAGAATTTTTGTGGAATTTTTAACCCATTTTTTGAATTTTTATGATTTTCTAAGGCAAACATGCCTCTTTTTGGTAGTTTTTGAATTTCAAAAATAGAGAATGCAAGCAAATTAATCCACGAAAATTACAATAAAAACTACACACCAGTAGGAGCTAATAGTAATTTTTAGGAAATGTTTAGAAATAATTTGATATTTTTTAAGTCCAATAAAAGGCATGCAATTAAATACATCTCATAGGGACCTCAAAGCAAACAGATTAAGTTTACGGTCCAAAGGGATAACATGCTATAAAAGTATAGGGTCAATCATGCAAAAAGTACAACCAATTCATGCACATGTTCAATATTCAATGCACATGGGTATAAATGCAAATATAAAAACTTCAACCTTCATTTCATAACAGCATAATAATTCAAGGCAGAAAGTGAAAATATCCCAAAGAACACGTGACGACACATGTGCTTCATACTCGGAGGGACTAACATGCAAATATCAAATGTGCGAGGTCTAAACTGTAAATGTTTTTAACTACACATTTTATTTAGCAGACTAAATCTAAAAGCAGAAACATGCAAGGGTAGGGGAATATACCCAATGGGGCACGTGGCGCACATGGGAACTGGCTCTGACATATGACCCTAATGACTACGGTTGATGACGGTCCAGGGGATGTCACGGATGTGCGGTCAGATCTGAAAAGTTAGATCTGATCTAATGTTCTGGACACACCTTTTATAGGATGGCTTGGATCAGATCTGGCAGAGGAGGATCTCATCCAACGGAGAAGATGGGGTTTGCAAGAACACGGCTCCAGTGAACTTTGACGGAGCTGCGGAGGAGATCCGATGCTCCGATGAAGTCGCCAAAACATCCAGCATGCTCGTGGAAGTGATGCGCATCTGATGGCGAGCTACGATGAAGGAGACAATAGTCATATGGATGTGAAGGTGAAGCTCCTTCTAGAGCTACTCTGCTAGGGCAGCTGGGGGTCCAAAGTGCCCTCCTCGCACGTGATAGTACCTGCAAAGGGTAGAAGGTACTTGGGGCGATGTTCCGATCTGGGTTATTGCTTAAGAAGATAAGGGATGTAGTTTGGGATGGTGTTCGACCTCTGGCGAAGGCGGGGGAGGGAGGTCTAAACCTCAATCTCGCTATTATGGGCGAGGATAAGGGTGATCAGGGTGCGAAGAAAGGTGTGGGATGAGTCGAAGGAGCGATCAATGCGGATGGAAGAGCATAGCGGAGCTCCGACCAACTGGTCAGAGCAGAGGAACTAGCAGCGGTGAGAACGGGGAAGATGGATTGAAATAGGGGAAATGCGGATGAAAAAAGCGATACCTGAGGCTACCAATGAACTCAGGAGCTCCAGGCGAAGGTGAGCGACGGTTTCTTGGCCTCAACCGAGCTGCGGCTAGCTGGAAGGCTTCTCGCGGAGGTTCTTTGTCCATGAAGTGAGCTTCGAGCCTCCAGCTATCTCTGATGGATCCTAAGCATCTCCTCCGGTAGATGTCACTCTAAGGAAGGGAGCTAGGGGATGGTGGTGGCACGAAGGACAAGCTGGAGAGCACATGAGGCAGAGAAGATGCTTTATAGGGTGCTCCAGGGTCCAGAAAGATCGATACGTAACATGGAACCCTAAGCAGATCCGATTGTGCCTAGGGATGTGCGAGGATCATGGATGTGAGTGCTACAATCAAGCGCAAGAATCGAGTAAAGAGATGGTCGGGTTTGGGTGTATGAATTCGGGAAGGAGCTCCGGTGAGACAAGGGGTAACCCGACCCGGCTAGAAGAGACCGTGACCAGGTCAACAGTCTGATGTGGACCAATGAGAATTCAGAATGTACAAAAATAAAAAGAAAATTAAATTAAAAATAGTAAATGAATTTAAAATACGAAGTGTATAAAATAAAAAATGTTTATTATTTTATAAACTATTTTCTATGATTTTCAATTATTTTAATTTAAAAATAAAATAGGGTATATACGGTATATAGTTTTATATACAGGTATACCTATGTATTATGTACAAGTATTTATATTTTATTATTTTGACCAGAATACTTTTTATTTTATATTTTATTTATTTACAAAATAATTTAAGGGATACAGAATAATTTTTATTTAATTTTTATAAATTAATTAAGGGTGTATAAAAATAGTGATGTATTATATACATATGTATTTTGTGCAAGGTTTGATGATTTTATTTTTATTTTTATTTTATTTGTATGATTTTTATTTGGGATTTTTACCTAGCAGACCCTATAAACTTTGCCAATTACCTGCGTGACCTTTTAAACAACCTGATTCCCTCCTTAACACCGTAAACTTGCCAGCTCTTACCCCATGAACTCTCCGGTTAATCTGTTTGAAGCCCATGGGGGTTCTTGGGGCAAATTACAAGGTCGATGGGCTATTTATGTTGTGCAAAAGGTTGTAGAGGTAATTTAAAACGTTTATAGGGTCAGATGGGTAAAAATCCCTTTTTATTTTATGTTTATATTATTTCTAGGACTATATACAAGGGTGTAAAAAGAATGAACTAATTTTATTTTGTCAAAAATAAATAAATAAATATTATATACAAGCATAGGTGATAGGTACAATACATAGTGTACCCTTATATCTCTCTACTTAATTTCTTTGCGATCAGGTTAAGGCTTGACCTTCTCTTGGGGTTTGGATCACTCAATATTTATTTGAAATACATCATTCTTTTTTTCTTTCTCTTTATTATTTTATTTTTACAAAAATAGATGCTAATTACGAGATATTAACAAAGACATGCAAAATGCTAAGCTACTGTATTTACAGGTATTTATAGGTGATTTTGCTAAAAGAAAGAGCTAAAATAAAAGAATAAAGGATGAAAATCGTAGATTCATCAAGCATGCTCTAGGATTGAGACAAGTTTGGCTCGTTAAGGGAAATGGGATTTTTTTGGTGCAAAAATAAAGTATTTGGGCTTGAACCCTTGACCTCTTCTTTAAGGGACTGTCTTCCTTACCAGTAGTTACTATCTAAGTTACATTTTAGAAGCTAAATTATATTATATATGGTAACATTCTATTTGTTAATAAAAATACTAATATGCTAGTTATAACCTAAGAAAATATAAATATAGATGTAGCTATATGCTCCGTAGGAAAAAATAATATTGGTCGGCATGTTAGTGGATAATATATATTATCAAATATGTTCCTATTTAAAGATGTACAATAACATGAGATCGTAATTAAGTCTACAATATAATATATATGGAACATTGCCATGTTGGAATTCACATTTACATATATGGACATATATAGTTCTAAAGTGCCCATGAAACAAAATTATATTGATCTACAACTTGGATCGGTATAATATACATAATTAATTACTATCTCGGTAGACATCTACAACTATAGATATAGGTATCGATTGTTGAACACGCAACTCATCTTATGTGTGTATTATATATAAATATATAAATATAAATATTATATATATTCCTTATCGAGACTCTTATAGAGTTATCGAGACGAGCATGGCTAAACTCGTTAAGCTATCAAGCCCAAAATTGTGGCTCAGGCTCGGATCAATAACTCAATGAGCCTAGCTGACGAGTACTTATCAAACCGAGCTCAAGCCTGGCTCATAAAGCCATGACTCAATAACCATCCCCTAACCACCTTAGTAAGGGGAATGTGGCGCTTGATGCCTTGAGCATGAGGTCACACATTAAGTTTTCGACGATGTGGTTGTAAACTTGGGATGTGCTCGCTACACTTAGTGAGTGACATCCATTTAAGGGTGCATATTATGCATTGACCAAACCAACGAAGTACAATAAGTCACGGGACATGATAGTCTGGGGGAAACAGACAAATAAGAGGATCCATGACTTGTACCACGTATGCTTGAAGGACGAGTTCATTTAATTCTGAGACTGTGAATCCATCCTATGGAAGGGGGACCATTTGTGTGTCCTAGATGACAAGGAGCTTAGGAGAGTTATCCTAGATGAGGCGCACAATTCAAAAATTTCTATACATTCAGGTAGAACCAAGATGCACCGAGACCTCCGCCAGCACTTTTGGTGGGAGGGCATGAGTAAGGACATCGTCGAGTACTTCAGTCGATGTCTTACCTGTCAGATGGTGAAGGTAGAGCACCATAGACACCTGATTTACTACAACATCTTTCCATCCCGATTTGGAATTGGAGAGAATCTCCATGGACTTTCTCACGTCATTAATGCGTACCCCAAGCGAGCACGATGCGATATGCGTAATTGTTGACTAGTTGACCAAGTCAACCCATTTTATTCCAGTGAACATGACAAGTGCACCAGTTGAGATAGCCCAATTATACATCCAGCGTGTCATTCGATTGCACGGGACATCATAGGAGGTAGTGTCAGCCAGGGATTCATGTTTCACTTCGCATTACTAGGGAGAATTCATGAGAACCATGAGGATCGAGTTACATATGAATTCAGCTTACCATCCACAAACAGATGGGTAGTCCGAGAGGACAATTCAGACTTTGGAGGATTTTCTATGGACTTGTGTTGCTGAATGGAAAGGATTCTGGAAGGATCACCTTCCACTAGTTGAGTTCACACACAACAATAGTTACCACGCCAGCATAGACAAGGCACCTTTTGAGGTCCTATATGGGAGGAGATGCACCACTCCCTTGTGTTCGCAGTAGGTGGATGACAACACCGTGTTCACCCTACAGATCATAGAGGATACCACTGGAGTTGTGGAGACTGTCAGGAAGAGATTGCTGATAGCAGAGAGTCGTCATAAAAGCTATGTTGATAAGCAGCGTTGAGATCTTAAGTTTCAGGTATTTTTTCTTACATTCATACCATAAAGATTGACTTCTTAACCAACCTTATGTGTTAAATTTATTCCTCATGATCATAGATTGGGGATTTCGTGTTCCTACGAGTATCATCGATGATGTGCGTTCAGTATTTCAATGTCAAAGGAAGCTTGCATCGCATTTTGTGGGACCACTCCAAATTTTAGCTTGAGTTGTGAAGGTGGCTTACAGAGGGTCCCTTTCCCCATACATTGAGGGTATTCATGACGTGTTCCATGTGCCGAATCTCTGGAAGTACACACGAGATCTCAGGTACATGATCGGCTACGAGGACTTAGTGTTGTAGTCAAACCTCTCCTCCCTTGAAAAGCATATTCAAATACTAGACCATGTGGTCAAGTGGTTAAAGAGGAAGGATATTCCTTTGATCAATGTCCTGTGGCGGAGCCAAGGCATCGAGGAGGCGACGTGGGAGTCCGAGACTGATACGAGGGAGAAGTATCCTTATTTATTTGCAAGTATAGCATCGAACCGTAGTGAAATTCTATTTCAGATTTATATTGGTTTTGCTCTCTTTGAGATTTTTATGGGCTTATTCCTCTTTGAGATTTTTACACGTTAAGATCGGGACTGTAAGTCAGTTAGGATCATACTAAGTCTCGGGAACGAGACTTGCTTTGAGATTTTTATAATATGGGATCCTTTGTAATAGGACTCAAACTTATTATGAAAAACTGCTCTTATATACTATGAACACGTAGTGTTCGTTGAGACATTTCCAACGAGTCCAAGAGTGCAAAAATCCGAGCTCGGGAGCCCGAGTTACGACCATTTTAACAAGACCAAGTCTGGGTCAAATCCATATCCGAACCCAAATCCGAATCTGGGTTGGACCCCATAAAAGCACTCACTCTCTTTCAAAACACCATAACTCAAGAGCAGCCCCTTCCCCCTCCCTCCCCCTCACCGGATCACCACTGGAGCTCGCCGAATCGCGTCGGATCAACAATACGAAGCCATCACCGTGTAGACAAGGTCGAGATCACCCTCGTATGCAGGTTCGGATCAACAACGGAATGCCGAGCGAGCCGTTTCTTCACCGACGGAGAAACCGAGGTAGCGAGTTTTCGAGGTACGATGTCCCTCTCTCTTGTTGCGGATTTCCAGGTGATCTTCGATCCTATATTATTTTTTACCTCTAAAAAGCCGTAAGTATCATGGATGATATGTGGAGAGCATGGTTGAGTTGTTGTAGATTTTAGAATTTTGTTTACACCATCCTTGTGGTATATAGTTTGGACTCAAGGTACCTCATTTAATTCCATAGAGTAAGATGGGGTCAGCGCATATTAAACTTTTGGTCTATACCCACTTGTCTAGCCCTGTTTGTGTTGTCTCGTCTTCTTACATTTTTTCTTTGTATTAAGGATGGATATTGAAATTGATTGCTCACAAAAGTGACCATTTATTCTCGTCAAATTTCTACTGGGAATAAATTTAATTTATTGAGAAAAAATATAATACTGGGAGAATCTTCTCATGGTGCTCAAGAGTATAGCTTGGTTTGTCAGGTTTAGGTGTGCATTGTGCAGCTGATTTAGTTGGGAGTTTTTGGTGTTACAATGTTGCAGTTCGATACTGGCACCATCTTCTCTCCTGTGAATCAAGGAATATGGATATTCTCCATATACGTGCTAAAGGAAAATGCAGCAGGGTTATGGATCTCCGTTATTTTTCCCTTCATTTAGAATTATTGTTTAAGTGAATACAGCTGATTTCTTTAGTTGATCCATTACCATTTGCCTATTCAGGTGGCATGTTATATGTTGAGTTATTATACTTATATGGGTAAACGGCCTCTCTGTTAGAATCAAACACACAATGCATGCACAAAGACGGAGACACGAATTTACGTGAAAAACCTTATGGAGAGGGAAAAACCACGGGGGCTCTCAATCCCTAATCTCCCTTACTAGAGATTAGGACTCTCTTCACTAAAACTTATTTTCAAATGAGGAGGAATGCGTACAATATATAAAGAAGGATGGGTAAATGGTCTCTCATCCAAAGATTTGTTTACCCATATAAGTATAATAACTCAACACCCCACCTCAAGTTGGGCATATATGTCCACCATGCCCAACTTGCCTACATTCAACTAAAATTGTACCAAAGGCATCCCCTTTGTGAAGAGATCAGCAGCCTGATCAGTAGATTTCAGGTAAGACAAATACAACAATATATCATCAAACTTCTCATGGATGAAGTGTCTATCAATCTCCAAATACTTCATTCTGTCACGCATTACGGGATTATTGGCCAAATTTATTGCAGCCTTGTTGTCACAAAACATCTGCATTGGCATACTAACTTTGATTCCCAAGTCATAGAGTAAAATTTTTAGCCATAGAATTTCTATAATACCATTGTCAAGAGCTCGATATTCTGCTTCAGTGCTTGATCTTGAAACCACATTCTGCTTCTTACTTCTCCAAATAACCAAATTTTCGCACAAATATATGACATAACCTGAGGTGGATCTTCTGTCATCAATAGAGCCAGCCCAATCAACATCAGTGTATCCTTCAATATTGACCTCATGATTCTTCTTGAACATAAGACGTTTTCCCAGTGATCCGTTTATGTAGCATAGAATTGTATTTATCGCATTAGCTTGAGAGGCAGTAGGAGCATGCATGAATTGACTCACCACATATACAACGCCTGCATGAGTTATATTTATCTGATCCCTTTCATCTGTTATAAGTTTGTCCAAATCTGCATGCATCTTCATTGTCTTTGTCTCTATCTTGTTCATTGTTCTCCCCCACATGGATAGTCTCTTGTATATCATTGAGAAAGTAAATCCCATTCTCATTTTTATCAACCTTTATACTCACAGTCTCCCCTTGAGGAAACCTCTTAGAGAAGTAGGACTCACTCTCAAAGGAAGTGACATCCTTACTTACATGAAGATGATGTGCCATGGGATCAAAAAATTTGTATCCTTTTTGAGTTCCAGAATACTCAAGAAAGATGCATTTCGTGGCTTTTGGATCCAACTTACGTCAACATGGTCCATAATTGTGAAGAAAGCAGGCACATCCAAAAACTCATGGGTCCAAACTGAAGTGAGAGGTATCTGCATGGATGGCATAGAAAGGAGTTCTATTTCCGATTACGGCAGATGGTGTCCTATTGATTAGATAGGCAGTTGTCAAGATGACTTCTCCCCAAAAATTCTTTGGCACATTTTGCTGGAGTAGGAGTGCTCTCGTGACATTCAATAAATGACGATTTTTTTCTTTCAGCTATCCCATTCCGTTGTGACGTGTAACTACATGAGGTTTCATGGATGATACCCTTCTCATAAAGAAAAGCATATAGGGAACTTTCCGTCTACTCCTTGGCATTTACAGTCCTGAGCGTTTTTACTCTTATTACATACTGAGTGCTTACCATATTTATAAAATTCTTTACAACAACAGGAACTTCACTTATATGTTTTAAAAGGTACACGTAAGTACTCCATGAAAAATCATCAATGAAAGTAATGTAGTACATATGGCCACCCATGCTCTTCACACTTAACGGACCCCAAATATCAGAATGCACCAATTCGAATGCATAAGTAGATTTACTAGTAGATGCAGGAAATGTAGTCCGTTTTTGCTTTGCAAATTAACAAACCTCACATTGCAAATTATCCTCAGACAATCTAGAGAAAATCTCATGCATCAATTATGTAGAGAAGAAAAATTGCTATGACGAAGCCGCTCATGCCATTTTCGTACTAAAGTAGAGTTGTCCTTTTCAAAGCGAGCTTTCATCAGAGATGTAAGGGCTTGACCCACTCGAGCTAGAAGATGATATAATCCGTCTTCAACTAATCCAATTCCATTCTTCTTTCTTGTCTATAAGTCTTCTAAAACATACAAATTATGATGAAAAATCAGCACGCAATGCAATTCTTTAGTAATTTTACTAACTGACAAAAGATTTATTGGGAAATTGGGGATATGAAGTGCATAGGTAATGAGGAAACAATCAACAACAGAAATCGTTCCTTTTCCAGCAACAGTAGTTGGAGACCCATCTGCAACCGTAACATTCTCTCTTCCAGACGATAACTTATAATCATGAAATATTCTATGATCACTTGTCATGTGATCAGAAGCACCATGATCGATAATCCAATCAGATTTGGTAGAGCAAGCATTGCTAGTTCTTCTCACATTAAAAACTGAACCATTGTTTGTCGATTGCAAGGAGATATGTTCTTTCGTAAATGATTTCTTTAAGAAGGACTGCAACTCCATAATGGTATCCTTTGTCGAGTCGAGTTCTGTGGATGCTTTAAGCATCATAGAATCATTCACCATAAAATTCGTAGCCTTTTGACTTTGACTATCTCTGACAGACATTTAATCATACACCTTGAGTACAATAGGAGTAGCAGTTCAGCACAAAGAACTTGAAACACATAAGATCTCAACGGGGCTCTTTGTGACTTTTTATCGAACACTTGGTGGACAACAATAAACAACCCAATTTTCTCCTGCAAAAGAGGAGCAGAAAATATCTCCAAGAAACGAGCTATACACCCACAACAACACTTAAGAGCACAAAGCTCACACCAAGGGTTGTTCCCTCAACAACCAGGAACTTACCTCACAAGACCAATGGAGTTCGGATCAATTTTAGATGCCAAAAAACACAGTAGCAGCAACAACAACAACCTCTTGCAGATGGATTCAGACCTTCACCACAATCCAAAATGCTTGGAGAGGTTGCCGCAACATAATATGGTTGACCGATGACGAGAGAAATAAAAAATCACCGCCAAAAGACAAAATTCAGCACAGTGGAACCAATTTCCAGCACTTCGAGCAACATAAAACACAATCATATGCCTCAACGAGGCTCTGACACCATGTTAGAATTAACACACAAAGCATGCATAAAGATGGAGACACTAATTTACATGGAAAACCCTATGGAGAGGGAAAATCACGAGGATTCTCAATCCCTAATCTCCCTTACTAGAGATTAGTGAGCTCTTCACTAAAACTTATTTTCAAATGAGGACGGATGAGTACAATATATAGAGAGGGATGGGTAAACGGTCTCTCATTCAAAGATCCATTTATCCATATAAGTATAATACTCAACATTATACATTGATGCAACATATCTTACTAAGTGATATCAAATGGATGGAATTGCTTGACTGATTGGGTTTCTGGAAAGTTGTAATCATGTATTATTTTCCACTTCCTTTATGCTATACAAATTCACCTTAATTATATTGCCAAAACGAACCATCATTAAATATTTTCACCAAGATACGCGGGACACTTCTGATGTCAAATGCATATTATTTTCCTGCATGCAATGGCATTGTTTTGTGGTTATGTAAATATTAACATATAAGACCCGTTGAATGGCTTTGTTAATTACATTTCTGACATGGTTACACGGACAAAGAACTATTTGAATTGGGTCTAGGGATAGATTTTTATCGTTCTTAGTATGAGATTATTGAGAGTTGGTATTGGAATCATCGTGATCAATTCTGCTACAACAAGCGTCGTTTACGTTATTGACAAATCAAGACTAGGTCTGTGATCAAACCGAGTTTGAACTTGCTGAACTGTAGCACGTTCTTTCGGCTCTCTTGAGGATCATTGCAGCTGGTGGCACAAAATAAACTATGATAGTCATCTAGATTGTCTCATATCACATAAATTAATGTTTCGATGCATGTCATGCATTATCTATTATCGATTATATTTTTCAACGTGGTATCGAAGGTAGATTGAAATAAAGGGTTGTGTGTTGGGTCCTTCGATCCTCTCATGATCTACTTATCGTGTGTACTATGCAGTATGAGGCATGTTTAGTCCTACATCACATGTTGAGAGGTTTGCATGATTATAACTTGGGGCATTCCATAAAATACTAGGTTTCACTCACTACGCACGATCATTACACAAAGAACCTCTCATGGAGTACGAGCCTTACAAATATATTACCGAATAAGAGTTGAATGAATGGATGAGATTGCGCAGGGATCGGGTAGCAGAGTAGTTACCGCTAAGGAAGGGACATATACCCTTGGGGCCCCATATAGAAACTTAGGCATCACGAACCCAACAGTTGCCTTGATTGGGGGACATGTTGCTTGGCACACCGAGGAATCACCTCATAGTGTTCATCCTCAGTACTTGCATGCCTTTAGCCTAGTGCTTCGAGCGTGGGACATGTATTCTTGGTTGGTGGTCTAATGTTTTGCTTGTTCACTTGGAGTTAACACTCATGTACTGGTTGGTGTAGGTTACACTAGTTAGTATTCTGGGTAGGAACACTGGGAGGGGAGTTCCGGGAAATGTAGCTAATGAAGTTGGGAATGAAATATAGATTTCATGTGCATAAGGATGATAGGATGCTCGTGGTGATCTCGACTATGGTACAAATGATCTTGGTAATCCATGCCTATTGAGAAGGCAATTCTGTGGGTTTTTATTTTATTGGATGAAAAAATGCACAAGTGTGGTCGTTGCATCCCAAAGAATTCCCAAACAAAAATTATTTTTTATTCTTAAGCACAAATAATCAAAGAAAACAAGCAAGAGAAATAAAATGCTATTTATTTACCTGTATAGCTTACATGATCGAACTTAGGGAGACTACAATTCTCGAAGATTACTAATCAATGAAAAGTAATGAAGGCTTTTTCTTCTTTTGATATTTTTATGTGTTTTTTTATCTTTTTATATTTTTATGGATTTTTATGTTTCATATTTTTATAGTGATCTTTTATTTTTTTATGATTTTTAATTTTGCAATTTTTACATTTTTTTAATTTTAAAATAAATCACATATAAATTAAATGAAAATAAAAGAAACCAAGAACTTTTGTATTATTCTAATATAGTAAAAATATATAGAAAATTCAAATAAAAATATTTTCATGTTTTTGATAAATTTTACTATTTTGTAATTTTTAAAGATTTTTAGATTTTTTAAGATTTTCAAAATAATAAAAAACAAAACTAAACAAAATAAAAAAAATCAAGGCACTATTTTTGAATTTTTAAAATACAAAATACATTAATTACTAAAAATATTCAAAAATAGAAAGATAATTTCTCAAGCTTTAAATAAAGTTATTTTATGCATTTTTAATTTTCAATGATTTTTTTAATTTTCAGTTTTTTTTGTATTTTCAATTTTTTTGCTTTTTATGAAGAGTTTTCAAACAAAATTTGTGTAAAAATTAAAAAAAACTCAAAACACACACTACGGGTTTTTTTTAATATTTTTCCAAACAATTTTCGAATTTTTATTAATTTTGTACTGCAAACATGATAAATTCTTAAGGTTTTTGAAATTTTATTGCAAATCAAAATTAGATATTATTAACCTACTTAGTAGAGCTTAAGATGATTTTTAGAGATTTTATTGCCGTAATTAACTATTTATTAAGCACATTTAACAAGAAATTATTTATTCTGGAAATATTGGGACTAAAATGTAAATAAATTTATTTAAAGCATTCAATGCATAACAAAATAAGAAATAAAAAGGGTGATGTTGCAATTTATCCATAAGGAGTGCGTGTCGGTGCACGTGAGATGTACTGGCGCAGATGCCAATGGAATTGTTTATATTTCAAAGGGGCAATCAGTAACAGGAAACCGTGACACAAACATTGCAATTCCACCAAATATACACGTGTATTCATTCAAGCTAGACTCAAATGTAAATGTAGAAAACTACAAGGACTTCTATGCAATTGTTCAATAACTGTCACAATGATAGAATGACACGTGTCCACAGAGGTATTATTTACAAAATAAAGAAAAGGCAGGGACTAGGGATCAAATTATCGTAGAGGCTCGTGTATGATGCATGCTAATTTGATGGATTAATTTTGATCTAGAAATCTCAATCAACGATTGGCTTTTAGGTGTTATTGTGCGGTTGAGATTGAATCTGGGGTGCACCGTTCTTGATCCGACGCGGGAAGCAGCGGTGGAAGAACATTGAAGAAGGGGCCGACTGCTAGACTTCGATCGGCCGGATATCGACTGATCTCCATCAATTGATCCTCCTGAAGATGACTATATGATCATGTTGCTCCTCTGCATCGACCTGATGTGTCGATGAAGCATGAAGGTCACCGATTGAAGATCTGCAACTCCAAGTATGCGATGGGTGGTGAAGTGTAAGCTCCAAATGTGTGATCGACGCTCAGACGATGAACTTGGGACTTACAACATGTTATTTACTCAGAAAAGGATCTCCGATCTGCCTTATTAAGTTGACATGAAGAATAATATGGGGGGGGGGGATGAATGTCTCCTACGAAGGTGGACGGACTAGAGACTGACAACCAAATCTGTGATAGATACGGGGGATCAAGATGGAAAGAAGGGGAAGAACTTTATGGTGAAGGTTGAGGGATGGTCGGCAATGGGAAACGACAAGCAAATGACCTCGGATCACGAAGATCAGACGCTGATCGAAGCTAATTAAATTTAAACAGAAATCGAAACTAAATGCAAAAATTTAAAAGAAAGAAATAAAGGAAATTACATTAAGATTAATCCTACGGTGGATGAATATAGATCTCGGCCCCGATTCATGACAAAAGGTGAAGAAGCTCAACGTCATGACAGATCTCCAACGATGTAGTGGATATCGCTCCAAGCCCAAATCAGCGTGCTCCTAGTTGAGGATGATAGCCCTATCACAACCCTCTCTCTCCAGATCTCAGCCTCAAGTGCAAAAATGGAATGAAAACGGATCATTATGCGTAAAAAGATCTGGCTGATATTTATAAAGGAGAGTGATAGTGAATTTCAAATTTGGTGTAACATACGAATCAAGATGAAAAAAATGAAGATTCTTATTCAGGCGAGGATAATCAATATTCAGACAGGAAGTTTGAAGAAGAAATCAGGTAGAATCTATGGTTGGATTGTTTAAGAAAATTGAGAGAAGATGGGGCACCAACCTGTTTATTTGGGTTGAAGTGGAAGATAGAGGAGTTGAGTCAGGTCAACAGACCCAAGTCCGTCAGTCAGGAGGCTCGGATTCACTACTGTCCAAGGAGAAAAGGACAAAATGGTGAAAATGAAATAAATTAAAATAAAATAGAAAATGATTTAAAATAAAGTATATTATAAATAAAATGGTAATAATTAAACAAACTTGTTTATGGTGATTTTTAACAATTTAAATAAGTTAAATAAATGGGTAAAAATAAATAACGCCCTTTATTCATAAGTAAATATCCTATATATACAACAAATGAATTTTTAATAATCTATTTTGTAAATAATTATAAAATTTATTAATTTATTAATTCACATCATTATGTGATGATTTTAAATATGTTTTTATTTTATTTTTATTAATTAATTTATTAAGTTAAATAAATAGGGATATTTACAAAATAGGTATGTGATACCAATACAATATATACAATATTTTATTTTTTGTTATTTTGATTTTTGTGATATTTTTGCATTTATGTAATTAAATACAATGTATAAAAATATTTAAAAAAATAATATAGAAAAATAAAAGAAAATAAATAAAATAATAAAATAATACAATACAACATATGCAAACTATATAATAACACTCCAAAAAGTCACTTTTCACATCTTAACTTCGATTTTAATGAAACTACTTTCATTTTAAAGCTTATTTAATTTTGAAAACAATGAAAGTGAGTTTGCCGAGTTTTTTTGGAGAAGATATTGATCTGACAAGTTGAGCTTTGCGGATTTTGTGTTGTTATTTATAATATGCATAATGATTCTTCTTGAATTATTTTGAATATTTACAATTTATTTTTAAAATTCCAAAAACAAAATATTTTTATTTAAGATGAATTTAGTAATAAATAAAATATTAAAAGGAATATATACTATATACAGTTATTCCTTGTTGATCAGGTTAAGACTTGACATAGCCTCAGGGTTAGAGTTAGCACGTATTTATTTCATATATGCAATCTTTTTATTTATTTATTTATTTAAGGTTAAAACAACGATAAATGTACGATATTTACAAAAGAATAAGGATTTATCAAAAGGTATTTATTGATAGCTATAAATGTTTCATAAGGGATTTTAAGCTAAAAAAATGAATAAAAGATAATGAAATGCAGATTAATCATCTCCGTATACTTCGTTTTTGCTAGTCCCTTAGCAAACACTTTTTTGAAGAATAAGCGACTAAAAAGAAAAAGAAGAAAGGAAAAATAAAGAACTTAGAACAGTTTTGATTTTTAAACTAATCTTAAAAAATCATAATATTGAGCTCGGTTAGTCCTTTCGATTATTAGTTTGGCTGAACCTTATTGGGAATAGGAGTTAAAACCTAACAGCCTTTAAGTTCCACAAATCTCTATTTTGGTCGCCTCAACAATCAGGTCAGAACAAGTCCTCATATGCAAATTCTAATGACTATGATTCTACTTGTACTGTGTAAGTGTAATATAGGTCTCCACATTAGGATTGACAAAGAACAACCTTCTCTTAGCAAGATGACCCTAATTCCCCAGTCTAGATACTTTTTCCTTGAGGAGCGGGGTATTTTCTTCTAAGTTCAGGTACATGTTGTGTCCACAATCGAAGGGGGAGAAGATAGAAGAGTAAGAAGAGAATTAGAGTGTGGCCAGTGTAGCCACTTCTCCTTGTGAAGCTGGCTAGTGTAGCCAAGTCTCCTCTAAGATTTGCAGTATCTCTGAAGCTAGACCATTGTGGTCATTATTATTTTTTATTTGGTATAAGTTTGACTTCTATTTGATGAAAAGAATTATTGAACTACATTGATCTTATTGTGCCCCGACGGATAGAGAATCTTTCTTTCCGCCCATGCTTTGGGGTCTTAGAAAAAATTGTGCCGGCAACCCATCCCCCATTAGAAGCTTTATTTTAACCCACGACTCCCGTCTTTAGACGTCCATACCACTAGACTAGGTTGGGGCACACTAGCCACTCAAGGTGATTGTGTACATTTCCATTCGCACGTGTCTCTTGCCAGAGGATTCTACCCCTCATCACATCATCAATGAAGAGCTACGTGTAAAGTGCTTGTCCAAGTTAGTTCACTCTCTAAAAGAATCATACGTGTGTATGAAATATTCTACTTAGACCAATCAAGATGACATGTGAACATAGTCGTGTGGATGTAAGATATCCCTAAGTATAGCAGAGAACACCGACAAGAGAGGAGACAATGGAGGGGATCAGAGAATGAAAGAACTTGGGGTACACCCACTATACTTAGGACTGTATAGGAGATTGACAAAAAGGGGCGACACCTCTTTGGTAGAAAGTATGAGTATGAGTATATTAGATCAGAGAAAGAAAGAACTCTTCCTTTGTCCTTTTTGACAATCACCTCCAGCAGTCCTAAGTATAGAAGACTGAGAAAAAGGGATGACACCTCTTTGGTAGAAAAAGAAAAATGAAAAGGAAAAGAAGAAAAAGCAGATGAAGATAGAAGGAAAGATCGAAGAGAATGTATGCATCACTCCCCTTAAACTTAGGGTAAAAGGGGCCTTAAGTATAGGTAACAACAGAAGTGATCAAACAACACGAAGAAATATCAACATGGAGTGTACCCCCTATACTTAGGATAAAGTATGCCCTAAGTATAGACCCACAGATATGACGAATGATCTGGGGGATATACCACATGCGGGAGAAGGAATGTAAGACAAAATATGTATCTACAACAAATAAAGAATGGTGAAGTGCAGGGCGATATCTAACAATCGAATAACACACTCTCGTCATTGTCTCCCTGTTAGAATAATGATGCAGTCAGAAAGAGAAAGACACCCTAATATACAATCAGATGGGTGTCAACTACTAGGGAAAATAGATCGAAAACTAAGCCAAGATCCGGTAGTATGAAGCAGAACATCGACTTGTAAGAAAGGAATGATAGATTGGAGTGGATACCGTAAGACGTGGAGGAGGAGTGAGCAGTACAGAATCCTCCAAGCCAATCAAAGTCTCAGGAAGGTACGAAAAGTGAAGAACGAGAGACTCTCTATGCAATGTGATATTCGGTGCTCATAAGGTCAACAGATCAGGGACACACCGAATACCACAAGACATGGCTCAACCATGCGAGGGTCATAAAGGTGAGGGAACTTAGATGAGTCAAAGATCTCAGAATAATCAGAAGACTGAGCTCCGTGCTCCAACAGATTGGAGATACAACCAGAGAGGAGACCGAGTACACATATCAGAAGACTCGATTTCGTGCTCCTCTAGAGAGGGGACACCGGAAGCGAAATCGAGGACCTACAAAATGATGTATCCTCCCACAGATAACCCTCGGGGGGTGATACATACTAGTCAAGTCAATAGTGTGAACATGTCTCACCCTTGCGAGGGTCGTCAGGGTAAGCGGACTCAAAAGAGTCAGATCCATCAAATGAATCATCAGCAGTGGTCTCGGTAGGCAACATATCAGCTACCAGCATAAGAGAACGAAAGATCTAGAAAAGGCCATAACCTCTCGCAAATAACCCCCGGAGATACTGTGAGCTAGTCCTGGAATAATCAGCAGAATGGCTCATCCCTACAAGGATTGTCATGGAGAGAGGACTCATATGAGTCAAAGACAGCTGGGATAATCGGTCTCGTACTCTGACAGATTGGACACACACTCAAAAGGTGAGATCGATAATACATATATCAGATGACTCGGTTCCATGCACCATCAAAATGGACACATAAATAGTGAACGAAACCGATCGTAAAGAAAATGTTGCATTCTCCCGCTGATAGTCCTCGGGGAGTAATGCAAATTAAGCCAATGAAAATCAAGGAAATATTGACCTCAAGTTTGGTGTCCTCAAAATAATCAATCAATCACTAATATGAGGGCATAAGATCGTGGGATGGATTAAAGACAATTAGGTTAGTCACAATATGGTCACTCAAGTCAATCAAATCAACTGAGATGAATCAAAATGCAAAAAGAATTTCTCAAGTGCCACATGTGGATGGGAGAATCAGGAGATGGAGGATGGACCAGTCAAGAAGATGAGTGAAATCATGTGGGTTCCAAGCACTGTCATTTTGAAGCACATATAGAGATAGTACATCAAATGTTTGAATTAGATAGGTGGAACCACATAATAGATCGTCTAATCAAGACTCGTGGGGCCATAATCAAAACATCAAAATAAATCACATCGTCAATCCAATGTGCTAGATCAAAAATCCTCAGTAAAGAATCAAACAAGTGATCGTACAAACATCAGAATGCACAATATTCTTTATGCACAGATCCGAAGTCATATCCACCAAAAGTAGCACACCCAGCTCAGCATCCTCAAACTTGCTCATCTTACTCAAATGATCAATGTCAACCGTAAACCTCGATGCGGGCCCTATCTACAGGCGTAACAATCCCAGGAGAAAAAAAGGGACGGTACTAAAGGGGACGAGGAGGGTAGGTGAGATGTAGGCAGAACATAAAAAAATTGTCGCTCAAGGGGAGGGTCTTCTCAGACCAGACCTATGATGGGGTGATATGGGCAAGGAGAATGCCACAAAATACGACGAAGACGATGAACATGAATACCTTATTTCACGAATCAGATGCAAATGAGGATATATATAAACCGGAGTAGGAGAGGGACTCAATGATCAAAACGACTCACACTCATGGGACTGAAAACTCGAAGAGAGATGAAAATATAGATGGACTCAAAATTACAATCAATGTACAAAGCAAACCCTCAGTTCACCTACTCAACACAGTGAAGACCGAGATGAGGGTCTTTTATCTTTTCCATTTTAGAGTTAGGACATTTTCAAGAAGTTGTACAAATTGAAGATAGGCTTGGGATTCGGTCACTAATATTTAGCGTGTACATAGGAATAAAATGCACATATAATGTGGGGGTTGCTCTCCCCAAGACAATGAATCCAGTACGTTTTTGTTTTAAGTTCCAAAAGAGTTAGCAATCTCGATTTTATTTAGGTTATCATTTTTTGTTATTTTTCAATGTACATGCCTAATGACGTTTTCAATTTTAGTTAGCATCCTAAATAAGAAAAATCAGAGGGAGAACGTCGGAAAAGCCATGCAAGTCGGAAATCAATAATGCATGCAAAATTAGAAGACTTACCATGATTCTCTACTCTCTCCATGCGAGATGCATAATAGAATTGCAAACTACACTATATACAATGTAAGCCGATGAAATCAACCTAAAATAGTAATTGCTATTATCGTGAAGTACCAGATGCCAATTATCTAGATATGAAATCTAAGGTCTGGTCTTGAGAACCTCTCAGTGCCCGCCACAACGGGTCCTGCAAGTGCTGTATGAGGTTCCTCGCGGTGCGCATTTTCAGGTCTGACCAACCGACAATTATGATTTGACTAAGTCTGAAAGCGAGTCTATATGTACATGTAAATATATATTAGGGTTTTGGATCTTAATTTACTAAGCAAGCAATTCCTAAGCTAGACCTCATTCATACAAAATAAATGAAAACTCAATCGAGAAACAAATAAAATAAATTGAAGAAAACGTGAAAAACACGATGAGGCCCCCAAGGGAATAATCCCCCGAGCAATGGACCTCACAAAGTAGTCAGGTCTGGAGAGTTCAAATTATTACAAATTAATTGTCACTCTCCCACATGAATTGACATAATAATTAATGTAGAACAAGATAGATTAGTCTTCAAAAATTTCCTCTACCGGCCCTTGCTGCTCTCTCTTACCAGCTAAGTTTGAAAGCTTGCTTCGCCTTGCTTGGGTGCACCGGTCCTCCCAGTAAGGCCTCCCTGCGTGGCAGTCCCTCGCATCAAGATCAAATGCAAAAAAAGGTCAGAACAGTCACAAATGATATAAAGTACTTATGAATGAAAAACTATAGACACTACTAAAGAATCACATAAATGAATACAATCTAAGTGGCGTGTGAAGGATATTGAGAATCCTTAAGCGCATCACAGAAGCATGTCGATCGCATCATATGCAATCGAAGCAACTAGTCGCACTAGTCGCTAGATGCGGCGGAAATTAAATTTTCAAAACTAAAGATGAAACCACATGATCACGAGAACACTTCTCGGATCGTTTCATCAAATCACAAAGTATAAGGAATACCTCTTGGAGCATGGTTGTAATCGTGAGATCCCAAACAAGAGATCCTCCTGTCTTAAGTCCGATCCATGAAGAACGCACTTGTGGGCACGATGATGAGTCGCGTTCCTCCCGCAATCCTTGATGAAGATCCAAGCAATGAATCCCCTGATTTCGTCACACGAAATCCGTCGTCTTTCTTTAGAGCAAGCAGCCCCAAAGAAGAAGGAGATCCCCGAGTCGTCGAAGGCGAAGCCGAGAGTCTCTCCTTTCTCAACACAAGATGGACGACCACCTTTTGGAGGAGAGAAAGAGAGAGGGTGAGAATATGAGAGAGAGAGTTGTAACCTTGTACAAATCTTAGACATGTACCTTGAAAGGCTAGGTTAGCCCTCCTTTTATATTAGTTTAGGATCCAATGGATCTCAATCCATGGGACACATAGATCCAACGGCCAAGCTGGTCTATGTATTAATCAATGGCTATGATTGTTGTTAGTTAAAACCAGCAACATTAATTTATATTTAAATTAAATATATGTTGCAACATTATCAACACAATTTAATTTAACATATAAATCAATAAAACAAGATATAGGATAATAACAAAAAGGATGATAATTTACCCCCCAAAAGATGGGGCGTCACCCATGACGTCACCCATGACCAAGTCATGGGTGACGCCACCTCATCTTGGTGGTGTTTTATCCATCTTTTTTATTTAATCCAAATATATATTTATTTGTTATGCAATATTATCCACTAAATTAATTCATAATTAATTAGTGAATATCCATTGTAAAATTATCTGCCAAATTAATATCAAATTAATTTGTGAATATTTCAATCATGCCATTGATAAATATGTGAATCATATTCACAACCCAAACTAATTTGTAAATTACATTTCCAATTAATTACTTAATATGAATCCAATTCACATAAATAATTAAAAAATGCTATTTACATAGTTTCTCTCTCTAATATATTATAAATCATATTTATAATATATATGATTAATATGGATAGTGCTATCCACATTATTCATATCCATGATAATTAAATCACATTTAATCATCTTGGATCTCTTTTCTCATGTGCCCAAATAACATGAATCACATTCACGTTATTCATATCTTTGATAACTAAATCATATTTAATTATCTTAGATATCTCTTCTTATAATATGAATCAAATTCATATTATTCATGATAATTAAATCATATTTGATTATCCATTTTCTCGATGCTTGGATACATAATTCATCAAATGACTTATTCTTGAACTCCTTCAAGAATAATGTGCTTTCTCCGTAGATACTTAGAGATAAGGACAGGGCGATTGTATTGTTCCACATATAGTGACTTGGATGTTGATATCTCATCTCAAATCCAGATCTTACGAATCTTTCAGAGATGCTTGATTAAATCAAGACTGCAAATCTAATCTTCTCATTGCATCTGAATCTCATTCAGACCAATGTCCAACACTTGAACTAAGACCAGATTGCTTCTCTATTGAAAGGAGTCACTAAAATCCGAACTTATTTCATCACTCCCTCGGAATGGAAGCATCATGGATATACAATCGTTTATGATCACATCACCCTCAGGTATTCCCAATACCTGTACATCCTTCATACTGGAAGACCTATGATCAACCCGAAGATCAAGATCAATTTTATACTGTCTTCTTCAGGGTTTTATCAATAAGTTTCTCATTTGATAATTGGGATTTGGTATCGATCATATACTTTCCAAAAGCATATATCATACCTAGGTCTTGATCATATACTTTCCAAAAGTATATATCAAACCTACAAATTCAGTCAAGCTTCCAAAGCGAGAAGATCGTGCATGGAATTTGATTCTTCCCAATATCTCATGAGTGAGCTCATGTCTTCCGGTTCAGTAGTGAACTTGTATGATCCCTTTGAGAGATCATATTACTCATATGCCCTTATATGCACACCAGCTCGCCATTGTATAGACCTTGGTTAGGCCATCAACCTATCGGTCTGCCAAATGTACATACTCAGACATATAGTAATACATCTGTCTCCGGTCAGAGGATGCGTGCCTATGCTGTGACAGCATTCAACATAGGACTTAGGTTATCTTGATCTCGTTAAGTCAACCCATTGACCTAACTAATCTGACACCTCCGAATCACCCCATGCAGAGGACCTGCATCAAGAGGTCGGTCAGATATCAGCCTATGTGAGAAAGGATTGCCATCTCCTACTCAGGCTCGAGATCACATCTTAACAATCATTTAATGGTGCTTGATGAGTCCTCAATCTAACTCTTTAGATATTCATCCAAGCACCAGCCTCTATGATTCAATAATTGAATCAACAACTGTATGATCATTAAGATAGCCATGGTACATAACCCTAATTGTACAGAGGGACCTATTATGCAAATTATTTATTCTTCATTTCAGTTCAGGGAATGATATTTGCAATAACATTTATTGCATAATGGCTCGCCGTGGGCTCACATGTCCAACAGCGTGCTCCCCGGCAACAACATTATTTGAAAACGAGGGAATTTCAAGGATTGTATGGTTTCACAAGGTGAAACCGCAGTCTATTTGTTGACCGCTCAATAAAATCCGAATTAATGAACAATTAACCCACAATTAAATATAAAGCCATGAAATAAAATGTCTGGAGTTAAAATTTATTATAACTCTATAACAAGATGCGTATAGTGTGAAAGTATGTAGAGAGGTTAAACCTCAGAGACCAAACAGTAGATTGTGTTAAATAATGCCTAAAAAATTATTCCTTTCTCTTGTCCATTTATTGTTTTTGTGGGTTTTTATTTTTTGGATTTTATTTTTGTTTTATATTTTGGTATTCTATTTTTATATTTTCTTTTTGTATTTTTGTATTTTTATATTTTTTATTTCCTTTTTCTTTTAGAATATATACTATAGCTATATATATAAAGTATCAATACAACGTAAGCAAATATAGATGCAATAAAAAACTCAAAATAAAGAAAATAAAATATTTTCAGGTCTTTAATTTTTTTACTGTTTTTGTGATTTTTTAGATAATTTTGCTAATTTTTATAGATTTTTATTTTCAAAAATATCCTAAATCAGGGATTTAACAAAATGGTCAAAATTGAAATATAAATTAAAAATATAAAATTAATTCCAAAACTTTCAAAAAAATTTTAATTTATAAACAATTGTATAGGGAAAATTAAAAAATAGAAAATACTATTTTTGGATTTTTTAGAATGTTTTAGATTTTTATGAAAGTTTTTGCATCTTTAATTTTTATGAGTTTCTTTCTCTATTTTTAGTAATTTTTGGTCTGAAGGTTAAAAATACATAAATTAACAAAATATATTTTTTTGGGAATTTTTAGGAACAATTTACATTTTTAGTATTTTATGCTGTAGACATGGCCCAAAATGCTCTATATGATTATTTATAAATAATAAAGGGGCCTAAAATTATAAAATAAAATTTGGCATGAAACTAGTAACAATCACACATTTTTTTGGGATTTTTCTGAGCACAATAGGTATTTTAATTAAATACAACAAACCAACAAAAATGCAAGGCTTAACAGGGGCATACATGTAAATAAAATATAGTATGAGAAGGCTTGCTGCAAGTACACTAAAATACTATAATTAATACTCACACTTATTGGACTAATACAAAATATAAGTACCCACAAAGGTATCTTTGCAAAATGGCCACACTACACGTGAGGTGACCTGGCACATACCCTAATGCAATAAGGAGTGAAGACAGGGGGGAACTTGAAATTTTCTCATATTTACAAGATTAAACAAATAAAACAAAAAAGCCAAGGATATTGGTACAATTTACCACGTATCATGTGTGATCCGACGAAATGGATTGTTTACTTAAGCTCATCGGATGGTGGAGAATCCACCATACCTCTCCGCCATTAGATGTAGGGGATTAGATCCGGCCTTTGATCTAACGATGGTTGAAGCCCAAGATCTAAGGGCTACTGTACAATATGGGGCAAAAGCCCCATCGGACGGCTCTGCTTCATTCCCCAAGAACAGGGAAGAACACGGCTGTGTTTTTCCTTGTTCCGGAGAAAACCACACAATCCGCGTGCTCCTTCAAGCTGCTGAGAGGATCGAGGGTTCCGTGATGAGGATCCGCAACGATTGAAACCTTCAATAGAGTTCAGGACCCATCAGAGAGGTCCTGGCGAGCCGATGAAGACCAAGGTACCATGAAGCAACCACCTGGATGTGATTTGCCTCGAAAGAGGCTCACACCTCCAGTTCAGATAGGAAGAAGGGGCTCGGGCGAAGGTTCTTGGGTGATTATTTGGTGGGATCGAAGGGTGAGCAAGGTGGGCAAAGGTGTTCAGGCGAAGGGTGGCAGAGGAACACCGGAGGACTGGATCAAGGTAAATCCTGGTGGCTAGATGGGTCGGGGCTATTGTGAAGCGACATGGGAAAGAACTGAGGTGATTTTGGTGTCGACATAGGGAGGTACATGTTGTTAAGGCAGTGGTCGGAGCTCTTGGCTCCGACATATGCTAAGTTTAAGATCTACACTACAACAAGGATCAAACACGAAGAAAATGACAGAATTAAAATGCAGGAAGGAAAGGAGGTAACTAAAAGCTAACCTAAACCACAAAGGACCTCTATAAGGACCGTAGATGGTGTCGTAGGAGCAAGATTCGAGCGACGGGGACCAAGCCATTCGTCACCTCATGCGCACTGCAAGTCAGCCGATAGGAGCTGTCACCATCCTCGACCCGGTTGGATAATGACCTGAGGGTTCCAGTGGATGGAGGTCGATCCAAAAACAAAAGAAGGTGACCATGGCTTATTTAAGAACATGACAATAGGCTTGCTGGGTCACGAGATTACGAACGAAGGGAGCTTTGGTTGATGATGGCGAAGAGTGGCGAAGAGATTTGGTGAAGAACACATAGTGCCTTGAGCAGTAGATTAGACGTGAAAAAGTGGAGAAATAGGACCCTCAGGTTATGAAAAGGCCAACAGAAGGAGACCGTGTAGTTGACCTGGGGTCAACGCACTATGGCTCCTCATTGGTCCACCTAGGCGTGGATAACGACAAAATAGAGTGAAAATGCGAAATAATGAATAATAAAATAATAGATTAATTATTTAAATAAAAGTTTAAAAATAAAATTTGTTTATTATTTTATGTAGTATTTTTAATCTGATCTTTATTTATTTTTTGGTGTTATTTATGAGTAGTTAATTTTTAGGGGTATATTTATAGATATATTGATTTATGTTTTGGTTATTTTTATTTTTATTTTATATATTTTATTTCATTATTTTATTCTCTTATTTGACATATTTATAGCTTTATTTTAGGTATATAAATATATTTTTATTATATTTTTATGATGTTATTTGTATCTTTAAATAAATATGTATATGAATCATATAGGTGTAGTTATTGCATTTTTATCTATGTATTTTATATACACATTTTATTTTAATTTTTTTATTAATGGTATTAGTCTAATTTTAATACATATACTATAAATAATATTTACAAGATTATAAAAATGTAAAAGTATAAAAATTTCGAGAATAAGTAAAATGATTATTTTAATTGAGTATATTATACAAATAGGAGTCTAAAATCTAACTTTTACACGTGAACTCCAAAAAATATGAAACCATCTTCATTAAATAACTTATTGTTATATACAATTAATGAGATTTTGATATATTTTGAGTTTTTATTTGGGAGATATGGGTCTGTGAATTCTGGGTTTTAGATTTTATTTTGTGTATAAAATATACACTGTGTATTCTTTTTGTGCAAACTCAATTATGTATTTTAATTTATATTTTTATCTATAATTTCATGTACAAAGTTTATTTATTGATGTATACATAATAAGAATGAAGTGGGTGTAAAAATTGCTTTATTGATGAATAAATGGATGCGATTTTTATTATATTTTGGCCCTTATCTCCCCTGCTTTATTCTTATCAACCAACTTAATTCTTGACTTGGTCTCGAGGTTTAGGGTCATAAAATACCTTTAATATTTTATTTTTTTCTTCTCTTCTCTTTATTCTATAGTTTTGGCATTACAAATAATATTATTTACACAATAAATATAATAAATAATGAATGCTAATATGTACAAAATAATGCTATTTACTTGCATTAGCTAGGGTTTTAAGGACAAAATGATAGAATAAGGTGATGAAATGGAGATTCATCACCCCCTATACTTGTCTTTTCTAGTATCTAGCAAAAACTTATGCAATAGGTACAAAAAAGAATAAAGAAGAAAATAAAAAGAAGAATACATAGTATTGATTTTAATTATCAAACTTGTCTTCACAAAATCAAAGTTTGGAGCTCAAGTCAGACCTTGGTGTGAAAATGTGTGCGGAACATGGCAGGGAACCAAATCTAAACATAACAGCCTTCGAGAGTCACAAAACTCGGTTCAAACCACCTTAATAGACATGTCAGAACTAGCCTACATCATATGCAAACCCTTATGACTATGAAGCTGACTTGTACACTGTAAGTGATAGTGCCTCTCCCCAACTGAAATGACAAAAGAACTGACTTCTCCAGAATGATAATTGAATGATTCTCCAATCCAGCAACCCTTTCCTCAAGGAGCGGGGCATTCCCTTTTAAGTTCAAGTACATCCGACTAAAGAGGAGGAGATGAAGAGAAGAATGGATGGTAGCCAGTATAACTACCTATCCTAGGATGCATGGCTAGTGTAGTCAAGTCATCAAGCTGCATGTTCACATGATATAATTTTTAATCTCAAGCTTACTTATTGACTATACAACATTTGTACACTCCGACATGCATTTTATTTTCCATGAGGCCTGTCTACATTTTTGGAGTTTTTTTTAAATGCTATATACAACGACATTTACATGAGGAGTTTTTTTCTCTTGAGCCAGAAGACTATCCCTCTTTTGAAGCATTATTGCAACCCACACTCTACGTTCGTTAGACCTCCTGGCTACTGGACGTGTTGGGGTGCACTTCCCTCCCTAGACAAGGAAGAAAGTTTCCACTCGTGGGCATCTCAAACCAATCCAATACCCTCATCACTCCAACTGAGTTGACCCAAGTGAAAGGTGCAGATGTCCAAGTTAGGTCACGACTGACAAGAGTCATGCGTGCATCTCGAAAAGTTCTTGTTAGTCAGTTGGAGTATCTTGAACTAGTCCTGAGTCTCAAAGAATTAAGTTTGAATAGACCTGAGGTACCTCAAATCTTGTTCCCATAAGGTTCTAGTGAAGTTAGGTGTAGTAAGGTCCAATCAAGATCCAATCTTTGACTTTACTCATACTTGTTCAATCATCAAGCTCAATCCGAAAGAATGCGAATGCAAATGCTATGTACAATGCAGAAAAATGATGCAATTTTCAAAGAGTTAAAAATATTTTTAAAAATAAAATGAATTTGGCATGAATATGTGCAACTATTTACACGGACATGCTTCTTTTTATTTATTTACAAGAAATGGGGAGTTTAAAGAATTTACAGGTTGGATATTAGTTATTGTTATATGTATATATGTAGAATTGGTAAATAATTTTTATTTGTATATATATATATTTTTATTTTGGATTATATATTTTTAATGATGCATATATTCCTCAGACTTATTTGATTTTTTTGAAAACTATAGTACAAAGTAATTTTTGCAAATATTTTCAAACATTTTAAACCATTTTGCAAACATTTTTCAAACAGTATATATACATTTTTCAACCATTTTCAAAATCATTTGCAAATAGGTTTTCAAAGCATTTTATTTCACACAAATAAAAGAGATTTTATAAATCAAAACATTTTACAAAGGTTGAAAACATTTTATATAAATTTTCCAAACGAGTCAAACCATATTTCGAATCATTTTACAAAAATACTTCTAACCTGATTTATTAATTAGTATCTACCAAAATAAGAATTGAGGAATAAAATGTATTTTGTTATTACTTAGCTCAATGAATTATATATGTATATATAGTATTTTAGACATATTTATTAATAATAATACGAAAGTAGGAGTTATAACTAAAGTATATACAGAGTATATACGACCCCCCATACTTAGCTTGAGCTATGTCCTCATAGATCGAAAAGAAAAAGAGAAGATATAACTCGTACTGAGTATAGTAAATCCTACAGTACACTGATTAAAAAAGACATGAAAGAATGAAGAAATAAATGAATAAGAAGTTTACCATACCCACTATGCTTAGGATCAAATATTCCTAAGTATAGCAGGTTGTACATAAGGCAAGGAGAGTCAAGGATGGAAATGAACAGATCGTATTCATACTATCTCCCCCTATACTTAGGGTAAGATATCCCTAAGTATAGTAGAGAAAATCAACAAGAGAGGATATAATGGAGAAGATCAGAGAATGAAAGAACTTGGGGCACACACACCTCTATACTTAGAACAACATAGAAGAGTGACAAAAAGGGGCGACACCTCTTTGGTAGAAAGTATGAGTATGAGTATATTAGATCAGAGAATGAAAGGTCTCTTTTTCTGTCATTTTTGACGATCACCTCCAGTCATCCTAAGTATAGAAGATTGAAAAAAAGGGATGACACCTCTTTGGTAGAAAAAGAATCACGAAAAGGAAAAGAAGAAAATTCATATGAAGATCGAAGGAAAGATTGAAGAGAATGTACGCATCAATCCCCCTAAAAATAGGGTAAAGGGACCCTAAGTATAGGCAACAACAGAAGTGATGAAAAAGCACAAAGAAAGAACAACACAAGGTGTACCCCCCTACGTAGGACAAAGTACGTCCTAAGTATAGACACACATATATGACGAATGATATGGGTACACATGACATGCGGGAAAAGGAAGGAACGTAAAACAAATTATGTATCTACAACAAGTAAAGAATGGTGAAGTGCATGGCAGTATCTGACAATCGAATACTGCACTCTCGTCATCATCTCCCTGTGAGAATAATGATTCAGTTAGAAAGAGAAAGGTACCCTAATATAAAATCAGGTAGGTGTCAGCTACTATGGAAAATAGATCTAAAACTAAGCAAGGATCTGGTAGTATGAAGCAGAACATCAGCTTGTAAGAAAGGAATGATAGATCGGAGCTGATATTGTAAGACATGGAGGAGGAGTAAGTAGTACATAATACTCCAAGCCAATCAAAGTCTCACAAAGGTAGGAAAAGTGAAGAACGAGACACTCTCTATGCAGTGTGATATTCAGTGTTCATAAGGTCAACAGATTAAGGATACACCGAATAACGCAAGACATGGCTCAATCCTACGAGGGTCGTCATGGTGAGGGAACTCAGTTGAATCAAACATCTTAGAATAATAAGAAGACTCAGCTCCCTGCTCCAATAGATTGGAGATACAATCAGAGAGGAGACCGAGTACACATATCAGAAGGCTCGGCTTCGTGTTCCTCTAGAGAGGGGACACCGGAAGCGAAACTGAGTACCTCCAAATGATGTATCCTCTCGCAGATAACCCTCAGGGGGTGATACATACTAGGAAAGTCAATAGTGAGATCATGTCTCACCCTTGCGAGGGTCGTTAAGGTGAGTGGACTCAAAGGAGTCATATCCATCAGACGGATCATCAACAGTGGTCTCGATAGGCGACAGATCAGCTACCGACAAAAGAGACTGAAAGATCTAGAAAATGCCACAGCCTCTCGCATATAACCCTCGGAGATACTGTGAGCTAGTCCTAGAATAATCAACAGAATGGCTTATCCCTGTGAGGACCGTCAAGGAAAATGGACTCAGATGAGTGAAATACAACTAGGATAATCGATCTTGTACTTCGATAGATTGGACACACACTCAAACAGTGAGACCGATAACACATATATCAGACGACTCAGTTTCGTGTTCCATCAAAATGGGCTCTCAAGTAGTGAATGAAACCGATCGTAAAGAAAATGTTGCATTCTCCCACAAATAGTCCTCAGGGAGTAATGCAAATTAAGCTAAAGAAAATTTTGGGAATGCCGACCTCAAGTCTCATGTCCCCCAAAATAATCAATCAATCCCCAATAAGAGGGCATAAGATCATGGGACAGATTAAAGACAATTAGGTTAGTCGTAATGCGGTCCCTCAAGTCAATCAAATCAGCTGAGATGGATCAAGATGCAGAATTTTTTTTTCTAAGTGCCAGAGGTGGATGAGAGAATCAGGAGATGGAGGATGGATTAGTCAAGAAGATGAGTGAAATCATGTGGGTTCTGGGCATGAATAGCAAAAAGCAACAAAAATGTCCCAAAACTTTAGTGAAATTTTTATACAGTGGCAGGAGCCACGTATCCAAATTTCACTTGAATTGGATTTAGTTTGATATTTTATTCAACCAAAACTAAAGCCACAACATACAGGGACTTATACACAAAGAAACAAAGTTTCAGGGCTAAATAGATAACACGTGTGAACACAAGAAGGGCATCAGTGCAAAAATCACATCAATTCAACACATGTTCGAATACTGTATGCACATGGGTATAAATTTAATTTTCAAAACATAAACTTCATTCCAAAACAGTTAGAAAACCCCAGCCCACATACTGCAAAAAGCCCAAGATATCACGTGCCTAGCACGTGTCTCGCATTCACAGGGACTAAAGTGTCATTCTAATTAGTAAACATGTAAACAATAACTCCTTGAAACTAAATGATCAATACTGCAAAAAGTCCACAAAATCATGTGTCGAAGCACCTGTCTCCACAAGGCAGGGATTAAAAAGCAAATACACAAAACTAGAGGTCCAAATATGCAAATTAACCAAGTGTGCAAATTTATTTAACAGACTAAATAAAAACTAGAGAAAATTGCAGGGGGTCGGGTGCAAGTTACCCCTCCGAGGCGCATGCGGGGCGCGTGAATGCGAGGTGTCGAAAGTGAGTGGTTGGCGCGTGCACGGTCCTAATGACGCCTCCTGGAAGATCTAACGGTCCTGGTGCAGGGGAGAACGTGGGGTGCACGTGGCCGTCAGATCATGGATCTGACGATCTGACTGTGGCAGGCTACGTGCGGCTCTGATGATAACTGGCGCTGAGGATCGAGCCGACGACTGAGAGATGATATGGAAGAACTCCTCCTGGACGAGCTTCTCCGGTGAGCTAGGAGCGATCCAAGCCTCCGATGGAAGATCGGAGGGGGGGGGGTCTCCTCGCGATGGCGTTCTGCGTCGGTCGGTGGCGTTCGATGGAGCTCCTAACAGCCGGATCCTCCGACAAAGGAGGAAGGACCTAGGCTGCTCCGACGAAGGGTGGAAACATGACCAAGGGGGTATCTTGCGCTTATTGACCTGCAAAAGACAGCTCTTGCTTGGAGGGGCACTCCAGCATGGGTTATTGGCAAAACGATAAAGAGAAGCGACGTGAATAGGCAAAGGGGGGTTTCGACGGAGGTGGTAGATGGACCCCGACTCGATCTAGGCTCAGATAGCCCAGCTTCACATATAGAGACAGTACATCAAACGTTTGAATCAAGATAGATGGAACCATAGAATGGATCATGGGATCATCATCAAAGCATCAAAATAAATCACAGCCTCAATCTGGTGTGCTTGATCAAAAATCCTCAGTAGAGAAGCACACCTGTGATCGTGCAAACATCAGAATATACAATATTCTTTATGCATAGATACAAAGTCACATCCACCAAAAGTAGCATACCCAGCTCAACATCCTCAAACTTGCCTGTATTACTCAAATAATCAATGTCAACCATAAGCCTCAATGTGGGCCCTATCTATAGGTGCAACAATACTGAGTGAAAGAAGGGATGAAGGGGACAAAGAGGGCAGACAAGATGTAGGCAGAACATAGACAAAATTGTGGCTCAAGGAGAGGGTCTTCTTGGACCAGACCAATGATGGGGTGATATGGGCAAGGAGAATGCTATGAAATACGGTGAATATGGTGAAGATGATGACCTAATATCACGACTCTGATGCAAATGAGGAAATATATATAAACAAGAGTGGGAGAGGGACTCAATGATCAAAATAACGCACACTCATGGGACTGAAAACTCGAAGAGAGATGAAAACATAGATGGAATCAAAATTACAATCAATGTACAAAGCAAACCCTCAGTTCACCTACTCAACACAGTAAAGATCGAGATGGTAGTCTTTTATCTTTTCCATTTTAGAGTTGGGTCATTTTCAATAAGTTGTACAAATCGAAGAAAGGCTTGGGATTTGGGCACTAATCCTTAGCGTGTACGTAGGAATAAAATGCACATACAATGTTGATGCTCTGTTCATCTCCTTTCCCTTTCGCTTCTCTACGCCTCGAGACACTCTGTTCACTATTATCATCCCTCGATCAGAAGATTCGCTCTCCACCTCTGCTGCTCGCCGGAGAGCACCACTCCGACTTCACTTCGCTCAACTTCCTCCCAAATAGACCACATGGACTTCCCTTTTTATGTGCTTGAGCTGACCATGCAGGTTCCCGTGGCTAAAAGCCTCATCTGAGGTGATTTTTTGATGAATACTAGGTTACATGTACTCTAGTCCTTCTTCAACCTCCAAAGCTCCATCATTGAGCTCTGGACCTTTCTTGAGTACCTCAACATCTGTGAAGCGACTCCAAGCTTTTTTTGTGCTCTTTAGTTGTGTCAGAGACCTTCAGAGAAAGGAAATCTCGCTGGAGGAAGCTCACCTAGGTGGAGATTCCTCCCTATTCTTCTAGCCTCCTTCCTTATCGTCGGATCAGGAGCCTCATCCAGATCATCTAGCTACCGTCCGATCTTCAATGCCTTCAATCGTTGGATCCCCCATAGGATATGATCTTCATTGATTGATGAAACATCATCATCTATTAGGAGTGCAATACATTTATAACTGAGATAGATCCATTCATCTATCGATGCGTTTTTGGGATAATTTTACAAAATATACCTCAATTTTTTTGCAATTTCTATTTAGTCCACAAACATTTCTCTGCAGTTATATTATTTTTGTAATTTTTACATTTTGAACCCTAGGTTTGTAAGATTTACACATAGGTCCCTTGCCAAGTCACCTCATGCATGCATACACATGAGGCGGTGAGCATTTTACAAGGGACCCCTTCAGGTTTATTTATTTCATTTTAATCCATTACTTTAAATATTTATTGTAAAATTTTTAGATAAATTGCATTATGGACCTTGAGCATTTTGGTAATTACAATTATACCCTTGTTAGTGTGTTTTTATATTGAATATTCAGAATTTTTTACATGTATACCCCTATACTTTCGTATGGGGTTTGACAAACAAGAAATATTTTTAAGAAATTACAGAAAGGTCCCTACCAATAATGTGTTTTCTTTTTGTTGATTTTATTTTTATTAAATGTCATTTATGATGTATAATGAAAACATAATTTCTATTTTTCTTCAAGATAAATACGATATTGTGATATTTTTCTAGAGCGTAATTGGTTTTTCAGATTACTTCCGGATCTAAGTCTTTTACTAGTTAGTCCCGGTAAAGCCTCCATATGGCGTATTTTTTTGAAATAAGGTCCGGTATCAGTTTTGGCTACACTTGAAATCCTTATTTTTTATTTTTTTAAGTTTTATGGAACCTACAAGTGCTTCAAGTACAAGTATCGAAAAGATTTACTAACCCCCATCTCTTATCCTATTAGCCAAGAATATAATCTGTTTTCTTATTAATGAATAGGGAGAAGGGAAAAGAATGGCTGAAAGAGATGAAATCAATTAGTTATTCATAAAATTTTAATTTTATTCAATGACCAGATTTAAATGAGGATATATAGTTTGGAGACGTCGAACAAAATCCATTTGTTTGCATCAACCTTTTGAGGGGCTCATTCAAGACTTACTCGAGCTATTACTCAAGAAAAATGAAAGACTTGGTTTCCAATCATTGAGATAGAGAAAGGAAAAAAAGAGATTTTTCATCATTTGTGGATTACTCGGATAGATGCAGTAACTCGTGAGAATGAATTCATGAGTTGTAGGGAGGGACTTATGTCACCATAAATAGAGACTAAAGTAGGCGTTCGATTCAAAGATGGTGTTAAAGATTACAAATTGAATTATTATACTCTTAAATATGAAACCAAAGATATTGATATCTTGGCAGCATAAAATTCTAGAAAAAATAGGTTAGATGACTTAAATTTTATTTGAACATATATTTTATATTTAAGCATTTTCTTTGCTTCTCTATTTATTAAAATTTAAAAATAATACATTTATTCCATATTTGCATTTAAAAATAAAAAATATAAAGTCATTTATAAAAATTTCAAAAAATTAGATATTATCTATTACTATATTTTGTAACTATAGACCAAAAATCATTAAAAATAAAAAAGAAAAACACTAAAAAATAAAAAATCTCCAAAATTGTTATAAAAATCGGTAAAATTAATATAAAAAATCCAAAAATATTTACTTCTATTTCTAAATTTTCTTTATTAATCCTATATATATTAACAAATTTTAAAAAAAATTTGAGATATTTATCTATTTTTAAATTCCGAAACAATTCGGCCTGATATTATAAGTCATTGTTTTAACATTTTTAACTAATTAAAAATAAAAAAAATCAGCAAAAAACATAAGAAAATAACAAAAATAGAGAAAAATGTAAAAATGATAAAAAAATTAATTTTACCCATTTTGAGTCTTTATAGCTATATCTATAATTATAAAGTCTACATAATTTATAGCTACATATACTTATATTATTATTATTAAAAATATCCAAAAATATTTAAAAACCTTAAAAAATAAAAGGACTGTACTTTAGTGTGTTGTCCTAATTTTGCATATATTTATTATATTTCTATTATATATATTATCTATATTATTCATATTATATATATTTATACATATATATTACCGATATTTTAAAAAGGAAACTAAACATCTGAAAATATAAAAGATATATAAAAATTATAAAATTAAAAAAATAATATATATAAATATAAAAACAAAAAATACATATTAAAAACCCATAAAAAGCTAAAATAAAAAAGATAATAAGAAAGAAAAGTTTTGAATTTATTTTTCGCAATCTATCTTGTTTGCTCCATGTGTTCAACACTCTACATACTTACATCTATACATATCATTTGTAGAGTTATAATAAATTTTAACTCTACAACCATATCGCATTTCTTTATCTCTAGCTATGGGTTAATTGTTGTCCGACTCAACGATTCTTATTCGATCGTTACAACGACAATGTTCTCGCCTTATGTAAAACATCAGACCGACAAAAATACCGTGTCCACAATGATATATGTAAGACTATGATTTATATGGAAAATAGAGTGCACTTAATAATAATGCATTACAAAAGCTAGAACAATACCAACTTAAGGCAACGAATATACAACATTCGTAGGCATATCATCCGTAGTTAAATATATGATAACGAATGAAATTTGTTACCTGCTTCTTTAAATTCACAATGATTATCGTATTCCTTACCATATTTTCAGCAACAAATCATATTACAATGGTTATTTATTGATGTTTTATTCTAATCGTTAGTAAAATTTAGCAAAAATTGGTGCGCATTTTAATTAACGAATAACGACGAATATGGCATTCATTGCTAATTACAAGAATAAAAGCTAATTTAACAACAAACAATACTCATTGTTTTACATGAATAATGAAATGCAGTTCCTAAACATCACATTTTTTAATAAGGATCTATTTGATATTTCTCCCATATCCGTGGCATTGTCTGTAATTTTCCCTATAACAAAATTCACAGGGGCACACATGAAATAGCAAGTTTATCTCGGCAGATCCCCCGGGAAGAACCGGTCATGGAGCGAAGAGCTGCTTGTGAGGAAATCATGGGGATAGGGATCCCGATCCCCGAACCTCTCAACTGCTGTGTTCTTGCGTGGATGGATACCTCGAACCGTGGATAATGGGCAAGATGTCCTCGATATCGTGGAAATGGAAGTGGAGATGGAGGCAGCCCCTGCTATTCCAATCCAAGTTGCTATGCCTCTCGCTTCTCTACCTGGCAACCACCGTGTGTGTCTCTCTCTACGCGTCCTTCTCTCCGTCCTCCGCCGTCGCGTGCATCTTCTCCTCCTTCGCTCTCGACGGCCGGTACGTGAAGGCCTCCGATCGCCTTTACTCCTACCCTCCCACGTATGGCGAGCACAAGCACCCCCTCCCCGCGTCGGCACCCTTCTCGTGCAACTCCCCCCTCTTCTTTCCAGGTTTGTTAATGGGTGGGAAGTCGACTGTTCGAGAACTTAATTATCGTATTAAAAGCTTTATTTTTTTGGCTCTTAGATTATCGAACTGCGTACGAGGAAATCCGCGATATATGCAGGAATTCCTCGGCGTCTTCTTCCTCGTGGGATCTCAGGTATCTGAGCGCCGGCAGCGGTGGAAGCGTAGCTTTTTCTGGGAATTTCTCCGTGCGTAAGAGGAGATCCTTCTTCACTCATGGAGATGGCGATGATGGCACGAGAGTTCCGTGTGGATTCCTCAAGGAATTCCCCCTCTCCGATTCCGGTGAGTAGAGTTGTTTCTTGTTTAATGCAATCGTAGGTAGTATATATTTGGTGGTTTGTGTATGCTGTTGCTTTTTTTACGTTGTGTCCTTGGTCTTTTCATTTTATATCCCTTTGGTTTAGAAAATGTAAGAGATGCCATTTATAATCCATTTCTTTTATATATACGAAAAGTTAAGAAATCATCGTATGATAATCGGAAAATTGCAATAGAAAAAAAAAAGAGAGGTTTGTGATGATTTAGAAATCTTTTTAATAAGTAATCTATTATACTTATGCATGAAGATAATAAATTTAAAGCTCGGGCACCTTCTTGTCTCTTCCTTCTCGAAGCTCAGGTTATGGAAGAAGGAACCGATAAGGAGATATCAACAACACTTGATTTTATAACGAGACAACTCGTGATGTTCATATCAATCTTTTAGGCGCCTCTACATCTAGCATATTATTGGGTAGTCCTCATATAATAATTGCCATAGTTCCACTCTATCTTTTCTTTCATTTCCTTCTGTAGCAATCACATAAACTTTTTAGATTATGGATCCACTACCACAAATTCAATGGATTTGACGGCCTTTGATGGCCTTTAATGTATGTATAGATTTAAATTAATCAGCAATACTCAATGTTTTAAAAATTGAATCAAACTGGAAAGCTTATTACAAAAATTCGAATTGGGTTGAATCATGGAATCAAATCATGATAATGTCTTCATCATTCTTTAAAATTGGATTGAATGTATGGCTAAATCGAATGATCAAACTGAATCAAATCATTGAATAATATTCACATTTGAGTGTAATTGATATAGCTATAAAATGCATGCACAATGTATATATCTTACTGATTGCATGTTGTCTACAATGTCATATGTGATACATGTAGATATATTAAACTTTTATAACTAAATATTCTATTGCTTTATAACAGAATAATAACATAAAAAATCCATTCGTTATAGGAAGTTATGGTGAATTAGTTTTCTTTTTCATGCATTCAACTATGAAAAAGAACATATTGGATGGAGCTTACGAACAACAAAGACAACGAAAAGAGAGGAGCACCACATGTTGCGGATACTAAACACCTCAGCTAACGGTAGATTTTCTATTTAGAAATATGTTGGCATTTTAATGGGTTTTTTAGCACTGTTTGTAGGGATATTTTTTTAAGATTGACAAGCAATTACGATCAAAATAAGAACAAAAAAATATTAGTTTGAAAGATTTAGCCCGAGAAATGGAGGCACATCGAAAGACGATGTTGTGAAGACAGATTCCATCATTCCTATGCATAAGCTTGATGGTGGCCCGAGTCCGAGATTCAATCACCTCCTAGCTAGATGCTATCTCCCGATACTAGTAAGAGAGCAGCGTCGAACGTCCGTTGCCCTCATCGTCGTAGAAAAATAAAGCACAAAATCCACTAACACGAATTCACAATTAGCACTAGATGGAGGTGGAGAACAAAAAGAGTGTTGATGCTTCTTGTTGTGTGTGTGAAAGGCTTAGAGTATAATCCTTTATATAGACGAACTGCCTGTCAATAAAGAGCCAAAAGAGAGTCGTTTTCTTCCACCAAGAAGTTAATGATAACGGGTTCCTATGGTCTTGTTGGTTGCACCCAACATTACCGAGAAGACTCGTTTAATGTCAAAACGGCTCTATGAACGTTGATACAAAAGAGGGAAGGTTTTTGTTCAACTGGATTTAATGAATCGCATTTCCGAGATCGTTATTTGTTAGGTACTTGTGCGCAAATTGGAAATTGCATAGACTTAAAACAAATTTTGAAAAAGTAATATTTGTTCAAAATTAAACTTGTACACATGCTCATCGTACTAAAGAGGTAGAGAGGTTTTGAAATACAAAGGAGATCCAACATTCCCCCACATATTTCATAAATCTTCTTAAAGAATAAAAATAAGAAGCAAAATTAAATAATGATAAAAAATAAATAAAATATTAACATAAAATAAAATGCAACTGAATTATGTCTTTCAGCATATGTAGCTTGTGGCTCTGAACCTTGCCTAGAAATGATTAATCTACATTCGGAGAGACGTGTTGAACTATGTCTTGAATCAGACTCTCTGGTTAGGATTTCAATAAATCATGTAAACATAGATGAGGGCACGCAGATATTCATATCGGTGTGCGCATTACTGCCTTCGCAAGAATCTGTTTCATGAGTGCTCTTGAGAGAATACCCAACTCACATAAACCTTGATCTGGGGTTACACTACACCCTGCCATTTATGGCTTGACTCCATTCAGAGAAGAACTCTTCCTCTACCAAGATAGCACCGAAGTATCACGTGCCATAGGGATAGGTCATGAGTAAAACTCCCAAGTTTGTGCTTCCATCGAATAGTGACGGAGCTTAGTTGTCTCTTTGAATCATTCCTCATGGGATCTCCAGTTTTGGATTGGTTGGGTTACCACTATGGTGTTTAACTAATGGGTAAAAGACCCATTCCCCTCGACACACTGAGTGCTAGCTTTCTAGATAGATCCTTTGTGAGAGGATCATCAATATTCTCTACAGATTTCACAAATTGTAGAGATATTACACATTGGGTAATGAAGTCTCTCACCTCTTCATACCTCAATCTCATAAAATATTTTTCAGAGTTACCTTTAGATTATTTAGCTTTATCTATGACAGATCTACTATCATAATGAATAGAGATAGGAGGAAACAACTTTGAAATGATGGGTAGATCTATTAAAAGATTTCTTAGCTAGTTTGCCTCACAACAAGCTAAATCAAAGCTATAAATTCAGCCTATATTGTGGATCTTACTCTAATAGTTTGTTTGGAGGATTTCCAAGAAACTGCAATGCCACCAGACGAAATACATAACCACTAGTAGACTTAGTTTCATCAAAGTCTGCTATCTAATTTGCATCAGTATATCCTTCCAATACAACTGGAAAACTAGTGTTTGAAGACTGTATTCCACAGTACCATTAAGGTATCTAAAAACTCTTACCAAAGCCTTCCAATGGCCAGCATTAGGACAACTAGTGTAACTACTCAACATACTGATGGCATAATCTATGTCAGGTCTAGAACACTTGGCTAGATACATTGAGCTTTCTATAGCTTGAGCATATCTAGACTGATCCACAAGATTACTAGTGTGTGCCTTAAGATGTAGGGAAGGACCATATAGAGTATTAACAGGTACACTATGGTACATATCAAACCTATGTAATACCTTTTCTACATAGTGAGACTAGTTTAGAGTGTAGCCAGAAGAAGATCTACTCAATTTATGCCAAGTATAACATTAGTTATTTCTAAATCTTTCATATCAAAGTTTTTATCAAGAAAGGATTTAGTCTTAGAGATAACAGTTGAATTTGATCCAAAGATTAAGATGTCATCAGCATACACGTGCATGATTATTATACCATTCTCAGAGGTCTTAGAATAAATGCATATGTCAGATTCATTAGGAGTGAAGCCAACAAATAAAACAATCTTATCAAATTTATCATTCTACTTCTTAGGTGCTTGTTTCAAACCATATAAAGATTTTACTAATCTACAAACCTTGTGTTATTATCCAGTGACTACGAATCCTTCAGGTTGATCCATATAAATCTCTTCCTCAAGGTCACCATTTAGGAAAGCAGTTTTGACATCCATTTGATGGATTTCAATATTATGAATCACATCTAAGGCGACAAGAACATAGATAGAGGTAATTTTTGTTACATGAGCATATGTGTCAACACCTTCTTTCTGTTTGTATCCTTTGGTATAATCCTAGCATTAAACTTACCAATGAAACCGTCTGCCTGCAGCTTCTTTCTAAAAACTCATTTACACCCAATGGTCTTGTATCTTGGAGGAAGGTCGGTTAGAATCCAAGTTTGGTTGTTTATTATAGATTATATTTCATTATCATTTGCTTCCTTCCATAAATTATGATCTATTGATTTTATAACTTCATCATATGTCTTGGGATCTTCTTCTACTAAAAGAGTATAGAAGTTAGGACCAAAGTACTTAGCCACTTTAATCCTTTTACCTCGACCCAGGTCATTAGGGGGTTCAACCACTTCTTGGATTAAGGGTCCTTCTTCTTCAATAATTTGAGGTGTATTTTGAGGGGATTCAATATTTTCAAAATTTGAATTTCCTTCACCAACTTGTCTAGGGAGATAAGATTTGAGAGGAAAGATGTTTTAATAGTATACTACATCTATGGGTCTAATCTCTAGTTTTGAATTGACCCTAATTTCTTGGATATCAGATTTTATAACTACAAATCTATTGGCATTGTTGTTTTCTACATACCCTAGGAAAACAGAGTCCACAGTCTTAGGTCCTGACTTCATCTTCTTATTTCATGAATTTTAACTTTGACCAAGCATCCCCATACCTTTAGGTATTTCAGAATCAATTTCCTGTTAAACCAAAGTTCATAAGGAGTTTTATCTATGTGTTTGAAAGGGATGCGGTTAAGCACATAATTTGCGGTTAAAAGAGCCTCCCCCACAATCGATGGTTAGGATCACAATCAGCTAACATGGCATTGACCATATAGATAAGTGTTCTGTTCTTCCTTTCAGCCATACCATTAGACTGAGGGATATAAGGGGCAATGGTTTCATGTACGAGGTCATGTTCTTTCACAGAACTGGTTTAATTCATTTGAAGTATTCTCACCCCTTCTATCTGATCTAATCCTTTTTATGTTCTTATCGGTTTGGTTTTGTACTTGGGTTTTGTCGACTTTAAACTTGTCTATTTGTTCATCTTTAGATCTTAGCAAATAAACATAACAGTACTTTGAGAAGTCATCTATAAATGTCACAAAGTAGTGCATGTTACCACGAGTGAGAATATGGTTTAGGTCACATACATCAGTATGGACTAGTTCAAGCAATATAGAGTTTCTTTCTATTGATCTAAAGGGTTTCTTAGGCAATTTAGCTTGCATACAAATTTGGCATCTTTCATTATTCATTATATCAGTTTTGGGAATTAGGTCCATATGAACCATACGCTTCATTGTATTTTTGTTCATGTGTCTAAAGTGTGCATGCTAAAGATCGGATGATACGATAATAGAAAGAGTTCTAATGCACTTCTTATTAATATGTGAAGAACTATTATAAGACTGAACACTAAGCTCGATAAGACCATTATAAGTATAGACAACATCTATAAAAGATCCAAAATGAGAGATTACAACTTCGTTTCCCTGACTTAATAAGGAGCAACCAGAAGACATAACTAGGACTTCACTAATAAGGTTCTTCTTAATTTCGGGAACATGTAAGACATCATGTAGATTCAGGACTTTACCTGATGTGAGCTTCAAATCCACACATCTGAAGCCTACGATGTGTTTCACGGAGACATCATCACCCTAAGAGATGACATGGCTGTTATCGGCCTGATAGGTGGAAAAAAGTAGAGTGATCATAAAAGATGTGAGATATGACTCCAGAATCCAACCATCAATTATCATGAGAGGCATAACTAATATTGAGAATAGTAGAGTTAATTTCTAACCTTTCAGAAGTGTCAGCCCCCACAGAAATCATATTGACTTCGACATTCCTAGGAGGGTGCTTCTTCTGTCCCTTGCAATTCTTGCATATACTTGCAAGGTGACCAGGCTTGCCACACGCGCAACAGATGCATTGGCACCTAGAATCAATGTTATTATTCTAATAAGATTACTTTCCTTTCTTGAAAGGTTGTTTGAATTTGGGGTGGAGTTTATGGGGTTTCTTTTGGAGTTAACACGGTCTATCAGATTGACAGGAGGGTTACACTTAGAGTCTTTTGCTCAGTGATGATCTTCAGTTTGAAGAGTCTTTAGAAGGGAAGACATGTTCATCTTCTCTTGTATATGACGGAGAGATTTAGCAAAATCATTCCAAGAAGAAGGTAGTTTTCTGATTAGAACGGCTACTTACACATTTTTCTCGAGCTTATAGACATTATAAATAGACTTAGAGACGAGATTTTGATATTCAAGAACTTGTACGGAGACAGACTAGTTCTCTACCATCTTATAGTCAAGCCACAGGTAAAGGAATATCGTTCTAGTCCCGCATTTTGCATATCAAACTTATCATCTAAAGCTTTCCAAAGTCCGAGAGCAATTGGGTGCATAGGTATATGTCATAAAGCTCATTGTATAAAGCATAGATAATCTTATCATGACAAATGTAATCTATCTCTTTAGATATTTTTGGATGAGACAAGATAGGAGAAAAATGGATCGCTGTAAGTAGAGCCTATTAAGAATAAGACAGAGTTAACATGATCAACGGGGGTGACATGAGTTTCGGACTCTTCAGGAGAAGTTATAACTAAGACTAATCCTAAAAAAGTGGGCCAAAATCTCATTTTTTGTTGCCATCTACAGAAATGTAATCCTACAAATTTTTCGGGTCGAAGACTAGCAATGTCTTCTGAAGTCATCATTGCTCTAGGATCCATTTTGCAAAGGTTTAATTAACAAAAACAAAAAGAAATAGTAGATAGAAAACTTGAGGATCTGTCTTCACAATGTTGGAATTTTAATGTAATTTTTTATCACTGTTTGTAAGTATAATTTATTTTAAGATTGGCAAGCAATTACGATCAAAATAAGAACAAAGAAATATTATTTTGAAAGATCCAGTCTGCGAAATGGAGGCACGTCAAAAGACGCTGTCGTGAAGACATATTCCGCCGCTCCTATGCACAAACTTGATGGTGGCCTGGCTCCCAGATTCAATCACCTCCCAGCTGGATGTTCTCTCCCATGCTAGCAAGAGAGCAGCGTCGAATGTCCATTGGCCCTCGTCGTCGTAAAAAAATGAAGTATAAAATCCTTCAATGCGAATTCGTAATGAGCGTACAAGTGGTGGAGAGCAGATGGAGGTGGAGAACAAAAAGAGTGTTGATGCTTCTTGTTATATGTGTGAAAGACTTAAAGTATAATCCTTTATATAGACAGACTGCCTGTCAACAAAGAGTCAAAAGAGAGACATTTTCTTCCACCAAGAAATTATTGATAATGAGTTCCTATGGTCTCATTGGTTGCACCCAACATTACCGAGGAGACTCGTTTAATGGCAAAACGGCTACATGAACATGGATACAAAAGAGGGAAGGTGTTTGTTCAACATGATTTAATGAATCTCATTTCCGAGATCGTTATTGTGTTAGGTACTTGTGCGTATTGGAAATTGTGTAGATTTAAAACAAATCTTGAAAAAGTAATGTTTGTTTAAAATTAAACTTGCATGCACACTCATGCGTACTAAAGAGGTAGAGAGGTTTTAAAATACAAAGAAAATCCAACAAAATCAAGCTGTGGAGGAACTAGCCGATAAACAGACAAGAAATAAATTTAAAATAGATTATTCTACCTATATATTTGGACGTGTAAGCTCGACTCCAAGTCTGAACGGGTAACAACGCTGCGGTGGCTTAGTCAGCTTCTAGTTTGAGCTAGGTAATAAAAGGTTATTAATTCAATCCCATCAAAATCATTATTTTTGAATAAATGTAAATTCCAATTGTCGTTAAAATTTAGTTGAACTTGATTGAAAGAGTCTCAAATAATCAAGTGAAACAATGGTGGACTAAAAATAACTATTGGAACTGAATAAGGGAAAATTGATTGATCGAATTAGTTGTCGATTGATTCATTGATCAAACAGATCGAACCTACCGATCCATCGATATTAAAAAATGAACCTGCGGAAGAGAACATGAAAAAGATAAAGAACTTGAAGAACAACGAGATTTAACGTGGAACCTTACTCCGTGAGGAGCGAGATGAAATCACTGGAGAAGCCCTCAAAGTGGCATATGCTTCTATTTCTTTTCTCATTAGATTACAGGGGTGTGGAACTCTATATATAGCACCCACGGAGTCTCCACTTCCCACAGGTGGTAGATGTGGTACTAAACCCTGGATGGAGTAAATGGATCCTCTCCAAGATCCATTTACTCATCTCCCATACATATGGCGCACAACAAAATACTCCAACAAACCAGATTTCAATAACATTATAAATACCTCATTTGATGTACGGAAGCATACCTTTAATTATTTATTTTTTTTATTTTTTATCAGTCTCATATACACAACTCAACAATAAAGAGGGTCATAGCTCTCATTACACCAAAACTTGCAGATATGTTTCATGACCGAGTTACTTCGGCGTAACCCGATTTACCCCTTGCATTCTTGAGTTGGAATTCCATCACAAATCAATGCGCCATCACATTACGTTCATTATTCCAAACTTCTCCAACCCCCATAACCACCCAAACATCTATTATTCATAGGAGGTTACCCCAACCCACCCCATCCAGTAATCAAACATACCCATAGTATCGATGAGTAGGGTGGAGCATTGGGTCGGACCAACCCGGACCCGACCAGACCCAGCCCGGACCCAATTTATATATGGGGTCATACTGGGGTCCTCGTATTTATGTAATTTCAGTTTCGAGCTGGGATCAATCCGAACCCGCGAGAACCCGAGGTTGACTAGACCCTATCCGCTCACCTCATTTTGCATTTTGGATGCATTGGTGTCTCCCTGCTACTACCATGTTTCAAACACCCCCAAGCCAACTGTTTGGGTGAGTTGATCTAAACTTGAGAAAAGTTCAAATACATTTAAAAATTATTAGACATCAAAAGAAATAATAGATTTTTGAAATGTGTATAGCTTCAGTATTAACATAGTATAATTATAATATAAGAAAAGGAGATATGTTTAATTTAAAAGACATGAGTGTTTTTACATGACAAAGGATGGTTATCTAAGATATATAATCCCCCATAAGCTTTTTATATTCGCCAAAAGATGATTCTACAAGATGTATAGTCTTCCAGCTATTCGGTTAATGAAACAATCATGAGTTCATATCAGATACACATGTATCCACTTTTCCCGTTGAAAGAGCTCTTGAATGTCTCCGGGAAAACTAGAAATGCATAGTTTTGACTCCGACACAGGCAAGGAAACTATGGATCCTCAAACAACCAAGTAAACAAGTTCAGCTCTATGTGTAGGCTCTGCAGAACAACTTTCTACATATGTCTATAGTCACGATCAGAATATACAAGCAACAAAATGTTAGCATTTGATGGACCTTTAGTTCAAAAAACAGTCACACGGACGAGTCTTCTGGATTCGTCATTGTAGAGATAATTATATAGTCTATTTACTGTTTATGTTATTTTTATGTTCTTGGTTGACCTTATATAATTTATCCATGGGTCGTCTCTATATAATAGAGCCTAGGGTTCTTTGGAATATATGAATTACTTTTCCACCAACTTGGTATCAGAGCCAAAACCCTAATAACCCATCACCACCCTCTGCCCGCCTCCCCCTCCCCACCCCACCTTCTTCTGCCGCCTCTCTCTCTCTCTCTCTCTCTCTCTCTCTCTCTCTCATCCGGTGCCACCCCTCGCCGACACCCCCTCGCCGCCCCATCACCCTCTTCCCTTCCACCGTCAACCCTACACCCGTCAGACCCTACTCCCACCAGTCCCTACCCCCGCCGACCCACCCATAACTACCACTATCATCTCTATGGATTTGAGTGCGTAAAGTCTACATATGCACTCAAATCCTATGAAGTTTATATAGACATTTGTCATTTTGTCTACAAATCCTAGTTTTTCATGTTCGAAGATATGTCAGAAAACAAGGTCGATATGCCCTCCATAGGTGTGTTCAAAGGTCCTGCACCAATCATTAAGATGGATGGATCGAACTATGAGCTCTAGGCGATGCAGTTCATGAGTCTCATGAAGTCGAATGGTAAGAAGCACATTCTTACCGAGGAAGAGCCGACAAGGAAGACATGGATTTATGCCTCTTGGGAGGCCGATGATTCATATGCCAAGGTCTGGCTTTCAAGGACACTATCAATGGAGATTGATAATGATGTTCTCCATCAGCCCACCGCTAAGGTGATGTGGGACATACTAGCAACAACATATTCACAGGTGCAGAATGAGACCAAGATCCTTCAGCTCCAACATGACATATTCATAATGAAGCAGAATGTGCAGCCACTTCACTCCTTGTATACATCCCTACGAGAGATGTTTGAGAAACTCTACAGTATCATTCCTCTCACAGTCACTCAGAGTAGCATAAGACATTTAGGAACGCTACCATGGTGGGGGTCCTACTTGCGACCCTTGACCCTGAATATGATGCTGCTCGATCACATATTCTTGTCCATGCTACCATTCCTCCTATGGAGGAAGTCTACTGTAGACTTAGCCGCATCTCGGTCTCATCCAGTGCTTCTACTTCACCACCCTCGACGTTGGCTGCTTCTAGTGGTAGAGATGACCATTCTTCATTCTGTGGCCATGGACTTCGTTATTGAGGCGGTTGTTTTCGCCAACCTTGCACCTTTTGTCATCGCACTGGACATGTTGAGGATACATGCTATTCTAAGAATGGATTTCCAGCCTCGGCACGTGTAGCCGAGTATGTTGCATCTCCATCGGCATCCACTTCAAATCAGAGGTTCGAGGAGCTTGTTGCGTTATTGCGGGATATTATGCCTCGTGTATCTACAGATTCTCTAGGAGGCCCTTCTGATATTGCAGATTCAGCCTCTTCTAGTACTTCTGCTACTGCTAGCACCTCAGGTAGTGCTTATGCTTTTCCATCATGTCATAGTTCTGATGTCTTAGATTGGATTATGGACTCTGATGCGGCACACACACCATCTTTGCCGTGATAGATATAGACTTACGTCATACAGGGAGATTCCACCAGGGCTGTCGGTGGTAACAACTAATGGGACTCATTCACCCATTATTGGATAGGGGGAGATTACTTTATCGCCTTCCATGCATATACAGAATGTTTTACATACCCCTGATTTTTTGATGAACTTGCTTTCTATTAGTCATATTACAAGGGATCTTTATTGCCACACTATATTTGACCCATTATCTCTTATTTTTCAGGATATTCTCACGGGCAGGGTGATTATCTATGGTTCTGAGAAGGATGGACTTTACTGTATGGTACGGAATTCCTATGCTGGCATCTCCACTCATTCAAATGGATCGGTCTCTCCGTATACATGGCATCTATGCTTTGGTCACCTTCCTCTTCAGAAGATGCATCATATATTGCCTCGGATTTCTCCGAGTTCTTCCTTCCGGTGTGAAGCATGTCAATTGGGAAAGTACCATAGAGCTAACTTCCCTAGTCATAAGTGTCGGAGCAGTAGCTCCCCTTTTGAGTTATTTCATGTCGACATTTGGGGTCCGAGTCGTATTCCCGATCACCAGGGACACATGTTTTATCTTGTAATCGTTGATGATTTTTCTCTGTCATGGGTATTTCTATTAAAAGAAAGAAATAGAAATACCCATGACAGAGAAAAATCATCAACGATTACAAGATAAAGTAGTCAGCGTAAAACAACCATGACCGGTCCCAAGCCTGGGTAAATGAGGAGGGTTGCGTTAGGTAGCCGACAACCAGCGTAAACAGTCAGAGACAACTTCCTAAATAGTATTTTTTTCTAAAAAATACTATTTAAGAAGTTGCCTCATGACAATTAGATCTTTTCAACATGGATTTAAGCAAACATACATAGATTTCGTTGGGGCATTCCCTACTTGCGATGCATTGCATCGCTCGAATGCAATGAAAAATTGGCAAGGGCTGCTACATTGCAGCCTAGATGTAGTTCAAAATTTGCAAGGGTTCTCGCATGGGGAACATGCGGATAATTAAGCTAGTTCCACTGTATCACCGCCCGGATGCAGTCCAAAATTTATAAGGGTTCTCGCATAATGGACACATGCGAGTAAAGAAGTTAGTCCAAAAGAGATTACAACGGAAGTTGCGGATTGGTAGTTGGAATATTGACACTTTAACTGGAAAGTTGATGAAGATATTGGATACGATGGAAAGAAGGAAGATTCATATGCTATGTCTTCAAGAGACTAAATGGGTTGGAGAGAAAGCAAGGGAGATTGAGAAGTCAGGCTTTAACTTTGGTATTCAGGTAAAGATAAAGGTAGAAATGGTGTTGGAGTGGTTGTTTATAATGGATTTGAAGGATTGTGTGGTTGAGGTGAAAATATTCTGGATCGAATTATTTTGCTAAAATTGGTGCGTGAAGAAGAAATTCTGAATATCATCTCAGTTTATGCACCACAAATTGGTTTAGATGAAAGGACTAAACAAGCTTTTTGGGAGGATTTGGATAAGAGTCTACAAGGAATACCACAAAGAGATGATTTGCATCGGTGGAGATCTTAATGAAAAAGTGGAAAAAGATGCTTCAGGGTATGCTAGTGTTCATGGAGGACATGGTTTTGGGGATAGAAATGAAGAGGGAAAAGCTATCCTTGATTTTGCAACGACATATGATCTTGTCATAGCAAACACTCTCTTCAAGAAGAGGGAGGAATATTTAATTACTGATAAGAGTGGGCCAACTAGAACACAGATAGATTACTTTGCGTTGAGGAGAAGAGATAGGTTGTGTTGTAAAGACTGTAAAGTAATCCCAGGAGAGAGTTTGACAACCCAACATCGTTTGTTAGTCTTGGATGTACAAATGGAAGGGTTGGTGAAGAAAAGGAGGGTTTCTAAGATAACTAGAACTAGATGGTGGAATCTTCCACTGAAGAAAGCGAACTTCAGGGAGAAGGTTTTAAAAGACTTATCTTGGGAATGTAGCGGCAGTATAGACGAGATGTGGGAGGCAATAGCATCTTGTATCCGAATGGTAGCCAAAGAGATGCTAGGTGAGTCAAAGGGAGGAGCTCCATGTCAAAAGGAGGCTTGGTGGTGGAGTGAAGGGGGTGCAAGAGAAGATAAAAATAAAAAGAACTTGCTTTAAAGCTATGTCTAAGGATAGAACAGAGGAAACTGTGACAAACTACAAAATAGCGAAGAAGGAAGCAAAGAAGGCCGTAAGCGAAGCTAAGTCAAAAGCTTATGAAGTTTTGTATAGAAATCTCGACTCTAAGGAGGGACAGAAGTATATATTCAGGTCGGCCAAAGCAAGAGAAAGAAAAACCAAAGACATTTCTCAATTGAGATACATTAAGGACGGGGAAGGCCATGTGCTTATTACTCAGAAGGATATAAAGACTCAATGGGAGCAATATTTCCATAAACTTTTCATTGGGGAAGGAAATAGATTTATCACTTTGGGTGATCTAGCTTGTAGTGAAAGTTACTTGAACCGTACATACTATAGACAGATACAAAGAAAGGAAGTAGAAGAGGCTTTGAAGGTTATGAGACCTGGAAAAGGTGTAGGACTGAATGACATCCCTGTAGAAGTATGAAGAGTTTTAGGTGATCGTGGTTTGACTTGGCTTACGAATCTATTCAATGTTATTTGGCGAAGCAAGAAAATACCTGAAGATTGGAGGAGGAGTATCGTGGTGCCTCTTTATAAGAATAAAGGAGACATTCAAACTTGTTCAAATTATAGAGGTATCAAGCTGATGTGTCACACTATGAAAATTTGGGAACGTGTAATCGAAACAAGGTTCAGGCAAATTTGCAATGTAAAAGAAAACCAATTCGGATTCATGCCAGGTCGCTCAACGACTAAAGCCATCCATTTGCTGAGGAGAACAATGGAGATTTATAGAGCTAAAAAAAAGAACCTCCACATGATCTTTATTGATTTGGAGAAGGCTTATGATTCTGTCCCACGAGAGATATTGTGGAGAGTGTTGTAGAAGAGACAAATACATGTCCTATACATTAACCTCATAAAGGACATGTATGATAGGGATTTATCTTATGTAAGGATCCCGTCTGGGAAGACTGGATATTTTGACATCAACATTGGTTTACATCAAGGTTCTGCTTTAAGTCCATTTCTTTTTACTTTGATTATGGACGAGTTGACCAGTCACATTCAGGATGAGTTAGCTTGGTGTATGCTATTTGCTGATGATATTGTGTTAATTGACGAGACTAGAGATGGAGTAAATGAGAAGCTTGAGGTCTAGAGACATGAGTTGGAGACTAAAGGATTTCGTATAAGTAGGTCTAAGACGAAATATATATGAAGTGCACCTTTGATGGAAGCAATGGTGAACGAATCGAGGTGAAGATTGGTGACGATAACATTCAGAAGAGAGATCCCTTTAGATATCTGGGATCTATTCTGCAACATGATGGGGAAATTGATGGAGATGTTACTAATAGAATAAATGCAGGTTGGCTAAATTGGAGAGGAGCCTCTATTGTTCTCTGTGATAAGAAAATTCCTTTAAAGATTAAAGGAAAGTTTTACAAAGCAGCCGTGAGACCTACTATGCTTTATGGATATGAATCTGATGACACGGAAAATCGAGCAACTAAGGTAAAGGTACAGAAGTGGTCGTTGCGACCTCTGTCACTCAGACGATGTGTCAATCAAGAAAAATGAACCACTCGAAACAGATAAAATCAATAAAATCACGAGATAGCGGTCCTGCTATGTGATTAACCTGGTATAGCACCCAGGGTCGAACTCAAGGAGCACGGATAGGCCGCAAGGCCTACGAAGTAGTCAAAATAAAGGGAGAAAATCTTTTTTTGTGGTTTTTAATTTGTTTTATATTTTTTTTGGATTTTTAATATGTAAAGAAAATAAGAAAAGCAAGGAAGAACACAATTCAACAAATTATTTCAAGCATCAAAAATCAACCAAAAATCAAAACAAAAATATTTTTATGTGTTTTATATTTTTTTATATCTTTGGTGAATTTTTGATAATTTTCTGATATATATTTTATTTTCAAAAAATCAAACAGTAGCTAAAAACAGTGGTACTGTCCAGCCAAGCCAAAAGTCCCTAGATAAAATATCTAAGGGCCTTAAAATGGTCTGGAGGTAATTTTCCTGTAAAGATGATAAAACAAGGAAAATTTAGGTAGCAATTTTATTGTTTTTGGATTTTTAATTTATTTACTAGCATTTTTATGGGTTTTTATGTGTTTTTAAGTTTTTAGTGTTTTTAAGCAATGAAAAATAGCCAAAATTGGCTGGAAAATCAAACAAACTAAACTAAAAAGTAGCTAATTTTTAGGGAATTTTTGAAGGAGTTTTTATATTTTTTTGTGATTTTTCAATCTGGACAGTGACGAAAATAAGAGGTTTTTGAATTTTTAAAAATAGCAAACAAAATCAGAAATGTCCTCAAAAATCCGTGAAAATCCTACATTATGGCAGGAGCCATGTGTCAAATTCTCATTGGATTCGGAGGTGATTTGATATTTTATTCAAAAATAGAGATAGGGCATTGTGCACAGGGACCAAAGTGCAAATACCCGAAGTTCTGGGGGTCCTGGTGCAAAATACCTAGCAAAACACGTGCCAAGCGCGTGCCTGGGGCACTCAGGGAACCAAATGTAAGAAAAATAAGTTCCGAGGGCTTATTGGTAACAAGTACCAAAAGTCCAAGGGCTTATCTGCAAATAACCCAACAATTTCACGCATATGTGGAAATAAATCACGCACAGGGGTATAAATGCAAATATCTAAAAACTTTCATTCCTTTAAGAACATCCAGAACTACAGGGGCTTTAATTGCAAATACACCAAAATAACACGTGACGAAGCACGTGGCTCACAACAGGCAGGGGTATAGATGCAAATAAACTATAGTACGAGGTCCAGTATGCAAATTACCCTAAAACTACACAACTGGTTTAAATATTTACAGGACTAAAACGAAATAAAACTAAAAATTGGGCCTACGGGTAAATTACCCGTTATTAGGCGGGGGCGTTGGATGCGCTCCACGTGGCGATCTGACGGCTACGGATGGTGGGCGCTCCAGATGACGTCTCCTCGGATCTGACGGTGATGGCTGCTCCGGATATGGACGGCCCAGATTAGAACTGGAGCGAGGGATGAAGATCGACGGCGCTGGAGGATGATGGAAGAACAAAGCCCCGGCGAGCTTCGCCGGGCTCGTACGTGCGTTGCGCTCCTCCTTGGAGCACTCTGAAGGTCGGAGAAGAATGCTGGAGTGCTCCCGCGTCTGCTGCGATGCTCCGATGATCGGCCCGAGCTCGGAGGAGCTCAGGGGCGGTCGGCAGAGCTGGGTCTCCTGGCCGGAATGACCAAGCCCTCAAATGGGCTCGGTGGAACCTGCAAAGTGGCTCAGAAGATTCGCGGGTCGAGGGCAAACTGCCTCGACCCAGTTAGGTGGAGTGAAGGTGGTTGGTGCGTCGGGGTGGCGGGCTCCGGCGAAGGTGGTGGACGGAGGAGCCTGGCTCCCAGCTCCTGTGCGAGCTGGGTTGAGTGAGTGGGTGCAGAAGGTGCGTCGGAGGGAGACGGTGATGGTGGTCGATTTCGATGATCGAGATAGGTGGTAGGGTGGTCGGAATCAAGGAACGACGGCGGAGCTGCGATTTGGGCGTAAACGGAAATCGAACGAAATGGGAAGGCTAAATGGCTACCTGAATGGTCGAAGAGACTGTGGTGGAGCTGGGGAAGCTCCCGGTCTTGGCCTCAAGGGACGTCTCGGCCCGAGGCTCGAAGCTCGCTCAGGTGGAGGAGCTACGGCGGCTACGTCGCCGGATCAGTGGATTCCTCCTCCTCTCCTCGCTGCAACAGGTGGAATCGCTCGCTGTCACTCTAGCGGTCGCTCTGGAGCTCACAGGGAAGGAGGCGAATGACCAAAGATGCTCAAATCGAGTGGCGGAGCTCCAGCTTTATATGGCTAGGGGTCCGGTTAACAGAGGTCGGGGCGAGCAGCGTAGCGCGTGGATCCCAAAAACCTCCCCGGGCGTGGATCATGATCGAAAAATCTCGGATTAGAACCCGGGGTTAGGCGGAGTGGTGATCGGGTCGAGCGGGTAATAATTGGAGAAATCGGGTCCGGAGCTCGAACCCGTGGGAAGTGGTCTTGGGGGGGGGGGGGGGTAGTTGACCGGGCGGTCAACATCCCCAGGACCCAATGAGGATGGGCCACGTGGCAGGATCTTGAAGCTCAAAATTAAGGTAGCTAGGGCCCGATTTTGCAAAAACTCAAAACATGAAATATTTTTATTTTATTTTTTTCTATTTTTTGGTGATTTTTAATTAATTTTTGGAAATAAAAATAAGCTATTTACATAATATGTACTAGATATAGGTATATACAATATATAGGGTTTTGATTTTTGATTTTTTTATATATTATTTTTGTACAATTTTATCCTTATTTTATATTTTATTTATTTATAGAATAAAATAATAAAAAGGTATTTTTATTTTATTTTTATTATTTATGTACATAGGTAAAATAAATATATACATCTATATACATGGTATCTGTACAATGTATTTTTGTATTTTTAATTTTTCTATTTTTATTTTGTTTTGATTTTTTAATTGTTTTTATTTTATTTATTTACAATATATAACATAGACTATTTATAAAAATTACTTTTATATATTTACAAAGCTAAATAAATATATAGGTGTGGTTTATGTACATGATGAAAGGGAGTATTTTTGATCTTTTTGATTTTTAACTTTTTATTTTGTTTTTATATTTTTATAAATATATACAAGTATTTACAAGCATATTTTTGGGTGAGGAAAATATAGTTTTATTTATTTACACAAATATTTACATATGAGCCCCTATCTCCCTCTACTTTGGCTTTTATGCGGTCAGGCCCATGCTGAGCCCTCCCTTGGGTTAGGTTGCTCAATATTTCTTCTAAATATTTCCCTCTTTTTCTTTTTAATCTTTATTCTTTTATTTTTGCACAAAAACATGCTAATTATAGATTTTTACACAATGCATGCTTTTGGTAATTATTCCTATTTACACATATCTACATGTATTTGCAAAGGTTTTTGTAGCTAAAATATAAGAATAAAGAGTGATGAATGGGTATTCATCAATGCTGGCCTGTGAACCATAGACATGTGCATAGAATGAATGTAGCAGAAATGAAAATGCTAAGGTAGATGTGTGGACACACACACACGCACGTAAAGATCGAATTCAGAATGATGCAATCAGAAAGAAAGTTGGTGTAACTCTGATAGAGGATAAGATGCGAGAAAACTGCTTAAAATGATTTCGACATTTGCAAAGAAGATCAGCTGATGCACCAGTTAGGAGGTGCGAGTGTTGGGAGGTTGAGCCGGCTAAGAGAGGATGAGGACAGACCAAGAAGTGTTGGAAAGAGACCATATAAGGGATATTAGTTTTGTGGATATAAGCCCGGAATTGGCCCAAGATAGATCTGAATGGAGGAGAAGAATCCATGTAGCTGACCCTACTTAATTGTGGGAAAGGCTTTGTTGTTGTTATTGTATGGGTATTTCTATTAAAGAATAAATCTGAAGCAGGAGATGTTATCAGAAATCTTATAAATGAAGTGCAAAATGTTTTTTCCAATCATGTCAAATATGCTCGTATAGATAATGCTTTGGAATTTTGCACTCATTCTCTTTCACAATTCTTTCATCACGTGGTATTATTCATCAAACCACCTGCGCACACATCTCAACAAAATGACATTGCTGAGAGAAATTATCGTCATCTTCTTGATATATCGAACCCTTCTTGTCTAGAGTTGTGCACCTATTTCTTTTTTGGGAGATGCCGTTCTTACAGCTTGTTATCTTTTGAATCATATGCCATCGGTTCTTGGTGAGAAAATTCCTCTTTCTGTTGTCTTTCCTGACAAGGAATTATTCTCACTTACTCCTCGTGTGTTTGGTGCTGTTGCATTTGTTCATCAGTTGTCTCCTGGACTTGACAAGCTCTCGTCTAAGGCTGTCAAGCGTGTCTTTGTGGGTTACTCTCATATTCAGAAGGGATACCATTGCTATGATCCTGTAAACATGAAATACTTTGTCAGTGCTAATGTCACATTCTTTGAGTCTGATATGTACTTCTCTCCTGCAGGTGACAGGTTGGCCTCATCCACATCTAATGATGAGATCTATGTTCTTCCTCCTCCTATTCCGAGTTCATTGTCGTCCGTTCCTGTTGTCACACCAACATCATCCCCCCCACCACCACCACCACCTGTTTCACCCTTACCTAAATTTTATACATGTCGGTCAGGTCCTGCTCATGCTGCACATCAATCATCCAGCACGCCTCAGGTATGTCCAGACGTTATTTCTAATTACGGGTCGGATAGTGTGCAAATACAAGGTTCATCGTTGCAGGAGGAAAGTGAACCGATGAGTAATGTTGCTGATGATCTGGATGTTCCTATTGCTATACGGAAGCAGAAATGCACTTGTGTATCACACCCTCTTGCTTCCCAGGTTTCCTTTCATCATCTCACATCGGACTTTTCAGAGGTTTGAAATGGCTTTGTCTACCGTGGAGATATCACGAAATTATTAGGATTCCTTAAAGATTGCTTGCTGGCGTTTTGCTACGGAAGGGGAAATGGCTTCTCTACAGTCGGGGGTACATGGAGCTTGGTTCCCCCTCCTTCAGGAGCATCTGTTGTTAGCTGCAAATGGTTATTCATTGTTAAGTATCATGCAGATGGTAGTCTTGACCGTTACAAGGCAAGTCTAGTGGTGCGAGGTTTCACTTAGACATATAGCTTGAATTATATGGACACCTTCTCTCCAGTTGTCCGTCATTCCACTCTTCGTATTCTTCTGTCCGTTGCTGTGGCACATGATTGGCCCTTGTTTCAACTTGATGTTAAAGATGCCTTCTTGTATGGCGACTTGCATGAAGAAGTCTACATGCAACAACCTCGGGGGTTTGCTGTTGAGGGGGAGAGTCACATGGTGTGTAGACTTCATAAGACGATATATGACCTTAAACAAAGCCCAAGGGCATGGTTTCAGAAGCTTTCCCATCTAATTGAACAACAAGGATTAAAGAGATCAAATGCGGATCATTTGTTGTTCGTCCAGAAGACTTCTAGAGCTACGATTGTCATCGTGGTGCATGGCTAAAGATGGCAGAAGATTTTCTGGGCCATCACTTTGTTACGAAGGATCTTGGTACTCTACGATACTTTCTGGGGTTGGAGTTTGCCAGGAATGCACAAGATCTTGTAATGACCCAAAGGAAATACATTACATATATGCTTGTTGAGATGGGCATGGTTACGTATAGACTTTCAACTACTCCTATGGACCCCATCATGAAATTATATGATAATGATACAGAGGAAGTCGACAGGAGAAGGTATAGAGAAATGGTGGGTATGCTTCTTTATATTACTATAACCCGACCTGCTGTTGCTTTTGTAGTAAGTCGGGTGAGTCAGTTCATGGAACAACCGAGACATGTACATATGGATGATATATATATATATATATATGATACTAAGGTATCTAAAATCGTCTCCAGGCACATGATTGCTATTCAGAAAGGAAACAAATCTATCTATCTCAGCATGTGCGGATGCAGATTATGCTGGATGCCCTAAGTATCGGAAGTCTACTTCGACTTTTGCGGTTTTTATGGGAAGTTCTCTGGTTTCTTGGAAAAGTAAGAAACAAACATTAGAGGCTAGATCTAGTATTGATTTTGAATATAGGGCCATGGCACAAGCAAGTACTAAGGTGATGTGGGTTCGAGCTGTACTAAAAGATTTGCATATAAATATACCTCTACCCATGGAGCTACAGTGTGATAATCAAGCTGCATTGTTCATTGCTAATGACCTGCCTTTCATGAAAGAACAAAATATATTGAGATGGATTGCCATTGCACTAGAGATATGATACAGAATGGCTTGATTTCTACTTCACATGTTAGTTGAGGGGAGCAGAGTGCCGGCATCTTCACCAAGCCATTGTGTTCTTCCAAGCTGAGCATGATTGATATCTATGCTCCATCTAGAGGGGGGAGTGTAGAGATAATTATATACTCTATGTATTGTTTATTTTATTTTTATGTTCTTGGTTGCACATATCTAACCAACCGAACAAAGATAAGAGATAAACAACATTTATCCATTACAACACTTTATTTATTATCCATGTCAACATTGTCAATTACCAGCTATCTCTGGTTTGAGGATGTTAAAGAAATGAAGGGTGGGTGATGGAGCGGTCGGGAGGGAGGTGGGTGAAGGTGGGTCGCCGCGGTCGGCCTGCGAGCGGACCGGAAGAGCGCTTCAAAGGGTTTTGTCTGAGATGTGGAGGGCGGGGGCACCGAGCAGTGGCTTGTAGAGATCTGATTAAGTGCTTTGCCTGTGGTGCAAGTAGTCACAAGCGTTTTCATTGCCCTCGTAGGAGGGATCACCTCGCATCGGCAGGGGAAGGTGGTTCCCCGCGATTGGTCAAGTCGATGGACTCCCGAGAGACTGCGTTGGATATGGGAAGGCAAGCGACTGCTGGAGGTGGACACTCGGGTTGTCTCCTTGTGGGGGCAGTAGAGGAGGCGGGTGTTGCCTGGAAGCAGCAATGGAGGTTATTGGGGCCTTCCTCGGTCCGACCTTCGGGGGGATGTGATCCGCCTGGGGGAGTCACTGCTTTGCGCTCGGGGCCTGTCAGTGGAGGAGGAGGCGAGGTTGCTCGAGTGTACGCGGAGGGCAGAGGGTCGGATTCACTGGCGGGTGCCGCGGTTGCGTGATGGAGCTGCGGTGGCTGACGATGCAAAGGTGATGCTCATCCGGGGGCTCCCCTTAATTGGAAGGGACCTGAAAGGGGTCTGAGAGTTGCTGACACCAGTGATGCGTATCAAAGAGGTGCTTGCGGATGGGATGAGGAAAGGGCAGCATATCGACATGGTGGTGTTGGCGGCGGGGATTAGCAGAAGTCTTCCTCTAGCATCGAGGCTCAATTCAGGGGCCTTCCGCTGTAGCTGGAGGTGTTGGAGTCGTCCGGGTCGTTGACGGTCAGCGGGGCCGGGGAGAGACCGCTCGTTAATAGGGAGCAGCGGTCAGAGGAGATTCATAAGGAAGGGGAGAGAGACTCTTTTTCCTCTTTCAAATTTCATGACAATTTTGGTAAGTCTGCTATTGGGAGGCTCGAGGTGTCAGGAGCTTTTCCGGGGGCGCTTAGCTCTGGAGTTCGCGGATCTTCATTTGTGGATGCTCTTTTTGGTCGGGTGAAGACATCCAACCGGTTTGTGGTTTTGGATCCGAGGACTTCCTCCAGCGGGTCGGACCCGTATGCTGAAGCGGAGCTGCCGAGGCAGGCAGACTCGGTGAGATTGGGAGATGATGCTGAACCGGGTACAACTGACCCCATTGGGGCTAATCTCCAACCTCGAGTCTTTAGGTCGAGTGCGGAGGTTGTCGAGGTGAGGGTTGATGACCCTATTCTATGCTCTGGAGAACACACGTGGCAGCGTGATGCGACGCTGGTCGTCGGGTGGGCGTCAGAGGGGGATGGTGAAAGGAGTGAGCATATTGCGGGGGGGGGGGGGAGCAGAGGTGGCCGACTCCCTTGCCAGAAGCTGGGGCTGGAGGTCGGTTCCAGAGGCTTGAAGGTGCGTGCGGGTGGGGAGGCGCTCTGGCGGTCGAAACAACGCATGGAGGGGGCGTCTAAAGTGGGCGGAACGGATGTGGAGGCCCGATTTGGGTGGGGATATGTCTCCCACGGTTGGCGGGAGCGTCGAAGGAAGCGACAGATCCAGATGTTCATGAGGATGGGCTCCATCGTAGGCAGCAGGGGTTTGGTAGGCCTAGGGAGGAGCCTTGTTTCGGCGGAGGTTGGGGGGAAAATGGAGGGGCTGGGTGTCATGGCTGGCGGTTTGCCTCCGACGGAGGAGTTGGGGTCGCCTGTTGTCGAGGTGGAGGGGGTTGGGGTCTCCTGTAGTCGAAGTAGAGGTGGTTGGAGTCACCTGGGGTCACCTATTGTCGGAGTGGAGGGGGTTGGGGGAGATCTGGGGCAGGGGAGGCTGGGAGCTGATTTGGTTGGCGCTGGGGGTGGGGCGGAGGAGCTGGGAGGGGGCATCTTGGTTGGGTTGGACGCAGAGAACGGGCGGGGGTCGGAGGAGCCCGTGTGGGTGGGCGATGGTTTGGAAGTGGAGGTGGTGGCTTGCCTTGGCCTCCTTCCGCCTAGAAGGGGCTCTTTGGTGTCTAAATGAATTTGCTATCTTGGAATGTGCGTGATCTGGGAAGGCCTGAGAAGAGGGCATCGGTTCGGGACGTGATCTTGGAGCATATGGTGGACATGGTTCTGTTGCAGGAAACTAAGGTTGCGGTAAATTTCGACTCATTTTGGAGGGAGGTCGGAGGGTGGACGAATTTCAGGTCATTGGTTCAAGTGGGGCATCTGGTGGAGTTCTCACAGCTTGGAAGGGGGAGAAATTTCTTTTGGAGGGTGGGGAGTTGGTGGGGCGTCATTCTATCACTGTTCTGTTAAGGCGTAAGGCGGATGATGCTTTACTAGCGATCAGCAACGTGTATGGCCCATGCAGCGGGGGGATCTTTTCACAGTTACTGGACGAGCTGGTTCTGGCACGTGCGAGATTCGACACGGTCCCTTGGATCATGGCTGGTGATTTTAATTTTACCCTGCACCCGGAGGACCGTCCAGGTGGCCGTGGAGGTTGTGACGCGGGTTCGTTTGATCTTTTGAGGCTCATTGCGGACTTTGGTATGCAGATTGTGGACACGTCTGGTTGCGCATACACTTGGCGTAACTCCAGGTCGAGATCGCGTTTGGACATGTTCCTGCTTTCGGCCGAAACTGTGGAAGTGTTTCCGTTGGCTGGGGCGCGCGCCTTACCGAGAGCGCATTCTGATCACACTTCGTTGTTGTGGTCTTCCGGGGAGGATGTTCGGTCCAAGTCTTTCTTCCGATTTGAGCAAGCGTGGTTGCTTGAGGCTGGTTTTAGTGAGTTGGTGGCCTCCTTTTGGGCTGAATGCCGCCCTGTTGGATCGGCTATGGTGATATTAGCGGCTAAGTTGATTTCTTTGAGGAGACATTTGATGGAATTCAACAGGATCAACCAGGCACAGAGGAGGTGCAAGCGGACGACGGCTCAGGTCGAGGTATGCAGACTTGATAGGCTGGAGGATGAGAGGGAGTTATCGACGGTGGAGGCTGCGGAGAGGAGCGGGCACTTAGAGGATATTCTGCAGGAGGACAAAAAAGAGGAGATTGCATAGAGGCAAAGATCGAGACAGCATTGGCTGAAGGAGGGGGATGTGAATACTCGGTTCTTCCATGCCATGGCTAGTGGGAGAAGGCGGAGAAACTATATCAGCTCCATTGGGATTGGAGGATCTGTGGCACATGGGGATCGCGAGGTGGGAGCGGCGCTCCGTTCTCACTTTCAGGAGTTTGCCAGGCGGCGTTCACGGGCAGGCTGGGGATGGCAGGGTAGGGGTGTATCGAGACTATCTGAGGATAAAGCGGCATCTCTTGTTCGGGCATTTACGGAGGCAGAGGTCAAGGATGCACTGTGGCAGCTTAACGTTGATGGGGCACCTAGTCCTGATGGTTTCTCGGTTCGTTTTTACAGGGAGTTTTGGGACGTGGTCAGGGAGGATGTTATGGAGATGATTCGTGAGTTTAGAAGTGGAAACCAGGGATTTGACAAGCTAAATAAAGCGTTGATCTTTCTTTCGCCGAAGCGGGAGAACCCATCCTTGGTGGAGGACTTCAGGCCCATCGCACTTTCGAACGCAGCTTACCTCATTGTGGCCAAGTCTCTGGCCAACCGTTTGAGGGTGGTGTTACAGGAGATCATTGCACCGGAGCAGCCAGCCTTTGTGCCGGGGAGGTGCATGGCGGACGGGTTGGTAGTGGCATCGGAGGTGATCACGGACTGGAGGAGAAATGGAAGTAGCGGTTTGCTTTGGAAGGTGGATTTCATGAAGGCTTACGACTGTTTAGATTGGCGGTTCCTATAGAGTTCATTGGAGAAGAGGGGGTTCCCTCCGATGTGGGTGTCATGGATCAAACGATGTGTCACTACGACCTCTTTCACGGTTCTTGTCAATGGTAGGCCTGAAGGGGGGGGTTCTTTCAGACGTAGAGAGGGATCTGTCAGGGATGCCCTCTAGCCCCATTGCTTTTTGTTATTGCTGCAGACGCATTGGCGGTTCTGATGCGGTTGGCAGCGGAGGGAGATTGGTGTGGGGGCTATACTGTTGGGGATATCTCGGTTCCATTATTGCAGTATGCTGATGATACCATGATGTTCCTGAGGGAAGATTTGGGCAGAGTTCGACTGGCTGCTAGGATTCTGGATATCTTCGGTGACATATCGGGGTTAAAGATAAATCAGCAGAAGTCAACGGTGGTGCCTTTTTGGTTGGAACAACGCGACGCGGCTGAGGCAGCGACTACTCTGGGGGTGCCCTCTTGGGACTTTGCCAATCACTTACTTAGGGCTTCCTTTGGTGGCGGGAAGACTACGGGCTTGTGACCGGTGGCCTGTATTGGCGAGATTAGAGGGGCGACTGGCAGGCTGGAAGGCCTCTACGCTCTCTAAGGGTGGGAAGCTGGTGATGCTGAAGCATGTTCTTTCTGCTATTCCGATCTTTTTCTGTTCTACGAGGTTATTGCCAGTGGGGATCAGAGTGAGGATGGAGGTTCTGATGAGACGTTTTCTCTGGTCGGACGGGCGGCAAGAGAAAAGGGGTTAGGAGTTGGTCACAAAAGCGAAGAGGTTGGGGAGCTTAGGGGTGGTCAGATTGGGGGAGATGAATAGAGCCCTGGTGGCAAAGTGGATAGTGCGGATATGGGGCAAATCGGAGGATCTTGTGTGTCGCTCATGCGGAGGATCTATGGTGATACCTTATCCATGGAGGCGGCTCAGGCTAGGGCACCTTCGTTGTTGTGGCAGGCGATCGTGCAGGTTCTTCCGGCTATGGCAGCCAAGATGAGGCCGGTTTTGGGGAATGGAGAAAGCTTCAGATTTTGGTTAGATGACTAGACGGGGGATGGAGCGCTGAGGGATAGGTTCCCTAGTCTGTATGGTTTGGCTGCTGCTAGAGAGGAGGTGGTCGCTGAGAGGTGGGAGCAGGATGGTTGGTGCTATCGTTTAAGTGCGTTGCCCTCTGCCTGAAGGAGGGAGGAGCTCCAAAGGTTGCAGAGAGAGTTGGCGGAGATGGAAGGGCCCTCCATATGGCGTGACCATTGGTTGTGGAGCGATAGTAGGTTCACGGTGAAGAAGGCATATCGGTTCTTCACAGGCGAGGAGGGACAGGGGATCAGTGAGTTCAGACTAGATGCAAAGCTCATTTGGAGAAGCAGAATACCCAACAGAGTGAAGGTGTTCGTTTGGCTGTTTAGGCATGGACAAGTTCTCACCAAGAGCCGTCGCAGCCAACTGCTAGGGGTGGAGGATCTGCAATGTGGCAGGTGTGAGCAAGGAGTGGAAGATTTAGACCATCTTTTCTTTTCATGTCCACACTCGGTGCGTGTCTGGGATGACGCGGGGAGTCCTTGGATCAGCCTGGAGAGTGCCTCCAGCTTCTAGAGCACCATCAGATCGAAATGTGGGGAGGGCCGTGCGGAGGCGTCACTTCCCTTCGCCATCCTGTGGGCTATATGGCGAGGGAGGAATGATGCTCTTTTTAGAGGAAGTTTGTTTTTCACAGAGAATGTCCGTGAGCATTGTAGGGCGTTGTCTGTTATGGAATCATTTGGTGTAGATCAAAGTGATGTAATTTAGTTGCCTAGCTTTATAAATGAATATTTCCTGTGTGGTGGATCCCACGTTGGGACTCCACCCCCTCCTCATTAAAAAAAAAAACATTGTCAATTTCAAACACAGAGATGAACGTTTAAAAAACTTTGTTATATTAGTAAACTCGATAAATATTCGTGTCGAAGGCATATACGAGAGTGGGATTGTTAATAAAATCTTAAATAATTATATGTGTTGCTTCTAAGTCTAAAAATTATTGGTGAATATATGAGAAATTATCGGAAGTCGATGGGAAAGACATACGCACGAGTAAAAAGTTTGATCATATCATGCATGGACGGATCTAAGGGGGGCATCTAATATAAAAATTCCACTTATATGTATTAGTACAACATATTTTAGCTTTTATTTTATATATTAATATTTATATCTTAATCTATGAACAATGCAAAAAAGAAGAAACATAAAATTAAAATATTTTTTACAATCATATACAAATAAGGATGAAAATGACAAGACTAAATATAGATGTAATCATTATCATATTTTTATGTATTTTAAAATATGATTACTAGGTATAAATATTGATGAAAATGAAAATGTATTATCATGTTCTTAGAAGTGGATACAAATGTAAATGAATATTTACGTGAAGCGAATAATTGTAGAAGAATATGATGGATTGGAAATAAGGTGAGATAAGGGATAACGTTTATCCTTTTTTCTTGTTCAGTTGGTTTATGATAATAGATAAGTAGGTTTATCCTTCTTTCTTGTTTAGTTGAATTAAGGGATGCGAAAGGGATAAATATTGTAGATAATAACATAATACATGGTGTTTCATGGTGTGATCACTTGACTCGGATCATTTATTATGAAATAAAGTTCCTTTTGTCTTTCAACCCAAGCTTCCAATAGATTAGCTTTACATACACACACGTATAGGATGGCTTACACAACAAACAAATATATTATATGCATATAATTCACAACAAATTATATCCAATATGGTGAAATAAATCATAGAATTTTGGTATTTAAAAGTATAATATAATATAAATGGACATATCAATATAGATAAAAATATTTGTGGATCTCAAAGTGATACCTACGTCCATACCCATTTTAAAATGAATACGGATGTGAATGTCAAAATCTATATAAAATGGATATAGTAACAAGTCCCATATAGAAATATCCTTATTTGATCTCACCTTACATGAAATAATTAGTTATACATAATTGATGTAACTTTTAAACTTCAACTACTTTTCCATCTTTGGAATGTGATGATTACCCCATGATATTAATTAACTAATCCATATATTAAAAATACAAAAAACAATTTCATTATCTTCGAGTTAATTTATGAATCCATATTACCACATAAGAAAAATATAAAAGTCTTTAGATACAAAGAAAAACAAAAATAGTCATTTTTTAGATTTACAAAAATATGTCTCTTTGATATTTTTCAAGTAAAGTATGAAACCCTCGTTACCCATAATAATTAATGCCATTTATCCATTCATTGACATGTTTTACCATTAATTTAAAAAATCTTGTTATTAAGCTTATAGTTTTTGAGATCTAGGTATCTCTAATTATAGAAATTCAACTTTCATATGTATATTCAAGTCATATATTAATATTCTTGATTTGACTTACTTGAAGCAATAAAAAATGTTGTTCATTTTCTAAATTATTTCTATGCGACTTTTAAGCTTTATAAGTTAGAGATCAACATAAACAATAAATAAAATATCATTTCAATTAGTTATTTTCTGATTTTAAAATCTACGAAAGTAAACATTGATGGTTTTTAACAATTCAGATGTGGTAAATAATAACTTTTTAGCGAAGGAAATATCTAGCTGAAATGAAACAAGATTAGCGCTTTTATCTTGACATTTAGCTTTCTATTCACCAAAGTTTTGTTATGGAATAAGGTCAATAGATCTTGAAAGAATTTAGTAGTTTTTGTACTTGTTTTGTGTCCAGTAAGCATGCCTTTCTCTTTGTGTTGCCTGATGTATATATACTTCTACAATTTTACGACTATTTTGTGCCCCTCCTTTTATAATCTCCTGGCTCCATCACTGAACTATAAAATTCCACGTTTCTCATTTATTTCATGATTGTCTAAAAATTCAGATACTTATAGGGATTTTGATAAGTTTCATGTGTGTGTATATAAAGATCAGTTTAATAATATTGAAATAAAATTGGTTCAAAAAGTTGCTTCTCCATAGCCATGCAATAAATATTTTCTACAAATTGTTTCTAAATATATTTATGAATAGCTAGAAATAAATAAGTAGCGAAAATGTTATTAGTGAAACTTAAAGTATAAATAAATAATATTTCAATATTTAGAATAAATTTTTATTACATTTAACTTTGGAAGGTATAGCATTGATTTTTTTCAGTAACCATATTTATAAATCCATTCCTTGCAACAAAATTATCATGATGTGATTCTTTTCCACTGATTATTGGGTTCATTGTGAATTACAAGAATAAAAAATAGTTTCGTAAACAAATAATGCTGTGATGTATGAATTTAACGTGAGCAAATATGATAGTGAATATTCAAATTATTCATTGTCGTTGTAAAGATTGCATTGTTTTAATTATTACACCATTCCGAAATTACTCTTTATTTTCGTGTGGATAGACAAATCAGCCATGAACAAGTGCCGCGGCACGGTCGTGGCCTCTGCGATCCTCGGAGACTATGACAAGATACGCCAGCCAAAAGGCCTGGGCTCCGAGACTCTCCGTTCCGTCTGCTTCTTCATGTTCGTCGATGATTCCACTGTCAACGCTCTCGTATCACACAAAATTCTTCCCTCTCTCACCACCACCACCAACAACAATAACAAGAAACACCGATCGCCTACGGTGGTCGGTGTGTGGAGAATCGTAAAGCTCCCCACAAGCAAACTCCCTTACAAGAACGCCGCGATGAACGGGGTGATACCCAAGCACCTTATGCACAGGCTGTTCCCCAATGCGAAGTTCAGCTTGTGGGTGGACGCCAAGCTGCAGCTGATGGTGGATCCCTTGCTGCTGGTGCACGCGCTTGTGGTGTCCAAGGACGTGGATATCGCGATATCGAAGCACCCGTTCAACATGCACACGATGGAGGAGGCGATGGCCACCGCTAGGTGGAACAAGTGGGGGAGCGCGGCGGAGCTGCGTGCGCAGATGGAGGCCTACTGCAGGAACGGGCTGCAGCCATGGACTGTCGATAAGCTTCCATACGAGACAGGTAATCCTTTTTTATTCAGCAACGGAGTTTGAATATTTATCATTAGTAATTAAATTAAGATATATAGTTCGATTTACTCTAATTTCCCTTTTAAAATTACAAGTTCACGACGAATTCGAGCAGAAGTTTGAAATCCTAAAAAAATCACGAAGGATATTCCAAAATAATTTATGTTCAATAAGGCCAACACTTTCTTTGAAGGGGCATGTAACGTTACAGGCTTAGGTCTCCAGTCCGTTATCGAGGAAAACTGACCCTGACAACTTGTTGGGTTCGGGTTCAGATGGACCCGCTGACAACCACCCAAAATGCTTAAGTCCAAGTTGTCAAGTAGTAATCCCAACCACTTATAAATCACACCCACACTTTGTGAGTTTTCCATGTGGTACTATGTTTGGGTTGGGGTGTTACAACCTCCCCACTTATATTCGCAACGTCCTTGTTGCTACATGGCATATCACTTATTCCCAGTAATAGTGACGACTGCATGTTCCGGGTAGCTTTTTCCTCCAACCTCATTGTAGGGGCGGCTCCACCTCTCGGGTAGCCCTCCACTATCGGAGAGAATTTGGCTCTGATACCATTTGTAACATCACAGGTTGAGGTCTCTGGTCCGTTATCAAGGAAAACTGACACTGACAACTTGTTGGGTTCGGGCTCAGATGAACCCATTGACAACCACCCAAAATACTTAAGCTCAAGTTGTCAAGTAGTAATCCCCACCACTTATAAACCACACCCACACTTTGTGAGTTTTCCATGTGGTACTATATTTGAGTTGGGGTGTTACAGGGCAGTTAGAATAAGTGGGAAGGATCAGATCCATCTCTATTGTGAGATTTGACTTGTTGCAAGCATTTGATCGGCCCATCGAGCAAATGATACAGTTTTTTCTTTTTCCCATATATTTTATCGACGTGTCCCTCAAGGAATTGATCTCTCGACATAAAGCTCATCATTAGCGATTAGGGAGTAGGTTCTCTGCTGTAGTGCTCTTGATCGTGCGGCTGTGATGCCTTACAGCACTGAAGCACGACAGCGATCCAAACACAGTGGATTAGTACCCGTGACGGGCGGCATTTATCTCTTCATCAAGCGTGTTGTCTTTGTTTTCTTCTCTTCTTTATCTTTTACCATATGTTTCAGCACTCCCACCTATAGAGCTCAAGTTCTCCCATAAATTCCTTCTCATGAAATAAATGAATGTTACCCGAAAATAAAACTCGGATCACTCCTCTTGGCCAAAAAAGTACTGCTAGTAGTACATGTTTATCATTGAACTAATGAATTATAACTGAACTCGGATATCACTCCTCCTGCACTAAAAAAACTCGAATATCACTTTTGCTACATTTATCATTGAACTAAATAATTATTACCCACATATTTTACTTGTTTTTTTTCGTGAATTACTCGATCAACTTGTTCTTAGTAAAATCTTTTGATTCAAACATGTCAGTACAACTATTCCAAAATTAAAAATAGTTAGGTAGACGTAAGACTAAGTCTTTGAAGTTAAGTTGAGGTGATAAGGAGATGCAAAATTAAATTAAACTACAAAAATAATATAGGATATAGTTAATCGAATACCATAGTTGTTGCCACTAAATACAAAAATTTATGATTTCATTGGATGCATAACAAATTTCATCGATATATTATGGCCGTGATATCATGTGAATTGAGGGAAGAATAATGATCCTATGTAACTGATGGATATGGATGGTGAAATACTCGTGATGTTGTGGTTTCTCACAATTGAGGAACCGACATTGTATGGGCGACGAATTCATGGTGTTTGGGATGGTGGTAACAAATGTGAGGTATATATGAGCATTGTTCACCGATGAGGAAATACTGCGAGGAGAATATGATGTATATTCATGACAAGGGAATAATGAACAATGTTGCAACACCATAATGAGCAGACAATAATGCACATACAAATGGATTGGGAAGGAATTGACTAGACTAGATACAGAAAGAAGGGGATTAACAAGATCTTCAAGGGAGGCAAATGAGCTCCTAACAAAAAAATGTCAAGATGTAAATGTAATGGATACCAATCAAATTTTACCAAGTGAGGGATCACACATGTCCCACTTCCCTAACATGTAGGTTTGTCCATGGACGAACTCACTGCAGATAATTTTAAACAGATAATTTTAAACACCATTAGACGGTGATTAGAGAGAAAGTCCTAGCTCCGACCTTCCTCCATGCAGGAGGGGGGCCTTAGTAATGCAAGTTAACAACACTTTCTTGATTCTTGGCTTGAAGGTCTCCTCTCCTTCAGGATTGGGGATTTTAGACCAATTTCATGTTGTAATGTTGTTACAAAATTTTTGCCAAGCTGCTTCTCTCGAGGATTTCCAAGGTCTTGTCGCACTTCATTTCCACAAAAGAAATGACCTCCGTGAAAGGGAGGCATATCAAGGACAATATCCAACTAGCCTAAGAATTAACATTGGGTTTTGAGAGGATGAGATTCCTATTAAGAGCATGCCTTAAAGTTGACCTTAAAAAGGATTTTGGCATGCTGAATCACTATTTCTTACGAGTCCGATTGTCAGCAATAGGAGTTGAGGGATACTTGTCTCACTTGGATTTGTAACTGCATCGAGACTACCTCCTTCTCTATTTTGGTGACTGGCATCTCTCACAGACTCTTCAAAGGTTGTAGGGGCATTTCTTAAGTTCTCTCATTTTCACAATGGTTGTGGAAACCTTATCGTGTGTGGTAGATCTTGTTGTGGTGAAGCGTGTTTTCATGGCGATGGGTTGGGAAAGAAATATATCGCACACCATATGATTTGCGCAAATGATCTCTTTTTCCATACTAAGTGCAACACAAACTTTCTAGACTATATGTGTCATTATGGAAACCTTTATCATTTTACTCTATGATCTGATGGAACTATCATCTCCCCCTCGATTTCATTGCGGATTTTAAATATGTACTCGGATTTCCTATGGGACTACAAGAAGTACGAGAATGGCTTAATTGGAAGGATGTTTGCCTTTTAAAGGAAGAAGTTGGCCATAGAATTAGGTTGCTTTCATGTTTAGCTCAAGCTAGCTTACATGGGTCTAGAGATTCCTTGTGGCCAAAAACTTGCTATGGGCATATTATCTTCACTCTAAATATTTGAGATTGGAATCAATTTGGGAAGAGACCTCACTTCATAATGCATCCTCTATGCGGGGGACTATGCTAAAGACTAGAGCCATCATTATTTCGATGATGGGTAATCTGTCTCGTCCCTACTCCTGGACATTTCCTCCTTAGGTTTCTCATTTCATTTCTCATAGGAGTGGTGTAAGAATATTTGGTTCTCTAAGGAATCTCTTAAGCATAAATGTTGGATTTTCGAGGTGATTAAAAATAAAATCTCCGTATAGGAAAGGCTTCCTTCTTTTGGATTGTGCTTGAATCATGCTTTCTTGCTTTGTGATCACCTTTCTAATCAATGGATCATTTATGTTGGGAGTGTCCTTACTCTGCCGAAGTCTCGAATGGAATGTATGTTGTGCTAAATCTTCCTGCAATGATGAATGCATGATACATCTTGTATTTTCTTGTTTGGGTAAACATGCTACACACATATTGGATATACGTATGGGTTCATGGTCGAGAAATAATATAGTTGTGACATTTTGGTGGATCGGGAGAGAGCATAACCTATGATGGACAAGTGCGTGATGAATCTCCATTTCATCATCTTTATTCTTTCATTTTTAGCATTAAATCCCTAACTAAATGCATGTATATATCATTAATTTATCAAAATAAACACTCTGTAAATTAATACTATATATAATATTGTAAAATTATATATTTAATTTCAAAATAAAAGAATAACTGAAAGAAAAGAAAAAGAATGAAGTGTCAAAGACACTGAGTGACCCTAGACTCCGAGACCAAGTCAACATGTTGATTTGATCGATAAGGAATAAAGTAGGGGGATATATGGTAGAAGAATTGTATAAAAATAGACATAAAATCACATATAAAATCCTAATTTAAATTGCCCAATAATTACTTTTTGGGACCTATTTTATTTTATTATTTTTACATCTCAAATAATAAAACCTCAACATGAATATTGTAGATAAAAATATAATATTAATTTGACAAAAAAATAATGCACAATGTGCCCAAGACACAAAATAAAAGGCTGCAAAGAAAATTTTCCAGATCTGTATCTTCTCCATACTATATCAAAATTGACCGAACTCACCTTTAATTATAATAAAATTTAATAAGTTATTTAATAAAGGTGGTTCATCCAATTTAGAATTAAGATGCAAAATCTAGTTTTCGGGCCTCCATTGTGAAGTATACTTGTGTAAAATATTCAATATATTTATTCTTATATTTTCAATTTATTTTATTTTTTGAAAATTGTAAATATTATTTAAATACATGCCCATAATTAAAATAAAATAAATCCATTAACATAAAATAGAAATAAATCAATTACTTTAATACAGAGATGAAATATACATATATATAGCTGTAAAGAATATGTACATAATTAATTAACTATACAGCTAAACTCAGAAAAATTATATATCTATATGTAATTAAATAATTAAAAATATATAAATATATGTATATATTAATGAAAAGATATAAATTTAAATTAAAAGACACAAAATAAATATGTATACATGTAAATATTAACTTGTAATATATAAACTCATAAAAATAAATAAAAATATGCATTAAATAATACATGGAATCATGTACATTTTATTTTATAATAAAAAATTAAGTAATTCATTTTATATTTTAAAAGATTTTACAAACTATTTTGGGTTCCCTTTTCTAGTTGGTCCACATGGACAAACAAGAGACTCATGATAGTTGACCTCCGATCAACTATCTTGCCAACCCTAGTTTCCCTATCAGAGTCATGAGCAGGCGGTTTTCTCCCCATTTCCACACCTCGTCCACAGCGTCGTTCACCTCGAGCCTCCACCTTCATGCAACCCATACATCTGATACCCTCGCCCATAATCGAATACCCACCAACCTCTCTTGCACACAAACCCTCCTCAAACTTTGTTGTTCATTAGCCTAAATATATCCACTCTTCTTGACATTTTTACCCCTTGATCACTCATATGCATGTTCTTAGCCCCTCAAACCCAGTGAAAGTCTTTCACTTGGTGACAACAATTGGAGGGCGGGTTCTCCCGTGAGGAGCGGTGGAGGAGTCTGATCCAACCACTGTCGGAGCCATTGCCGACCATTCTACCTCCTTGGCCTCACACCAAGTTGAGGTTGTTTATCTTTGTGTTTTAGGTAAATCGTATGTTCTCTTTTTATTTCTTTTCTTTAATTTTATATTTGATCGAGTATATTAGCCGTAATCAGAGATCCCCAATTTGATATGGAGCTTGAGCTCCAGACCAAATTCAATGTCTATCGATCGTATCTTCGCCCAAGATCCACTCCACTTCATTCCCCTCCACATTCTTTGTCATCCAACTTCTTTGATCAACTAGAATCCCTCAGATTCAGTGAATCAAAGTTGACTCTGCCACCCTCCTTGGGGACTTCGTCATCTTTTTCCCCTCTAGTGTAACATCTTTAAGACTTGGTTGATGGTGGCACCCTCTCGACATCGGACTTTTTGGTGCAGGTTGTGAGTTTTGAGGACCCTTCCGGAGCCTAGGAGTTATAAAGAAGAAGCTCTAGAACCCATTGATCTAATAAGACCTCCATACCCATCCTCAGGTCACCTTAGCTTCATCGGAGTGGTCCAGCACATGTGAAGGAGCCCCTACGACCTTTGGCTACCGACAGATCGAAGAATAGCAACCAGGGGATGGAGAATGATGAGATCGAAGCTCGATGGAGGTGGAGTTCATCTGTGTTCTTGCAGGTCCTCCCCCAATCATTAGATCTTGAACGCGATCCAGATCTAATCTGGGCCATTTGTTCTTATCGAAGAGGTATGCGTTGAAGACCCTTCGATCCTCCACGTGGCGTAGAGATAGCAACCCGGCGTTAAGAGGGTAAATTACATACAACCCCTCCATCTTTTTATATTTAATAAATGGTGTTGTAAATATTTTATGAAGTACACAACTTTGTGGTAAAATTATAATGCAGTACCTATTCTTTTTTCTAATTTGCATGTGAGTCCAGTGCCAGCTCAGCTCATGTGGCTCCCCTACGTGAGTGTTGTATTTATAATTTAATATATAAAAATCAATTTGTCGTTTAAAAGTCTGGTCTTTTTTCACATACCCTCTACCTTATTTTTGATTACATACATGCTCCTACGATCTTGATTGAAATTTATTTTTGCATTTCTATTTTTATAAATAGTTATCATGCTCCAAAAATCATGAAAAATAGGATTAAGTGCCTAATTAATGTCTCATGTATGTCATATACTTTGTTTAGCATTTTTAACGCATTTCCTATTTATTAAAAATCAAAAGAGCACATTTTATTCCTTTTTTACTTGAAAAATACAAAAAAATATAAAATCTATGTCAAAAATTCTAAAAAATTACCTACTATCTACTATTGTTTTTTATGACTATAGACAAAAAATCACAAAAAGGTATAACAGAAAATCCTAAAAATTACAAACCCTTGCTAACCTAAAAATTTGTAAAATATTTTCAAAAACAATAAAAAACTATTTTCATTTCCTATATTTTTATTTATCATAATAATACATATTAAAATTAATTTTGAGAAATTTCGAACCTATCTAGTATTTTTAAATCTCAAAATAATTCACCCTATTTAAAAAGTCCATGATTTGGGATATTTTGCATTTGAAACAATACATAAAATTAGTAAAAATAACTAAAAAATAACAAAAATACATTTATTTGAAAAATACAAACATATTTTAATTGGTAATTTTTGAGAATATATGGCTATATTTGAAAGTATAATTCTATATATATTATTATATACTTATAAATAGTTATATATATTATTAGTCTTAAATATTAAATAACTTATAATTATTTTTACATATTTAAAAAATAACAAGGATTATTCTCATTTGTATTTTTTATTTTTGTATATTTATGATATATATTCTATTATATATTACTTATATTATGTGTATTACAATGTATACAAGCATATACTCTTATATATTTCTATTTATATTAAACAAAAAAGTAATTAAAAATCATAAAATATAAAAAGAAAATAATTTTTGAAAATTTTTAAAAATATAAAAAAATATTTAATAAAAAAATACACAAAACATTAATTAAGAGAGAATAGGGTATATATAAATATTATTATTAATTTATAAATAACCATCCCTGCTACATCGACTTGTTCCCTGTGTTCGATACCCTATTCTACTTGTCCACTATACTCATTTATTTGTAGTTTTTTTATAATAAATTTTGATCCTCTTCACCTGCTTTGATTGCTTGATTGTTCTCTTGATTATGGGTTGATTTTGAATTTGTGTATTTGAGCTTTGTGTCGGTCACCTCAACGAGTGTGGTCACAAGCACTCCGCTCGGTTCGGATAGCCTTTTCAAATGGCGTCAATGCTGGGGAGAAACAGATTATAGCATTTTTTGTAGATATTTATTTGTCTCTTTTATTTTATGCTATTTATTGTTAATAATTATTTGACTACTTCTGACCACCGATTTCTTTGTTGACTTTCTTGTGAGGGACCGCATGGCGACAACCACTTCTTAGGAGGTGGATGCACCCGAGGCACGAGGAGAATGGCACTTCTTCTAGTTCACTAATTGGAAAGAAGGAGAGAGACAAAGAGAGAAGTGAAGAAGTAGCTCTTCTATTTTTTTTTATATTTTTGTGAGGAGAGTTTTATTTTATTTTTGTAAATTAATTTGTAATAATTTTGAATATTCGGGACACTTCTGCATTACGAGGTCCATTTCCCGGGTGTCTATTCACCAGGGGGCCTCGTCGGTTTTTTATGTTTTGATCACCTTTTTTTATTTTCTTTCCCGTGTTTGAGTTTTTCCTTTCTTTTATTTATTTTATGTGAATGAGCCCCTAGATCTAGGATTGCTTGCATCTGTAAATCAGGTCCACATCTTAATTAGACTCGTGTTCCTACAGTGATATACGCTTGGATCCAATCAAAAATTAATTGTTACTTACTTGCATTTGGAACCACGCATCGTGAGAGACTCCTTACAACGTCCAGAACTCGTTGTGGAGGGCACCATGCAGTCTCCAAGACTGGACACTTAGAATCCATTTTTGAGTAGTTAGCATGTGGTTCTTCAAGCTAATAGCAATTCCTGTTTAGGACTTTTCGTCACTTTGCATACTGCTCATGTGGTGTAGATATTTATATTTATGTCTCGTATCCTTCATGGAGAGAGTTGGGAAGCATTATCAGTCCTCTTACTTTGCATGCATCCTTTAATACGAGAGTAAGATTTCTACTCTAGTATCCACTTGCACGGCTTTTCCGCCATCTCCCCTATGTTTATACTTCTTAGGATCAAAAGGAAAATACAAAAAAGTTAGCTGTTTTGTACTGAAAAATACTCAAAAAGTTGAAAATCAAAAAATTAAAACAAGGGGCCTGTTAATAAAAATTGTGTAGAGTATCTGACTTGGTCTGGAGTATTGAGCGTAGGCCATACCCTCACGGAGGTGTTTGTCTCATCACCCTACGTCCGAGTACCTCGCTTGCGAGGAAAGTATTAGTTTCTCCTATTGGCTTCCTTTCTCTATTCTTTGGCTGAGTAACCGCCCCGACATGAGATCAAGGACCTCTAAGTGCACAGATCACATGTTATAAAGGAGGTAGAATAAGAATGGGGAACTTTCCTAGCAGTACACACTCATACAGGGATAGCCCTTCTAAGGACTTGTTAAAAGATTTTTCCTACAAAACAACAATAAATTTGAAAAGATAAAAATAGTCTAACTCTTACGGCTTCACTCGCGTTGAGTTGATGACCATTAAACTTGTATGCTGTTTGTTTAATTTAGATCAAACTTAAAGATTAGTCCCACACACTTATGAAAATTTTGTATTTCATTTTATCTCTTTTTGTTCCTCCTGGAATCCCGCTCACTTTAAGTCATTCTACTATTTTTCACTCCTTTTTTTCTTGTTCATCACTGTATCCTTCATCCATTCTCGATCTAATCTTCACCCTCAAGATGGCTACTCATGGATGGCTTAGTCGAGACTCTACATACACCAACATCGATTCCATGCAGCTGCCTTCTCCGATAATTCAGGACAATTCTTGAGAACCTAGTTCGGACCTTGCAAACCGATCTCCAAACTATCATCCTTCAATAATCTGAGATCACTCTTGTCCCGAATTCTGCCCATTTTGGATGGAAGTTGATTTCACTTAATATACCTCTCTATCCTTAATGGAATTCTATGTTGACCTTAACACATAATGATTATCTACATATGGTGCTTTTATTCAGAATGATTGGGGCATCATTCCATGTGTAGATCAAGATCCCAATCTGGAGATCGAGATTTTGTTTGATTCAGATAGAGAAATGGCTCCAACAAGAAAGGGGAGGGACCATAGCATCCACTACATCTTACACAACCAGAATAGGGCCAGCCAGATCAGAATGCAGTGAATACCCATCCCAGCTTTTTGCTTCTATTGAGGTAATCCAACAGTAGCTCACCGACCACACATTGGCCTAGGTTGCCTTCCAAGATATGCTAAATGATATGAGGAGAAGGAGAGACAATCCATGAAAGGGAGGAGGAGAAAGGGAAGAAAGAATAGATGGAGGCCGTGGAGGCCCATCAGATGAGCCAAAAAGAGAGCGACCCAAGCTAACTCTCAAGGAGACTTACAACCTAGCGTAATCTAGACGACCGAGTAGATCCAGGTTCCACAGGTCCATGCACTTTTAGAGCTGAAGCTTCAACTCTTGGTGCTTCTTCCCACCTTCCATGGGAACACGAATGAAGAACCTTATATACATCTCCAACAGTTTTCTCGCATCTACAGAACAATGCACTACCTAACATACAGTTAGATGTATCAAGATGATGACGTTTCCATTCCGCCTTCAGGAGAGCTCCATTGGATCAACCATCTGGGCAAAGTCGTCACAACCTGGGAGGAGCTTACGTCTGCCTTTCTACACAAATTATACCCTCTTGTTCAACTCAACCAGATGCAAGACAAAATAGCTAACTTCTCCCAAGCCACCCACGAGTCTACTCATGAGACCTAGGAGCGTTTACATATTTACAAGAAAAGTGTCCCCACCACAATATTCCTCAAACTAGCATGGTACAACACTTCTTTGAGGGACCAACAATTGAGAGCCAGAAGCTCGTGGATGCAGCGTGTGGTAGGTCGCATTTCAATAAATACTAGGGCATCATCTGGTAGATTTTCGAGGAAATGATCGAATGAGAGGTTGTCGTATTGTCATCCGGTGCATTTCCGTGTCAACCACACATTATTCTGAAGCTAGTTTGTATGGTTGAATCTCATGATCCCGACAGGAACGAGAGCTCCAACCTAAGCATAGTTGAGAGCCACCTATCCAAAGTGGACATAATTGAGAAACAATCACATGACCTTGAGAAACTTGCTATGTAAATAGAGGACACCAAATCTGGATAAATTTGATCAGATCACCAAGTCACTAGAGCTGCTGGTGAGTATAATCAGCTCTTTCTGGTCGGTTTTCACATCAGTCATGACTCCTGCTGAGACGAAGGAGCCCTCGTTGCCTCAAACCCCTTAGTAGAGTCTTGTGCAACATGTGATCCAGCATGTGTACTATGTATAGGACCCCGAGCCCACATCACCTCAACTGTTGCAGCAACAGCTGGTTGTATACCAACCCGAGCTCCAGACCCTTCCGGATCCATGTTCTCCACCTTCCCCTCTCATTCAGGAAGTGAATGGTGTATGTAGCAATGATGCACAACTAGCTCGTCCTGGAATACATCAGCAGGGCCAGTCTTCTTCATGCAACCATCCATTCCCTCAACATCGGGGAGGAAGATTTGTCCAGAATAACCAATAGCCTAAACACCTGTTGTCTCCGTTGTATCAAGGAAATTGGAGACAAAATCAATATCAGTACCACAGTATTGACAATACTAACAGAATCTTCAGTACGTGGTTGCTCCATACCACCAATACCCTCATCAACATCAACAGTACTACCCTTCTCATCAATTGTCATTATTACTTCCAGAAACCTTCACACCATTCCCAGTCTCAATGTGGACTACATACTGAACCATCCGAGGTTGTTTCTATGAACCTCTCCTTGGACTGCTTGTCTTAGTTGGTTAGGAGCCTCGCAGAAACAAGCCAGAAGCTTGATGACATCACTGTCACCAAAACTCCGATTCCGACACAGATGAAAGCCAATCCCCATAATTTCAAGAAGAAAGAGCATGCATGTTGTGATAGTTTGTCCAATCCCATGGAGTTAGATGTACTTGATATGCTTTTATCTAATGCGATCACTCTCAAGAGCAGTATAATTGTGTAATCGTCTGCCACCATGATGGAAAGAATAAGCATTCACCTGGTGAATCATCATCTTTTGCATCAGTTGATCCAGTAGCCAGGTCAGGTGAGGAAGAAGATGAAGGAGGAGAAACACTAGGAAGAAAAAACTAAAAATAGCGAAATCAAAAACAACAAAAAGAAATGATCAATAGATGAAGCACCACCGTGCCAACAATGGAGGAGACCGCACAAGCAGCCAACTCAATGCCAACCGATGGAGCTTCATCTGCAGTTTTTGGATGTCCACCTCTTTTGGATGATCATGTTCCTTTTAGTCGTCTATTCATACATCCATATGTGGTCATTGATTTTGATGTAAATAAGAAAATTATTTTTGCTATTAGTTCTGTAAGTATTCCATTTCCATATGCTTTGAGAAAATTCAAAAAATTAGAAACTTGAAAACTGCCTTGTTTGAGCCTAATGTGGTCGAAATTATTCAGAATCTTATTTTAGAGTTGGCTCTGCTTAAAGCAATTAAATATATGCCAAATATCAGGAAAGGACTGAAGGAAGCGTGTAGTTCAAAGAGAAAGTTGCGTCGAGCTAGAGAAAGAAATGTGAAACACATCCTGACTGCAAATACTGTGAATGCAATCAATAATCTCCCAAGTAAAAGAATGACATGGGAGATCCTCTTGCCAGATATCAGATGTTCAACTAAGAGTTTAATCGAATATTTCTTGATATGGATCATCGATAAATCTGATGCCTACTTAACTGCTCAAAAAAATTGGGTTGGGACCATTTGAGTCCACAAGAATGATTCTACAATTTGTAGACACATCAATCAAGCGATCCAAGGGCATTCTGGACGATGCCACCATCACCATACAAGGGATGCAATTCCTTGTAGACTTCATCATCTTAGACATGGACACCTCAGCTCCTTTACTGCACACCCTGATTATACCTAAATAGTTGTTCCTTTGAACAATTGAAGTAGTGGTGGATTGCGACATGAACATATCACCTTTTGTTCGAGCAGTGACAAGATGCCAATCGAGACGATCCAAGTGCCAAAACTATCAGAAATTGCATCAGATGAGAGCGATCCTACAGAACAATGAACAAAAGACTATGATTTTTTAGCTGAAATTCAGGATACAAATTTTTTCATGGATGGTGTCGAGACCTACAAATTCCTCACTGCTAGGGAAGGAGGGATAGTACAACTGAGTTCCCAAATGTCTTTGAAAATGAGATTTTCACTTATTCTCCTGAAGACTTTATTGTTGGCCTCCAGTCCTTAGTAGATCAAGAAGAAATTATTGAAAATTTTTATGAACAAGATTCTTTATTGAAGAATTTAATGCAACACTGAGTTCAGATCTTGAACTGACTATGGTGGACACTTTACAATTTTAAGATTCGACACCACCGCCCAACATAGTTGCAGAAGTTGCTACTAAAAAGAATCAGACCCCACTTGAGCTCAAACCACTTCCAGTGAATATGATATGCCTTCCATGCAGATGCGCAGAATATATTCGCAGTAATAATCATTTACCATTTAACTCAGGAACATAAATCTCGTCTGCTTAAGGTTTTAGAAAGAAATTGCAAGGCCATAGATTGGTAAATTTCATATCTCCATGGGATCAATCCGTCATTGTGTTCCCATCACATCTACCTTGAAGAGGACAGCAAGCCATCCCGAGAGTTTCAGTGCAGAATGAATTCAAATCTCGGAGAGATTGTGATGAATGAAATTACAAAATGGTGTGATGTGGGCTTCATATATCCCATCTCAGACTCAAAACGGGTGAGTCCCTTGCATATATGACCAAGAAATCAGGGATCACCCTTGTGAAGAATAACAAAGGAGAAGAGATTACAACCCGAGTTCCAACTTCTTGGCATGTCTGTGTGGATTATAGATTCCTGAATTTAGTGATAAAGAAGGACCATTTTCCACTATCCTTCATCGATTAGATAGTCGAAAGTCTGGTCATGAAGGAATACTTATGTTTCTTGGATGAATACTTTGGCTCAAATCAAGTTGCAATCAATCCAGAAGATCAAGAAAAGACTCCCTTTACATGTCCATTTGGGACATATACCTTCCACAGGATGCCCTTCGGATTATGCAACACTCATGTGACCTTCCAGAGGTCGATGTTGGAAATTTTCCCAGATATGGTAGGTAGATTTCTCAAGATCTTTGTGAACAATTTCTCGATCTACGATGATAGTTTTTATTAGTTCTTATATTATCTAGACCAAATCTTCAAACGATGAGGCAAAGTGAACCTAGTGCTCTCATGTGAGAAGAGTCACTTCATGGTGATATAAGGGATTGTGTTAGGCCATATCATATCTAAACGTGGCATGGTGGTTGATCTTGAGAAGGTGGATGTCACTTCCAAACTCGATCCACCTACAAACTTGAAGCAATTCCAATCATTCCTTGGGCATGCAGAATACTACCGAAGATTCTTTAAATATTTCAGCAAAATTGCCCACTCGCTGAGTGAGCTTGTAGGCAAGGAGTATGCCACAGTCCTCCAAGCCTTTAATTAGTTGAAAGAATTGATCACTTAGAACCCTGTCCTTTAACTGTTATATTGGTCTCTACCATTTGAGATCATGACAGGTGCATCAGATTATGCCATTAGAAAAGTTCTAGGATGGAGACGATACTACTTACCATTTCTGACTCACTATGCTAGCAGAACACTTGATGAAACTCAAAAGAATTACATGGTCACTGAAAAAAAGCTTCTTGCATTTGTATTTGCACTTAAAAAATTAGAGCCCATCTGCTTGGATCCAAAGTCATTGTGTGTACAGACCATTCTTCCATCAAGTACTTGCAAGCCAAGAAGGATGCCAAACCAATGCTAATTCTTTTATTCCAAGATTTCGATCTTGAAATCCATGATAAACTTGGAGTTAAAAATGTGGTGGCAAATTATCTTTCTAGATTACCAGAGCCAAACACTCCTGAGTAGAGCTTGATGCCAATTACAGAGACTTTCCAGATGAAGCATTCTGTCAGTCACCTCACTCCCCTCATTCATCGATATTGTTAACTATCTTATTTCCAAGAGAACTCTGCAAAATTGGTCGTAGCTGAAAGTTGATAAATTTCTATTAGATATTCATTTCTATCAGTGGGTGGATCCTTATCTCTTTCGTGAAGGGTATATTGTATCTGGAGGAGGTGCATTCCTCAGGAGGAAGTTCACACTGTCATTGAACATTGCCATCCTGAGAATCAAGAGGATACCACTATGGGAAAAGGACGGCAATATAAGTGCTACAATGCGGCCTCTAGTGGCCAACTCTATTCAAAGACGTAGAAGATTATGTGAGACGCTACACTGACTGCCAAAAAATGGTTGGAACTATTTGAATGGAAGATACAATGCTCCTGAAGTACATTCAGATTTCATATGAATTTGATGCATAAGGCATTGACTTCATGGGCACATTTCCCAACAATTAGCGATTTGAGTATATTATGCTCGTTGTCAACAATGTAAGTCGTTGGGTAGAGCTATCCCAACCCGAGTCGCCGATAGTGCACCGTTTGTCGATTCCTGAAAGAGCACATTATTGTAAGGTTCAAGTGAAGGATATGGGAAAACCCTCAAGCGCATCACGGAAGCGCGAGGATCGCATCAAATGCGATTAGGATCGACTAGTCGCACTAGTTGCTCCGTGCAGTGGAATTTAAAACTTTAAATGTGATGAAACCACATGATCCAAGAACACTTCTTGGATTGTTTCATCTATACCACAAACAGGTATATGGTTTACCTCTTGAAGCGTGGTTGTGATCAAGTCTCTAAACCAAGAGATCTTCTGTCTCAAGTCCGATCTGACGGAGGAGACGCTTGCGAGCGCATTGATGAGACGTGTCCTTTTCGCAATCCATGGTGATGTTCCAAGCGACGAATCTCCTGATCTCATCACACAAGATCAGACATCTTCTTCACCAACGAGGCACACCGAAGGAGACGAAGATTCCATGAGCAAATACTCCGGCAGCATAACGGTGATGCTGTGGCGATGGAGACTCTCTGAATGGCTCCATGGTGGGCGACCATTATGAGAGAGAGAGAGAGGCATGGCGTGTGGAGAAATAGAAAGAGAGAGAGCATTCAACTCCTTAGATGTTATTTAATTATCTTAGATATCACTCCTTATAATATGATCCAACTTCATATTATTCATGATAATTAAATCACATTTAATTATCAATTTTCTCAATGCTCGGATACATATATCAACAATGAAATTATCTATGAACTCTTTCAAGGATAATGCGCTTTCTCCATGGATACTTGGAGATAAGGACATGGCGATTGTATTGTTCCACGTATAATGACTTGGATATTGAGATCACATCTCAAATCCAGATCTTGCAGATCACCCATAGATGTTTGATTAAATAAAAGTTGTAGATCTAATCTTCTCATTGCATCCGAATCACATTCAGATCAATGTCCAATATTTGGACTAAGATTAGATCACTTCTCTATGAGAGGAGTAACTAAAATTCAGATCTATTTCATCACTCCCTCAGAATGGAAGTGTCATGGTTATACAATCGTTTATGATCACATCACCCTCATGTATTCCCAATACATGTGCATCTTGCATACTAGAAGACCCAGATTATACCCGAAGTATTAGATTTCTTTTAGACAGTCTCCTTTAGGGTTTTATCATTATGTTTTCTCATTCAAGCATTGGGAGTTGGTATCGATCATATACTTTCCAAAAATATATATCATACGCAGATGTTGATCATATACTTTCCAAAAGTATAATCAAACCTACAAATTCAGTCAAGCTTCCAAAGTAAGACGACCGTGCACGGAATTTGATTCTTCCCAATATCTCATGAGTGAGCTCATGTCTTCCGATTTAGTGATGAACCTGTATGATCCCTTTGAGAGATTATATTACTCATATGCCCTTGCATGCACACCAGTGCGCCGATGTAGAGACCTTGGTTAGGTCATTTACCTATTGGTCTGCCAAATGTACATACTCAGACATATAGTAACACATCTGTCTCCGGTTAGAGGATGCGTGCCTATATCATGACAACATACGACATAGGACTTTGGTTGTCTCGATCTTGTTAAGTCAACTCTTTGACCTAACTTATCTAATACCTTCGAATCTCTATTCCTATGCAGAGGACTTGTATCAAGAGTTCGGTCAGATATCAACCTTTATGAAAAAGGATCGCCATCTCCTACTCAAGCTGGAGATCTTCTCTTAACAATCATTTGACGGTGCTTCATGAGTCCTCAATCTAACTCTTTAGATATTCATCCAAGCACCAACCTCTATGATTCAATAATTGAACCAACACATGTATGATCATTAAGATGGACATGGTACATAACCCAAATTGTACTAAAGTACCTATTATGAAAATTAGTTATCCTTCATTTCATATCAGGGAATGATATTTGCAATAATATTTATTCCATAATGGCTGTTGTGGGCTCGCATGTCCAACAATCTCCCACTAGCCCAAAGAGCCATTAATGGGATCATCATTTAAGCCCACACTCATGTGACAATCATAGGCTATTTACAAAACTAGCTAGGTAAGCTAATCAGTCACTCCGTTCCCAAGAGACTACGCCAAGTCCTTTTACGTCACTTCTGTATCCCTCAGTAGTAGTGCTCACATCCAATGCGAATGTTGCATCTTATGCAACCAACACTCAATTTTGTCAGTTATAGTATCCTTGACACTATAGCTTAATAATTATTATAACTAGTATTTCTATAATCCATATCAGAGTACCCTTATTCCGGAGATCTCTATCTCCTAAGGTATCTGCAGTTATGACCTTTTAGATCCCTATCTATAAAGTCTTAATTACTTGAAGATAAGACTTAGATATCACTATCTTGAAAGTCTTGCCATCTTTGAAGATATTATTACTACTGCAATCAAGTGTTTTATTTCCATAGCAGGATTAGTAACAGTTTACCACTCCTACTGCATGGCATGTATCTGACTTTTGTACATATCTGGCATACACTCAGCTTCTCATAAGTGATGCACAAGGGCAAGCAGCTCTAGCATTCACTTCCTCAACTCCTTGAAGTGCTATCCCTTTAGACAGGTCAGTACCATATCTTAAGAAAAAGAAGCCTTTCTTCGAATTTTCCAAAAAAATGAAACATGTCCAAGGTGTACAACTAATGTGACGGTCCCAATACCCTCTTTTATTTGCTTTTGAACAACTTCATAACTAAGATCCAAGAGGTATCCATGAGATCATATCTCAAGTTATGGAATAGTCAGTATATAAAACACTTATTACTATCCTTATATCATTCCAAATGATCAGGATATCATCTACATTTAGCACGATGAGCACAATGGAACTCCCACTAAGCTTCACACAGTTCATCAAGATTCTATCTAAAATCATAACATTTATAATTTCATCAAATCTTATGTTCCAACTACAAGAAGCTTATTCGAGTCCGTAGATGGAGTTATTCAGCTTGCACACCTTGCTTTCCTCAACATGAATCCCTGGGGCTACTTCATGTCAATGAACTCGAAGAGGTATTCATACATGAATGCAATCTTGACTCACATCTTAAAGATGTCATAGTCAAGTTTTGTTGCTATGGTTAGCAATGTTCTGATGGGTTTAAGCATGGTTACTGTAGAGCAAGTCTCATCGCAAGCGATGTCTTCTCTTCAGTTTGTATCTTCAGGATACGAACCGTGCTTTGAAGGTCTCTACCTTCTCATCATGTTCTCTCGATCTCTTGAAGATCCATTTATACCTCAAAGGGTCTTACCCATATAGGTGGATCCTTGAGGATCCATATACAACATTTGTATGTGAAGTCTACATTAGAATTTATTGCCAACATCCATCTTTTTGTGTCATGATTCTTATAAGCTTCATCACATGAAGCCAGATCATTGTCAGACTTAACTGGCACATGGAATACATCCTCAAACTCATTTGAAAAAGTATGGGTGTTTCATCTTTAATTATTCTTTTAGTTTCTGATTTTATGAGCCTAATTATCTTCTCAAGATTAAATGAGATCCTTCACTTCATTTTCATCTTGATTCTCAAGAGATTCATGCTATAAGAATCACATTCTCAGAGATGAGATCTTTTAAGAATCTCCAGGTCATAAAGTAGGTATCCAATACCATCCTTTATTTTCCTTATGAAGTAGCACTCTATGGTGCTAGATTACATCTTACTTGCATGGAACCTTATTAAGGATATATATTGTAGTCTCTACTACATATATACCTGGAAACTAAGAGGTAATTACGCTAATATATATCATTGACAAGATCATGTTATACATGATCCAATTGTATCTCCCTACAACTCCATTGAGTTTAGGTTTATTATGAGGAGTGAGATAGGAATGATATTCCTTTCTCCATAAGGTATTCATGAATTCATCTAATAGGTATTGACTGCCTAGACTGGATCAAATTCATTTTCATCTTCCTTCAAACTTTGGTTCTAAACCAAAATTGTGAAATCTTTGAACATTTCAAAGGTTTCTAAGGTGAAGTGAAGAAATATCATATCACAAATAATCATTAATAGATATCACATATCCATAATGTTTATTTTGATATAGATAATCCACATACATCAATATGTATGAGATCTTGAATACCTCAACATCTAACACCATTCCTAGAGAAGGGTGCATTGGACATTTTACTTTGAATACAATATTCATAAGTATGTAAGTTTTGAAATTTTAGACATTCTAAAGTTTCATCTCTTATTAGTCTATTGATCAAATCAACAAACAAATGTCCAAGACTTGATGCTAGATCATTGTCAAATGATCTTCATCCTCCTATTGATGTTATAAGGTTTAACTTTCAGTATTAGAAATCTTAATGGACTATTCATTAATTTTCTAATTTAATATAGTCCAATAGATGTTAGATTACTATCTGACATATATATATATATCATAACTCTTTATGATAGGTTTATTCCAGAATTCATGTTTATTTCTAACACTTAGAAATAAACTATGAGTGTATTCTAATATCCATATCATAGAGATATTCTCTAAGACTAAGGACACTCCCACTGAAAATATGAAGTCTATCTATCCAATAGAGATTGTTGCAACAATTGCGTCAACGTCCATGTGGATGACTATTAAACCTTAAGATCAAGTTTCTAGTCTCCTAAAACATATGCAACCAATTGCAAGTGTTATTAGAAGAAAGAAATACAATTATTAGACTTTTAATCTTATCAAATAAGAAATTTAATTTCAATGATTATATGTAGATGTAGATTATTTTGATGCACTATCCCAGTCCTTCTCTAAGGATCCTAGATAAAGTAGATAGTCATACTATCAATACATCGACTTATTACAGTATTGACATTCATCCCACTCTTTGGATGTCATATGTATAGAAACCATAGAAGTACAATCAACTCTTTGACTTTCCTTCTAACTTGGGTCCAACCCATGCTTCCACTGCACTCTCTTCATCTATAAACAACAATTGCTTAAGATGAAGTATCTCTCATATTGAATTCAAAAGATTTCAATATAAGAGTATTCCAACATTTATACATGCTTTATTTAATTCATACAATATTAATATTATGAAGCTTCATGACTACCTAGAGTATAGATAGTAGAATGATGGCACTTATCGTATTTACATACATCTTAACTCTTAACATCATTGGTTCAGGTAGGTACTCAAATATTTTGAATACATCTTCTCCTATAGAGTCACCATTCTGCATAATGCAGAGAACCATGCCATTCGTGATTAAACGTCGAAAGCACATATGTATGCCAGAACATCTTCTTCGATTTTAAAAGCATTATTTGGCAATTGCGATCACCATCGACTAGTCACTTCCAAAGTACATTCGATGAGATCAAGATTAGAGACACACAAACCTTAGGGTTATAGTGCTATTGTCTATTTAATTGTCATTCCACATTATTATGAGGAAACTTGCACATTGCAACCACATACATTATGTGTCCATCTGCAAGTGCAATATCTTGATCATGGATTCAATCCATGATATTTTACTGATTATTATTGAGTATTCTACTGAGTGGAATTAATGAAGGATTATCTGAAATAAGAAATTTGCATAAGTGTGTATTATATATATATATATATATGTGCATATTTTACTTCGATTCAGGAGTTTTTATATCAAATTTGTCTTGCCTTGTCAACAATGAAAGTTCATTCCCTTAATCACTTTCAATGTAAGAGATAATACTTACCATTATATCTCAGGCAAGATCTGGGATCTCCTTCCTTATCTTTGTCACATCCCAATAATAATGAGAACCTGTGACTCTGATAAAAAGAAGCAGGAACACATTCCGCCTTGCAAGTTAAACTTGCATTTCCCAATTCGATCTTTAACACCCCAGCCCACCACCCCTAAGGTGATGTTGACCCGTTGTTAATTGAACCAACTATCAACAAGATTAGAACTTGCTATACACAATCCAATATCACCCCAATAATATGAGGACCGATATTGGGGTCACTAAGTATACGACCTTACTCTTTTGAGAAGCAAAGAGCCCCATCCAGATGTGCTTGCATAGAGGAGCTGTCACTTTCGACAAGCGTCTCCTACATACAATCCCTGACGTCGGAACCCTTCGTCTTGACGGGAGATTATGGATGTCATTTATGTGATCCTCGGCCTCATATTCAATTTTAATTAATTATCATGAATCACATTCATATAATTAATTCTTCAAGGGAAATACGCATCTATCATAATAGAGTGTATTAAATTGGATATAATTAATTTAATCTTATTAAATCAATTATCAATCTAATTTAATCATCAAACTTGATTGCTACTTGAAATAATGGTATTATCTCAAAGTACGTATTATTCGAATTTTAATAATTAGAAAATACATCATGATCCCTCAAGCATCATTCGTTCTGTACCTGATGTCATGGCCACTACCAATGAGAGTGGGACAGACCACGCACGGTGCAACCTGCTACCCCAACGCTCCCCTACTAAACACCATATCCGCCTTGGGAAAAATAATGCCAAGTTAATCACGTTATACTTGAGATGATCATCGATTTTTCAACCAAAATTATACATATAGTAATAATCAAAATCATTTTATTATAAGGAAATTTTCTAGACAAATTCTCAAAACCTATTCAAGTAGCAAGTTTGATGAAAGTGTATCAAGTACCCAATTGGTGATCTAGATCTAATCTAATCACTCATTGGTTGAGGCAATATCATTTAAGATAAAAATTATTATTCTAATATTTCCCAAATATTATCTATAATTATTCCAAGAAATTAACCATTAATTTCACAGGTTACTTAAATGACAATCACCCCTACTCACTAAAATTAACATATCTCATTAATTTTAAATCCAAATTAAGCAAAATAAATTTATAAAATTTTCTAATATGATTTAAAACATAACAAGTGGTAATCATGTATTTTCAGCGTTTAAAATCGTAATTAACTCCTTAATTATGCCATTATTCGCCATCCCCGAAACAGTGGACATATGGTTATTGAAAAGATCATATCTTGAGTTATGGGGTTCCAAATCACGCAAACTCAAATCCCACGATTTCCTTATTTAATAGGGAACATTATAAAAGTGATATTTTTGTATTTAAACATTTTAAACAAGACCGAAATTTATCACAAAACAAGGCTGCGAAAATTAAAATGCTGAAATCTTCACAAACCCTAACGACCCCAAATCTTCTTCGATTTATGGATCTAATCCAAAATCACTGACCTAAGGCTCTGATACCACTTGAAGGATATGGAAAAATACTCAAGAGCATCATGGAAGCGTGAGAATCGCATCAAATGCGATTGGGAGCGACTAGTCGCACTAGTTGCTCCGGGCAGTAGAATTTAAATTTTAAATGTGATGAAACCACATGATCCAAGAACACTTCTTGGATCATTTCATCTAAACCACAATAGGTTTAAGTTTTACCTCTTTAAGCGTGTTTGTGATCAAGTCTCTAAACCAAGAGACCTCCTGTCTCAAGTCCGATATGACAGAGGAGACGCTTGCGAGAGCATTGATGAGACGCGTCCTTCTCGCAATCCATGTTAATGATCCAAGCGACGAATCTCCTGATCTCATCACACAAGATCCGACGTCTTCTTCACGAGCGAGATACATAGAAGGAGACTGAGATTCCACGAGCAAATACTCCGAAAGCATAATGACGATTTTGCGGTGAAGGAGACTCTCTCAATGGCTCCATGATGGATGACCATTATGAGAGAGAGTGGCTTGGTGTGTGGAGAAATAAATAGAAAGCATTCATTAATCATGTATCTCGAAGAGCAAGGGATACCTCTTATTATATAGGGTTTTGGGAGCCCATGGATCTTAATCCGTGGACATCACACAATCAATGGTTGAGATTGATTTGTATTTCTTTCAATGACTATGATCTTGTTGTAAAAATACAACAACAATTAGTTTAATTTAAATTAATATATATCGATAAATCAGTATAATTTATATTCAAATCAAATCAATTAATTAATCTTGGAGATAATGAGGATATAAACCATATCCCCTAAAAGGGGGGATGAATACCAACATCTCATGAGATCTCATTATCTCATGAGATACCATTATCTCATGATATCTCCAGGATTTACAACAATAATTGTTGTAAATTATTTCATAAAAATATTTCATAATTATCTTGTGAAATATTGCAACCATGTCATTGGAAAAATGTGAATCACATTCACATCCCAAAATAAAATGTAAATTATATTTTAGTTAATCATCCAATGTGAATCCAATTCTCATCAATAATTATTTAACAAATATAAATCATAATATGCTCTCTCTAATATATTATAAATTACTTTTATAATAGGGTAAAATGGGACTGCCCCTATGGGGGGAGCTAACTTAGCTCCCCCCTCACCATTTCGTCCACTTTTTTTATTTTTTTTGAAAATTTCTTCCGTGGATTTTCATCAATATAACCCTATATTATGTCATTAAAATTTCGTGCAAAATAGATACTCCTACAGCCCCATCCAGAAGGGTCATTTTAGCAATTCTGTTACCGTTAAAAAAACGATTATATGGATGGAGGTCGTAGGAGTCTCTGTTTCGCATGAAATTGGCCATCTTTCCGGGAGATAATCTCCATTTTATTCCTACAATTTTATTCTCACAAATAGTACATGGCTATATGAATTCATATACTAACTATTTGTCTATTAGTGGATGCATCCCATCTTAGATGTGAATCCATATTTTGATGTATCAATCTGTATACGGAGAACAACAACTGGAAACGGTTGCTAATACCCCGTAGGCTGAGGAGCAAAAGGAGGAATCCGCCCGAGGAGGGGTTCGCGTCTGATTATCTAGTTGGTGAGGCAATGGCTTACCAAGGCGATGATCAGTAGCTGGTCCGAGAGGGTGATCAGCCACACTGGGACTGAGACACGGCCCAGACTCCTACGGGAGGCAGCAGTGGGGAATTTTCCGCAATGGGAGAAAGCCTGACGGAGCAATGCCGCGTGGAGGTAGAAGGCCCACGGGTCGTGAACTTCTTTTCTCGGAGAAGAAGCAATGACGTTATATGAGGAATAAGCATCGGCTAACTCTGTGCCAGCAGCCGCGGTAAGACAAATTTTTTTAAAAAAATAAAAAAATCGGGCGAAATGGGGCGGGGGAGCCAAGTTAGCTCCCCCCAGGGGACATCCCCATTTAACCCTTAATGATATATATGATTAATATGGATAGTGCTATCCACATTATTCATGTCCATGATAATTAAATCGCATTTAATCATCTTGGATCTCTTTTCTCATGTGCCCAAATAACATGAATCACATTCACATTATTCACATCTTTAATAATTAAATCACATTTAATTATCCTAGATATCTCTCCTTATAATATGAATCAAATTCATATTATTCATGATAATTAAATCAAATTTAGTTCTCAATTTTCTCAATGCTCGGATACATATATCAACAATGAAATTATCCATGAACTCTTTCAAGGATAATGCTCTTTCTCCATGGATACTTGGAGATAAGGACATGGCGATTGTATTATTCCACGTATAATGACTTGGATATTGAGATCACATCTCAAATCCAGATCTTGTAGATCACTCATAAATGTTTGATTAAATCAAAGCTATAGATCTAATCTTCTCATTGCATCTGATCACATTCAGATCAATGTCCAACATTTGGACTAAGATTAGATCACTTCTTTATGAGAGGAGTCACTAAAATCCAGACCTGTTTCATCACTCCCTGGGAATGGAAGTGTCATGGTTATACAATTATTTACGATCACATCACCCTCAAGTATTCCCAATACCTGCACATCCTGCATACTGGAAGACCCAGATTAAATCCGAAGTATTGTATCTCTTTTAGACTGTCTCATTCAGGATTTTATCATTAAGTTTTCTCATTCCATCATTGAGAGTTGGTATCTATCATATACTTTCCAAAAGCACATATCATACCCTGGTGTTGATCATATACTTTCCAAAAGTATATATCGAACATACAAATTCAGTCAAGCTTTTAAAGAGAGACGACCGTGCACGGAATTTGATTTTTCCCAATATCTCATGAGTAAGCCCATGTCTTCCGATTCAGTAATGAACCTGTATGATCCCTTGGAGAGATCGTATTACTTATATGCCCCTGCATGCACACCAGCATGCCGATGTATAGACCTTGGTTAGGTCATCAACCTATTGGTCTGCCAAATGTACATACCCAGACATATAGTAACACATCTGTCTCCGGTCAGAGGATGCGTGCCTATATCGTGACAGCATACGATATAGGACTTTGGTTATCTCGATCTTATTAAGTCAACTCTTTGACCTAACTTATCTAACACCTCCGAATCTCTATTCCTATGCAGAGGACCTGCATCAAGAGGTCGGTCAGATATCAGCCTTTATGAGAAAGGATTTCCATCTCCTACTCAGGCTGGAGATCATCTCTTAACAATCATTTAACAATGCTTGATGAGTCCTCAATCTAACTCTTTAGATATTCATCCAAGCACCAGTCGCTATGATTCAATAATTGAATCAACAGTTGTATGATGATTATAATGTCCATGGTACATAACCTTAATTGTACGAAGGGACCTATAATGCAAATTAGTTATTCTTCATTTCGGATCTGGGAATGATATTTGCAATAACATTTATTGCATAATGGCTCACTGTGGGCTCGCATGTCCAACATAGGGATCCATGAAATTCTGATGTCAGATGGTGGTAGCCATTTCATAAACAGAGAAGTGAAGAAGTCGACTCAAAAATATTGCGTTGAACATCGAGTCGCTTCACCATACCACCCACAATCTAATGGCCTGACAGAATGTTCCTATAGGGAGATTAAGGCAATTCTGCAGAAGCTTGTACATCCCAATAGAAGAACTTGCCTCAAATGCTCAACTCGATTCTTTAGTCCTATCGGACCACGTACAAGTCACCTTTGAGAATGTCTCCATATTACCTGTTTATGGCAAGCCATGCCATTTTCTCATGAAACTAATTTATAAATATTTATGGGCAATAAATATATGTAATTTGGATTCCAAGAAGACATGGAAGAATAGAAAGCTCTATATGAACATGTTTCTTGAATTTAGAGACTATGCATATTATTACAACCTGATATACAAGGAGAAAGTCAAGAAGTAACACAATAAGAATATCTTTCAAAAGACTTTCGAACCAGCTCAGAAGGTTTGGTTGTTCGATGCAAGGTTGAAACTTTTCCCAGGGAAGTTGAAGAGAAAATAGACTGGGACATTTGTAGTGAAGCATGTGCGTGATAATGGAAGTATTATCGTATCCAGTTTGCCAGCTGATGCATAGCCATTCGTAATCAACAGACAGCTACTGAAGCCATATCTCGAGCATGATACATTAACGTCTGTTGTGGATTTGGTACATGTGGTCTTCCATGAAGAGCTTAAAGTTGCGACATTAGCAACAACTGACAAGGCATCCAAAAATATTTTTGATTTGTCAATCTTTTCTTCTTTTCTTCTTTTTGAATTCCATTCTTTCATTATACCGATAAGTTCCACTCATCTCATTCATTATTTTTATACTTAGGATATGCTTCATCCTAGGTAAATGTGGTGAGTGTATTCCGGTGTTCATTCTTTGATCCCTTGCATGTCTCCTCAGCTCTTGATATTCTGTCTATACTTAGGGATATTTTACCCTAAGTATAGGGGGAGATAGGCCGAGTCGATGATTTATTTATTCCCACCCTCGACCATCCATGCATGTTGTATACAGTCTGCTATACTTTGGATTAATTGTTCCTAAGTATAGGGGAACAATCGACTTCCTATACTTATTCAGTCATTGTAGTATAGACTTTCCTATACTTGGTACGAGTTATGTCTTCCTTTTCTCTAGGATCTATGAGGACATAACTCAAACTAAGTATAGGGGGTCCTATATATGTTGTATATACTTTAACCATAACTCGTACTTGTATATTTTCAATAATATGAATAAATGATAAAATTAACACTAACATCAAATTGTTTATAAATGTAGTTAATAAACTGAATAAAAATTCTTTATAAAATGTTTGAAAAATGATTGGAAAATTATTTGAAAATCTTTCGGAAAAAAATTTGAAAAATATTTTTTAGAATTCTTTAAAATTTTTTAAAAATGTTTTGTTTGTAAAAATTTCTTTTATTTATTTGTATATAATATTTTGAAAATCTTTTTGCGAATGATTTGAATATGGTTGTAAAAATACTTTGAAAAATCTATACAACTGTTTGAAAATCTTTGCAAAATGATTTTTAAATTTTGTAAATGTTGGTTAAATTATCTGTAAAATTATTTTTAAAAAAGTTCTCAATTTTTTATTAAAATATTTACAAAATTGTTTGAGAACCTTGTATATAATTAAGCAAATAAAAATTCTTTACAAACTTTTTAAGTCAAAACATATACATTCTCTAACCCATTCTTATAAATAACAAGACACATTCCCATGTAATTATCTACACGTAATTCTTTTACTAGTCCTTTTGTTTTTTAAAAATTATTAAAAATTTGCAAAACCAAAAATACATGCAAATATGCAAAAGTTTTTCAAAATCCACATAAAGTTCAAAAATCAGAAAACTGCTTCACAAAAATATTTTTTTGCATTGTGCATACCATTGGCATTTTCCGATTAGTAATGACAATTGAAAAAGTCTAAATAAAATCCAAAGATTGGAGCTTGATTGGACCTTAGTCCACTTAATCACAGAAGCCTTATAGGAACTCGAATTGAGGCACTTCGGGTCTACTAGACTTAAATTTTTGAGATCACAAGACTAGGTTCACTGTCATCCTGATTACCTAAGTATAGTATTTCACAACATACGCATGACTCTTATCAGTAGTGACCTATCTTGGACACCTGCACCTTACACTTTGCTCAACTCAGTTGAAGTGGTAGAGGGCTGGATTTGCCAGCATGAGACATGAGCGAATAGAAACATATGAAGTCACGATTTTGTGACTATTGTGCCCCAACCCGATCCAGTAGCCATGAGGTCTAATGAAATGATGTCGTGGGTTGCAATAATGCTTCAAAATATGGATAATATACTGGCTCAAGAGGAAAAGGTCCTTATGTAAGTGTCATTGTATATAGTAATAAAAAATGCAATTTAAAAATCCATAATAGATGGGCAAAAATCAAAGAAAAATCAATTCCCGTCAGAGCATGTATGTATCCAATAAGAAATAATGAGATTCAAAGTCAAATATGTATGTGACTCTACAACCAGTTGACTAGGTTACATTGGTCAAGCATCCTAGGATAGGTAGCTACACTGGCTACCATCCATTCTCTTCTCCACCTTCTCTTCTTGAGCCAGTTGCACATCAACTTAGATGGGAATATCCCCCTTATAGAGGAAAGAGATATTTTATTGGGTAATCAGGGTCACCATGTTGGAGAAGGATGACTTTTATCGCTTCAACCGAGAGGAGTTGCATATCACTTATACCGTACAAGTTAGACTCATAGTCATAAGGTGTTCAATAGTTGTTGGAGGGTTTCCGCAGCAGAGAGACGTATAAAATAAGTCCAAACCCCATCGATGGCGGCCTAGAGGCTCGAGAAAGTATGCACCACCTGGATCCACTTTTAGTGGTGCAAAATCAACCCCGGAGGATACATTGACCTTCAAACCTGCATAGATATCATGGTGGGAATAGGGTGGTAGATCCGAGCCCTTTATTGGGCAGATTCTAATAAGTATGAGCACAATGTGTCATCTCTAGAGAGCGAATGAATAGCAGATGGAGTCTCCCTCATCCGAGCAAGATCAAAGGTGGATCTATGGATAGTTTGATTGAAAACTGAAGGGGGAAGGTGGTGGATATGAATGTGGGTCGAAACAAGCCAGGTTCACGGTGAGATGAAGTTTGGAGCAAAATCTACAACTTACACTAATGTTGGAGATTACGCTAGGAGAGGAAAGATTAGACTAAACTACAACTAGATCTACATTAAGAAAAGGAATTGTGATTGAAAAACTTAAGTAACAACTCATATCTAACCTGGATCTGGGAGCAGAGGAGGCTTCACCGGAGTAGTTTCGATGAGACCTGGATCGCACCTTCCGGCCACTTCTTCTCCTCGTTGAAGCCTCAATGAATCTCATGATGTCACCAAGAGTTAAGCAATCGAGGTTTGGCGTTACGAATGGATGAAAAGGGAACAAAACCTAAAAATGGACTGGACATGGGTTTTGGCGAAAGGGGGAAGTTGATTGCATGAAGGACATGAGGGGTTGGTGGAGGCTTTGGGTAGCGCATGGATGAGGGTTGAGGGAGGTTTAAGAAGGTGGGTAGCTAGAGGAGTATGGAGTGATGGAGGAAGGGGAGAAAATGAATAAGTCAAAGGATTCATGGGTTCTTTCAAAAGAAGTGTGGAGGATCATGTAATTGACTTGGTACTCAACAAATACTAGCCTCTGGTTGGTCCACGTGGACCAACCAGAGAAAGGTTGGCCATAATTCCCTTATAAATTAGTTAAAAATAATAAATGATTTTATTAAATAATATTCAAAACAAAAAAAATTGTTTCTTATTTTATGTACTATTTAATTGATATTTTTATTTATTTATACCACATTATTTATTATGTGTTATTTTTTTAAGTATTTACATGGGTATATTTACCTATATTTTAGGTATTTTATCTTTATTTTATATTTTATTTCTATATGTACATATTTTAGATCTTTATAAAACATTTAAATACATATTTACATGTTTTTATTTTATTTTTCTGGATTTTTGTATACTCAAATAAATAAGTGTATATATATTATAGGTATAACATACCGATATATTTTATCACATTATTTATTTTAACGCAATTTAATGCTTTTATTTTGTATTTATATTTTTTATTTGTTTCAAATAATATTTATAAGTATATAAAAATATAATAAAGGTAAAAATAAGAATAAATATATTGAATAAAATATGCAAGTATATGAGATAATGGGACCCTAGAAAGCTGACTTTTATATCTTAACTCCATTTTTAGCAAAATACTTTCATTAGATAATTAATTTAATTTTATGAATAATAAATGAGAGTTTGATGAATTTTGAGCTTACATGGAGTTTATATTGGTCTATGAAGTTTTGTTTATGACTTTTTCATCTGTGAGTCCTAGTCACACTTTGCATTATTTTTATTGGCAATTAATTTTGTATTTTTTACAAATTATTATGTACAAGTTTCATGTTGAACAAACCATTATTTGATGTGTGCAGAATGCAAAATAAAATAGGGTAAATATAATTATTTATAGTTAATTAAAATAGGGTTTTTATGTACTTTTTATACAGTTAATTTTCACTATCTCCGCCACTGTATTCCTAGTCGACCAAGTCAGTATTGACTTGGTCTCAAGGTTTAGGGTCATTAAGTATTTTCAATACTTCATTTCTTTTTTTATTTTCCTTTATTCTTTTATTTTAGATTTAAATACATATGTTTATATAGTATTTATAAATCAAATAATGATTGTTATTTCATTATATTAATGCACTTTTCATGCATTTATCAAGGGAATTAAGGCCAAAATGAAAGAATAAAAGTGATGAAATGGAGATTCATAAGTCCCATATACTTGCATTTGCTAGTCCCTATTAAACACTTACGATAATGAGCACATAAACAAAAGAAAAGGAAAGAACTTGGAATAATTTTAATTCTTAAACTGATCTTAGTAAAACCAAAGTTTGGAGCTCAATTAAGATCTTTAGATTGTTAGTTTGTTCGAAACAACTTTCAAGTTTGGAACTGCGACTCAACATCCATGTTTCTATATTCAGTTCAACTCAACAACCTGAACAGAACCATCCTTTCAAATGTATACTCTTGTAGCCTTGAAATGACAAGTACCATGTGTGTGAATTGTGTTATCTTCCCAGATAAATAGCTGATCTATCATGTGGTCTCCTCCTTTGGTGACTCGTCCTCAGGGAGATGGATATTTCTTTCTGAGTTCAAGTACGTGCTAGTGCACAAAAAAGGAGGGGGAAGCTAGAAGCATAGGGAAGGAAGTGAAAATGGATCGGTGAGTCGCATTTCCTTGTGAAGCTCTATTAGTGTGACCAAGTCTCCACCAAGAATCATGCCTTTTTGGAATCTCGATATTTTTTTGGAATTTTTGTTATAGGCTCCTTTTTGATATTTCTTTGTTTGGCATTGCTCTGCATTCTTGTTTTACCCTGGTAAATAAAAAATCTTTCATTCCACAAATGTTTTGGGTTTTAGAAAAGTTATGCTAGCAGAATATTCCTCATATGAATCTCTATTTCAATCTACTCTCCAGTCATCAGATGTCCATACTACCAGAGAAAGTGGGATGAAGTATCTATTTCGATAGTCCCCAAGAATGATTCTTGAGCTACCCTTGACGTAGCAACCTAGTATCGTCCTGACTTAGACTCTGGGATATTTCAACAATCTATCTTGGTTCAGCTAAGTGTTGAGTGTGAGGTCTCAAGCTAGGTGATTGTCTCACGAATCGTACGGATGACATGAGAGGTTCTAGTTAGACACATTAAATCGACTCATGAACACGATCTCATAGAACCTAAATAATTAAGTTAGTGACCTGAGGCATCCCAATTATGTCCTTAACAGGTTCCTCTACAATTAAGTAGATTAAGGTCTAGACCAAGCTCCAATCTTCAGATTTTTATTTAGACGTGTTCAATTGTCATTATAATGAATATGAAATGCAAGGTAAGAAAACATTTTTTGTGAAATTATTTTCTGATTTTAAACTATTTATGGATTTTTCAAAAAGTATTGTAAAAATTATGAGTTTTTTAATATTTTACACAATTTTATAGATTTTGATAATTTTGAAATTTTTAGCGGTTTTTTGATAAAGGTTAGTAAAAAGGTGTATATACAAATATTTAAATTTGAGTGAGCTTATATTTATCAAATCGATGCAGAATTTACATAAGTTTGATATCAGTTGTTATTCACATATTTTATATACAAAAGTTAATTATATAACCAAATTTATTAGAGTTGTTATTTACCACAATTATACGCAAGATTATCAAAATAATTTTAAAACATCTTTACAAATATTTGAGAACTTTATTTTACAAATATTTTTTTACAAAAAATTTACAAACATTTACAAAAGTTGAAAATTTTTTTGTAAAGATTTTTCAAAATTATAGATAGATTTTTCCAAGTATTTTTTACAACCATTTTTCAAGTCATTTGAAAAGAAATTTTTAAACATTTTATTCAAATAAATAGAAAATTTTGATAATATTTACAAAAAGTTTTTTATAAAGATTTGAAAATATTTTACAAAAATGTCCCAAATGGTTTCAAAAGTTTTTTCAAGAAATTTTACAACTAGTTTTCAAATCATTTTGCAAAATATTTTCTAACACTTTATTTATTATATTTATAAAGAATTTTGAAAATTTTTTATACGTATTTATAGTGTGTTCTTTATAGTTGACTTATTGTATACACGTACCCAATATATTATATTATCCATATTATAAAAATATAAAAGTATGAGTTATGTCTAAGGTATATACATCGTATATAGGACCCCCACCTCATACTTATTGTGAACTATGTTTTCATAGTGATCAAAGAGAAATAAAGGAAGACATAACTCATGTTGAGTACAGAAAGTCTATACTACATGATTAACAGGATGAGAAGTCGATCATCCCCCCACACTTAGTATCAACCAATCCTAACTACAACAGATTATATACGAAATAAGGATGATCGAGGATTAGAATTTACATGAAATAAATGACTCGGCTTGCCCCCTATTTAGGTTGAAATATCCCTAAGTATATATAGAATATCAAAAAGTCATGAGACAAGCGAGAATAAGTAAAGAATGACCCAAATACACTCACAACCTATACTTATGATAAATTATATCCTAAGTATAGCATAGATGAAAGGGATGAAAGAAATACAAAACCCCAAAAGAATTGAAAAAGGAATGAAAAGAATAAAAGAAAAAAATTAATCAAAAATATTTTTGGAGGCATTGTTTGAATCTTGTGATAATGCTGAGAGATCTTCATCAAATATGACCTAAATAGAATCGAAAATAGGCAAGAATGTATCAGCTCTAAATACGACTTCAGCAACTGATCGTTGAAAACAATGGATGTGTGTTATATGACAATTCAGATATCAGAATGCTTCTATTGTCACACATAATTCTAATGATGAATGGACATGTCCATTTACTCTTTAATTTTCCCGGAACAAGCAACCATACTTTCTGTCCAGACTTGAAAGTCTTTTGTCCGATATGCAAGTCATACCAGTGTTTGACCTTCTCCTTATACATCAAGTTGTTATCATATGCATAGTCTCGGAATTCCAAGAGGTTGTTGATTAATCGTCTTTTAGCTATGATAAAATGATTTGTTGTAATACGACTAAAATCAGATCAATGAGAGACTTAACGAGAATCTCCGAGAGGAGTGGCTCGATCTAAAATCTCCTAGATAAGTCTAGGGTCGAACAAAGGGACACTATTGATTATTGTATATAATCACGACCCAAAAATGGGCAATGGACTACTTTAAATGGCTATCCAAGACAAGCAATGCATAAAACAACATGAATGCGTGTGTGATTTTTTATGGCTTTTTCAAGACAAGATACTTTAAGCGACAAAATGGTCAAAAGTGTAAAAAAACAAAAAAACACATAAATATACACAACTTACAATTAAACTCATGTTTTAACGCTTAAACCAATATCATGATTCACATATTAAAATATGCACATGGCATCGTAATCACAAGTTAAGAACCCTAATGTTGGAGCAATTTGTCATTTAGATAAAGTATTTAATCAGTTAATTCATTTATCTCCTCGTGGCCACAAAAGTTCAGAATTGAATTGGCCAGATTAATCATGTTATAATCCTGATTAAGCAGAAAGAAATGTAGATAATCATGGATAAAGGGGCACACTAAAATAAAGAATTGATGAATTAATGCTCACTCAATCAAAGTCTCAATCATTCATATTTATCTAAAATTTAATTTGATTTTGTCCAAACATGTCAAAGATATAATTTTACCACATGAAAGAGCATGAAAAGATCATTAAAATGCCACTAATTTCATTGAAATAAGAGTTATGGTTCACAAGATACTGGGCATCAAAGTTAGGGTATAAATGTAATAAAATAACTAAAAAATCTGACATAAAGGTTGATGACCGAAGTTTTGCGAGGGTCTAAAATAGTATCCTCATGGAGTGCGAATCTACAATGTCGTCGATACGACCACTTACTAAACTCGAAGGTCAATCAACAACTAACCTACATAAGAAATAAATCAATCAAGCATAGGGTCAAGATTTATTATACCCTACAATAGAATGTATAGAGAACAATTACAGTAGGGGTCGAACACATGAAACAACGGAGATAGAATTTCATAAATGGCTAAAAGAAGACAATAAATGACTTTGGGTTTTTCAGGGGATTTTTGAATTTTTATGGATTTTTAAATATTTAAAAATTTTGATTTTTTTTATAATTTCTTACATTTTTAATTTTTTAATTTTTATTTCCTTTTATATTTTCTGATTTTAATTTTTATAAGGACTGATAAAAATAAAAGTATATATAAATAAATATATATATAAAGACAGATTTTATATTTATAAATCAAGCTATAAATACTCAAAATTCGCAAAATAAAATATTTTTGGTTTTGTATTTTCCCTCTATTTTTATATTTTCATATCGTTTTTACTATTTTTGTATTTTTAATTGACTTTATTAGGCAAAATAGTAACTAAGATAAATAGATCAGATTATCTTGGAAATTAAAATATCAAAATAGCTCAAAATGTTCCAAAAATTTTTTTAACATGGAATATAGCGAATAAAATTCTTAAATATAAAGAAGTGTTTTTGGAATTTTTGAGAATTTTTAATGATTTTTATGTGGATTTTGGAGCTTTTCAATTTTGAAAGTTTTCTGTTTTCTATTTTAGTGATTTTTTGTTGAGGTTATAAAACAAAATCAATTTTTTAAACCATTTTCATAAATTCTATGTATTTTCAAATGCAAGCAAGAACAAAAAGCTCATTTTTTATTTTTAATAAATAGAAAATAACCCTAAAATACCTAACTAAAAATATATTATATATATTAGGTATTTATGGTAAATTTTCTAAGAATTTTTAGACTCCTAAAGCTATTTTTAACAAAAAATCTTCAATAAGAAAATACATATGGACAGGGGTATTGAAGTAAATATTTAAAGTTTCCAAATCCTAGCCAAACACCTTAGAGAATTTTGGAGCCAAAAATGTAATTTTTCCAAAATATATCCAATAAACATTACTCGAAGGGGTATTTCTATAATTAATGCAAAGAATATGGTTCCAGATGTAATTTTCTTGAAAATATTACACTATTAATTCAAAAACAAGGAATAATAGAAATACAAAAATCTTAGGGGTTAAGGAGAAAAATATACACTCCCCTTACGTGCACGAGTACGCAAGGTGACGTGGATTGGACCTAAATGCAAATAAGGAAAGTACATTGGTTGCAATGCAAATTTCATAAAATATTTACGCTATACATAATTAGTATGGATTGAAAATAAAATACAAAAGGTGTAAGGGCATCAGGTAAAATTACCCCTACGAGTGTGATCCAACGACCAACATTCTTCACTAATCATGTGGTGAGATCTGGAAATGGGTACCACTTCGGCTGTAATGGCTGGGATTAGATCTCCAAGGAGATCAAACGGTGGAGGTGCACTTGATCGATCGGTAGCGGGGCGAACTGGGGGAGGCTCCCAATCGGAGGGCTGAGAGGTCCCTTGGAAGAACAAGGACGAGCTACGGTTTTGGGCCTTTTCGATCGGTTGAATCTGCTGACTCCGACCACCTGGGCATGTCCCAAGGGGTGCAAAACATAGATGGAAGCCCCCCAGAGCTACTACAGGCTTCAGATAGGCACCCGAAGCTCCTATGACGTCTGGTTAGGTTGAGAAAGCACGGAGCTCCAGGTACCTCAAGGGTCCTTTAGCCCACCAGATCATGCAGGAAGTTATGGTGCACGAAAACGAAGGTTCTGGGGGTCTCGTTAAGTCGGTATGAGTGAGGGTGAACTCGGGTTGAGCCTTACAGCGAACGACAGAGGAAGGAGGGTTGATCACCTGATCTGAGAAAGATCAGTGTGTATAGGGAGGGGTGTGTGGGTGATGAATCTCCATTTCATCACCTTTATTCTATCATTTTGGCCTTAAAAACCCTAGTAAATGCATGTAAATAACCTTTATTTGCACAAATTAACATTCAAACTTTATTATATCAATTTTGTATAAAATATTATTTTTAATTCCAAACTTATAGAATAAAGTAAAGAAAAGAAAAAGACAAAATGTCAAAGGTATTTTGTGACCCTAAATCCCGAGATCTATGCATCGTTATGACTAGGTTGACAAGGAATAAAATAGGGGGAGATAAGGGCCAATAATTCAATAAAAATCCCATTTATTAATTCATTATTTATTCATTTTTAGGACCTATTTTATTTTGTACTTTTCATACCTTAAATGAAGAAACTTTGTACATGAAAGTTGTAGATAATAACATATAGAAAAAAAATAAAATTGATTTCACACAAAAATAATAAATAATGTAAAAGTTATACTATGAATAAGATTTCAAAATTCTAGCTTCCCAAACCCGATCTCTCAAATAAAAAAATCACCTTTAGTTGTATATAACTTTTAAAAAACTATGTAATGAAGGTGTTTTTATATTTTTTTGGAGTTAAGGTGTGAAGTTAGGTTTTGGACCCCCTATTGTATAATATACCCTATTAAAAATTACATTTTATTTATTCTTTATTATTTTTATAATATTATATTTTTGTAAATATTACTTATACATATTTAAACTAAAATAAAAACATAAAGAAAACATCAAAATAAAATATGTATATAAAATATTTAGATGAATTAATAACTACACATATATAATAAGTGTACTTACTTATTTAAGTATATATATTATATCAAAAAATATAACAAATATATATTTAGGTGTATAAAATAAGTTATAATTATATAAAATAATAGAATAGAATAATAAAATAAAAAGTGCAAAATGAAATTAAAATACACAAAATGCAGAAAAATATAATTATAATTAACCCTAAAAAGTAACTTGTAATAACACATCTCAAAAAATAGATAAAAAATAATAATATACCATAGAAAATAAGAAACATTTTTATTTTATAACTTTAATTTAATAAAATCATTTATTATTTATTAATGAATTTAAACTTATTATTTAGTTTAGATTTTTTGTTGGTCTATGTGGACCAACCAGATCCGCTCGTGAGTTGACCAATGTCAACACCTCTGACATGCACATGTGCTCTGTCAGACTTAATTTTGACCTATCTTGGCCTTTTTTTTCCAAGATGTTGCGAGCATCGAATTGATTAGATCTCTTCATGACTTTTTTGGCTTGATCTTCGCTAATACACACGGACATGATTGCTCATGAGGATCGTCATTGCATAGCTGCCACCACCTCGATCTTCAACCCCGCTTCTACTCGTATAAATAACTACATCCATCCAAAGTTCGAGTTTGATCCCTCTTCCGCCACTAAACCCTAGTTCTACGGTGTGCCTCTTTTTATTGGTGATAGCAGGAAGCTCGAGGTCCTCAGATGTCTGGTGGAATTGAATCAAGGCAAGTCAGGATCGTTGCCAACTCTCCGATTTGAGTTTTTTCTCATCGTCGTGCAGGTCCAGTAGCTTCCATTCTCCCTAGTCTATTCACTTGTTAGCCTAGCAGTAGCACAAGTAGACATTTTGTTTCGTCTAACTTCATTTAATCAATCATAAAAATAAAAAAAACCATCTTTACAACTCCTGCTCCACCACTACCCTACGACTACTCCTGAGTCCCTCCATCACACATGACTACCCTTACACCTTTCCTATTCACTTCTCTACGCCCCATGCATCTCCATTCACTCAGATCTTGCACAGATCTGGGGATCAGGGTCACCGTCTCTGCCGTCTCACCAGTGACCTTCATCCATTTTCACCCGTCAATAATCACGCCCCTTAAGCTCTTTGGAACTTCATGTTTTGTCAAGGACTAACCCCCTGCAAGAAGAACTGACAAGGAGGCCCTCTAGAGCCTCATCAAACAAGGGGTGAGCCTTCCAGGTCGTGGTCCTCCATCTTAGTACACTAACGGCCCCCGCACCATTTCGATGCACCTGGGAGTTGGAGGACTTCTCCAGGAAGGATTCACACCTCAGAGGTGGCTCTGAAACCGTCGGAGCTGCGCAACATAGCCGATCGAAGTTCGTTCGTGTGGTGTTCTTCATTTGTTCTTCTATTTGACCTCGGAGTCATCCGATCGAGGCCTTTCTTCCAAGGGAGCAGCAAGCATTGGATCTGATTGAGCCATCACCGTTGGATCTCGCTCGGAGGTCCAATCCTGATCATTCATGCTGAACCATCATTGCTGCACGAGAGCTCGCCACATGGCAAGTAAAGTCCATCTAGTTGTTGGCCCGTGCGTATAGGACTAGGTATTTTGCATTTCCACCCAACACATTTCTGTATTTTATTTATTAATACTAAAACTTTCATTTAATGATTTATAAAATTTGCAATATTTGCAGAAAACCTCCCCAAACTTTTTATAGTTGCATTTATATCCTTGCTAGGTCACCTCCCGTGGATACTCATGTGTGGTCGGCATTTTGCGGGAATGACCTCGTTGCTTTATGTATTTCATATTAATCTCGTAACTTTTTATGCACGTTGTATCTTTTTGGAGAAATTACAATTTAGACCTCTCCTTTTATTTTAGTTACATAAATTCCCTTGTCAAGTTATAGTTTCTCATGTAGTCTCTCAATTATTCAAAACAGTTATTGTGTTCCAAAAAACCCAAAAATAGCTAATATGTATTTCATATTAAATGCTTGATATGTTGTAGTTTTATGGCACAATTCTGTATTTCAATTTTAGGCATTTTTCTTATTTTATAAAAAATAAAAAAAGAACCTTTTTGCCATATCTACAGTATAAAATACATAAAAAAACATAAAAGTTTTTGAAAATTATAAAAAAATATATTGTGTTTGTTTGTTTGTTCATATTGCAACTCCAAGACTTGAAAAACCTAAAAGGAGAAAAGTAAAATACCAAAAAATTGAAAAACACCAAAAACCCAATAAAAAATCGATAAAATTCTTAAAATTTCCAAAAATATTGTTTTCTATTTTATAATTTTGTTTTTATTATTACCTATATATTAAAATTAATTTGGAAAATTTTGGACTTAATTTTTTATTTTTAAATTTCATTTTAATTTAAACTATTTAATTAATTCATACTTATGGAATTTTGGATTTTAAAATTATATAAGAATTAGAAAAATTCTCTAAAAAATCAAAAAAGAAAAAAAATATTTGAAAACCAAAAAATTCTTTGTTTTTAGTATTTTTATTAGTATTTATATCTATATTGTCTTACAAAATATGTGCTCTATACATAGTTATATTATATATTTTAAAAGAATATATATAATATAAAATTGAAAACAAAATATAAAAGTATAAAAGATAATATAAAAAATTTAAAAAACCCACAAAAATTAATTGTGGCTAAGTATTTGAGAGACGAAGTATGCTTTGATTTTTTTCTATGTTGCATGTTCTACTCCATTGCTTATTGTGTTCGACCCTCTACTTTCTTGTCGCTATATATTTTTATTAAGGTATAATAAATTCCAACTCTTTCTCTTAATTGCTTTATTATCTCTTCGACTTACTTGTTTAAATAGCAGAAAGATTCGAGTAGTACCCTCAACGATAGTGAGTCCGACTTGTCATGCCATTATTAGCGACTTTGATTTTCTCACTTTTCATTGGGGAGATGAGAAAGTGAAGGGAAAGAGAATGGATATGATTGTGGAGGTGGAGGATGGTTGGTACAAGTTGAAACAAGAAGCGAAGCTGAAGCACCAGTAACTCGAATTTTTGGGATATTTTACACTAAACAAACTAAATAATAGAAAACAAAACATTAACCCATTCTATTGCTATTCTGAGGAACTGAAAGAACAAAAGAGGAAGAAGCTCTACCTAACCTGGACTAGCCAATGCGAGCTCACGACAGAGGAGGTGACTGAGTTGGATCACTTTGATTCGGCGCCCACGTGAGTCGTCGAACCCTCCTAAGGACTCCTGCTATCACAGGAATTCACCAAGGTGTGAAAGGCTTGGGGTTTGGTGGTGGAAGAAGGATCAAAATTGAAGGAAGGTGACAGAGGGGTTACGTACATGGGAGTCCTCATCAGGAGTGGTGTTAGATACAACGGCGCATTGATCAAGGAATCTTGGCATGAAAACACAAGGATCAAGGATCAAAAGTCTAGTACCAACCGATCCACATGATTGCAAGGATTAGGCATGAAAAATCTGAGGAAGGTGGGGATAAATGAGGTCTAACGCGAACTAGAGCCTCGGTTACAGAGTTGACCAAGATCGGCTGACAACGGGCTCTAATTAGGCCACATCATCCGCAGGAGGACAAATATAAAAATAAAAAGAAGAAATAAATAGAAATAAAATTGTAAATGATTTATTTAATTTTTCGATAAAACATTAAAAAATATTATTTTATGTAGTATTCTATGGTTATTTTTATTTATTTTATCACTTAATTTATTCTAAGTTATATTTTAAGGGTTCATTTATATGTATATTTACCTATGATATGTGTATTTTATTTTTTATTTTGTATTTTTTCATTAGTTTATATACATAGTCTATATATTTATAAATTATTTAAATACACTCAAATATACTTCTATTTTATTTTCCTGAGTTTATTTGTGCACTTATTTAAATGCATATATTAATTATATATGTATATGTATAGTACATTCATCTATTTATTTTTGTATATTATTTTATCTTAGTGTATTTTTGTTGTTTTATTTTATTTTAAATATGTACATAGACTACACACAATTTTTACAAAATTATAAAAAATTAAAATAATGATAAATACAAAGAATAAATAAATTGATTATTTTAATCGGGTATATTATACAATAGGGGTCCAAAATCTAACTTTTGCATCTTAACTCCAAATCATATGAAACCGCCTTTATTAAATAGCTTATTAAAAGTTATATAGAATTAAAGGTGATTTTGGTGCATTTGAGTTCATACGAAGAAGATATGGATCTGAGAAGTTTAGGTTTTAGATTTTTATTCCGAGTGTCGAATGTACAGTGCATATTGTATCAATGCGAAATCAATTTTGTATTTTTCTATGTATTTTTTATAACTTTCATGTACATTTTTTATTTGAAGTATAATTAATAAAGAATAAAATAGATACCAAATTGTATTATTGGCATTCATGAATTAGGGTTTTATTGTTTTTATTAGCCCTTATCTCCCCTACTTATTTCTAGTCGACCTAGTCATGGTGATTCCGAGCTCTCAGTGATTAGGTTCATAAAATACCTTTGAAATTTTATTTCTTTTTCTTTTATTTTCTTTATTCTTTTATATTTACTTTAAATATTGTCATTTATACAATGTTTATACAATAAATAATGAATTTTATTTATCTATAATAATCATATTTACATGCATTTAGTTAGGGTTTAAAGGCCAAAATGAAAGAATAAAGATGATGAAATGGAGATTCATCACCCCCTACTTGCCTTTACTACTCCCTAGCAATCACTTATGCCTATAAGTGCATAAAAGAAATTAAAGAAAAGAAAAAGAAAGAACTTGGATTGGTTTTAACTCTTAAACCTGTCTTCACAAAATCAAAGTTGGGAGCTCAGTTAGAACTTTGGAAATTAAGTTCGGTTGGAACCTTATTGTGAAATAGATTTGAAACACAACAACCTCTGAGACCCACAAACCCCCTCCCAAGTCTCCACAATAGCCAGGTCAGAATAAGTCAACTCCTACGCAAACCCTTATGATTATGAATCTATCTTGGACAGTGTGTGTGTGATATGTAGCTCTCCTCTTCTAAAGCGATAAAAGTCAGTTTTCTCCAACATGGAGACCCCAATTACCCAATCTAATAACTCTTTCCTCGAGAAACATGATATTCTCTTCTATGTTCAAGGACAATCAACTCAAGAAGAGGAGATGGAGAGAAGAATGGATGGTAGCCAGTGTAGCTACCTATCCTAGGATGCTTAACCAATATAGCCAAGTCACCCGACTGCAGTCTAACATAAATATGACTTTGAAGATCAATATTGCTTATTTACTATACAAATATATTCATGCTCCGATGAGAATTGATTTTTCCTGGAATTTTGCCCTTCTTTTCTTTTTGGAGTTTTAAAATTTTCCAATTTTGGAATACTATATGTGCCAGCATTTACGTACCAATTTTTTACCTCTTGATCAAGCAAAATATCCTTCTTTTGAACCATTATTGCAACCCACACACTTTTGTATTTAGACCTCGTCGTCACTGGAATGGGTTGGGGTACAATGGCCACAAATGTGTGACTTCCGATGTTTCCACTGGCTTGTGTCTCATGCCGGCAAATCTAGCTCTCTACCACTTCAATTTAGGTGAGAAAACTGTAAGGTGCATGTGTGCAAGCTAGATCATTACCAACAAGAGTCATGTGTGTGTTCCAAAATATTCTACTTAGGCAATCAAGACGACACTGAACTAAGTCTCGTGGTCTCAAAGAGTTAAGTCTAGCATACATGAAGTGCGATAATTCCAGTTCCTATAAGGTTCCTGTGATTAAGTAGATTAAGGTCAAACCAAGCTCCAATCTTTGGATTGTACTTAGACTAGTTCAATTATCAATCTCAATTCGAAAAATGCAAATACTATGTACAATGAAAGGAATTTTTTGATGCAATTTCCTAATTTTGACATTTTTATGGGTTTATGAAAAGTTTTGCAAATTTTTATACAATTATTGAAAAGATTTGGGCATGTTTTTTGGATTTTTTATTTTGCAAATTTTAGGGATTTTTCATAAATAAATAACTTTTAGAAAAAAGGTATGTGCAGAAATTTACACAGTAATGCTTATTATTATTTATAATAGATTTTAGATTTAAGGTTTTATAGGTTTGTATGTATGAAGTTTGTAAAGGATCTTTATTTACTTGGATTATGTATATAGTTATCAAAATAATTAAAAAATATTTTTGCAAAAATAATTATTTTGAAAAATTAATTTGATAAACATTTACAAAATTTGAAAATCATTTTGTAAAGATTTTTCAAATAGTATATATAGATTTTTCAAACTATTTTTACAACCATTTGACATACATTTGCAAATAAATTTTTAAAATATTTTATTTCAAACAAAGAAAATAATTTTTTTACAAAAAAAAGTATTTTTATAAAGGTAGAAAATATTTTACAAAATATTTTTTAAATAGTTTTCAAAAGATTTTTCTAAAAGATTTCCCAACTGTTATTCAAACATTTTGTAAAATAGTTTTACCTGCTTTATTAATCAGTATATACAAAGGATTTGGTTATGTTTTTTAATTTTTATTAATCAGCCATATTACGAAAGTATATGACTCCCCTATACTTAGCTTGAGTTATGTGCTCATAGATCAGAGAGAAAAGAGAAGACATAACTCGTATTGAGTATAGACAACCATATACTACAACAACTAAAGAATAATGAATCAATGAATAAATGAATGATAATAAAGTCAATCGTCCTCCATATACTTAGGATGAAATAATCCTAAGTATAGTAGACTATACACAAGGTAGGGAGGGTTGAGGGTAGGAATGAACATATCACAACTTAGTCGGTCCCCCCATACTTAGGGTAAGATATCCCTAAGTCTATACAAAAATATCAACATGAGAGGGGACACTGGAGGGGATATACAAAATCATCGGCTCGAATTGTCCTCCCCCCATACTTAGGATAAAATATCCCTAAATATAGAAAAAATGCCAAGAGTTGAGGGGACATGTGAGGGATCAGAGAATGAACACTCAGGGTATACACCCCCTATACTTGGGACTAAGTAGATACTAAGTATAACATTGATGAAAGGGGTGACACCTTTTTTGAAGAAAATAAAAATGAAAATGAAAAGAAGAAAAGAAAAAAATCATTCAAAAAAGCTTTAGTATGCTTTGTCCGAATCAGCAGATGTGGTGGCTTTCTGCTCATCTTCATAAACAGCTTGAATAGGATCCACAACGAACATGAAGGTGTCATGTTCCGAGTACGGTTTTAGTAGCTGTTTATTGATCAAGAAGGGTTGTACATTAGATGACAATCCAGATATCATTAAATTGTCATTGTCACGCACATGCTTCACTATAAATGGCACAATCCATTTGCTTTTCAACTTCCTTAGGAAAATCTTCAACTTCGCATCGAACAACCAAAACTTCTATCCCGGTTAAAAATCTTTCGGCAGATGTGCTTGTCATGGCACTTCTTGACCTTTTCCTTGTGCATCAGGCCATTGTCATATGCGTAGTAAAGAAATTTGAGTAGTCTGTTTAGATCCAACTTTCTATTTTTCTCGGCCTTCTTAGAATCAGATTACAAACATTGATGTACAACAATGGTTTATGAATGAGTTCTACGAGCAGATGACATGGCTTGCCATATATCAGGCAGTAGGGATACATTCCCAAAGGTGACTTGTACGCTACTCTATAGGCCCAAAGGACTGAGTCCATCAAATAAGACTAGTTCTCGTGATCTGGACGCACAAGCTTATAAAGAATTGTCTTAATCTCCCTATTTGAGCATTCTACCAAGCTGATGGACCGTGGGTGGTAGGGAAAAGCTACACGATGTTACACGATGTTCAATGAAAAATTTCTTGAATTAACTTCTTTACCTCTTTATTGATGAAATGGATACCGGCATCGAATATATGAATCTTAGTAATCCAGAACCTTGAAATGATGTGATCCTTCAAAAAAACACACGATGCGATTGTCGGTGGCTCGGTTTGGGATAGCCTCCACCCAACGACTAACATAGTCGACATCGAGTAGAATGTATTCGAATATGTAATTTTCTGGAATCATGCCCAGAAAGTCAATTCCCTACGCATCAAACATGTCTAAAATCTGAACATATTTCAGGGGCATTGTGTCTCTCATTCCAATTGTTCTGCCCATCTTATAGCAGTTAGTGCAATGCTTCAAATAATCTTCTACATATTTGAACAAGGTTGGCCACCAAAGACCACATTGGAGTATTTTCATTATTGTTCTTCTGCTGAATGGTGTCCTCCAGATTCATGATTACGACAATGTGTGAAGGCACTAGAAATTTCGTCCTAAGGAATGCTCCTTCTCCAGATACAATCTTCCCTCTCACGAAAGAGATATGGATCCTATCACTGATAAAAATGGATATCATACAAGAATTTGTCTACTTTTAGTTTTGATCAATCTTGCGGAGTTCTCTTGGACACAAGATAGTTCACGACATCAACATACTAGGGAAGCGAGGTGACTGACAATAAGGCTTCATTTGGAAAGGTTTTCAGTGATCTGACTTAAATTCTGCACAGGAGACTCAGACTCGGGTAATCTTGATAGATGATCTTCGACCATAATTTTTACTACAGGCTTGTCTTAGATTTCTAGGTCAAGTTCCTGAAGTAGAAGAATCCATCTGATAAGGCGTCGCTTGGCATCCTTCTTCTATCGCAAGTACATGATAACAAAATGATCAATGTAAACTATGAATTTTGATCCAAGGAGATGGCATCTGAACTTCTCCAAGGTAAAAACTACTTCTAGAAGCTCTTTCTCGGTGATAATGTAATTCTGCTGAGCTTCATCTAACATTCTACTAGCATAGTGAATAACAAATGACACATTGTCTTTCCTCTATCCCACACGACACCGATATCATAATTTAACGCATCTATCATGATCTCAAATGGTAATGTCCAATCCAATGGCTACAGAATAGTGACCTGAGTGATCAGATCTTTCAAATGAGTAAAGACTTGGAGCACACAGTCATCAATAATAAAATATATCTCCTTGCCTAAAAATTCGATCATCGGTCGGGCCAGCTTTCTAAAATCATTGATGATTTATCGGTAGAAAATGACATGACCTAAGAATGATCGGATTTGTTTGAGATTAGTTGGTGGCTCAAGTTTTGAAATAACCTCCACCTTGGCTCGGTCAACTTACACACCATGTTTCAATACAATGTGACCCGGTACGATCCCCTATATCACTATGAAATTTCTCTTCTCCCATGAGAGAATGAGGTTCACTTCATAACACCTCTACAAGACTTAGTTTCAATAGTCCAGATATTAATCAAATGAATCTTCGCAGATCAAGAAATCATCCGTGAATGCATCTAGGAAACTACCCACTATGCCAGCAAATACAACTAGCACACACTGTTGGAATGTAGCGGGGGCGTTACACAGCCTGAACGGCATCTATCGAAAAGCGTACGCCCCAAATGGATAGATGAGCGTAGTCTTCTCTTGGTCTTCAGGTGCAATTGCAACTTGATTATATCTAGAATAGACATCCAAGAAGCAGAAGTATTCCTTCACAAGCAGTACTGACTCAGGTTTTGTGAGGGTCTAAAATAATATCCTCATAGAGAGTGAAGATAAAATGTTACTAAGGCGACCGCTTACAAGACCACAGGTTCAATTAACAATTAACCCACACAATAAATAAATAAATCGAGCTAAGGATCATAAAATATTATATCCTAGAATAAAATCATAGTGGACAAGCACAATGGGGGTCAAACATAGGGAACGACAAAGAGTAGACTATCAAAATTGGCTATAAGAAGACAACAAATGATTTTGGGATTTTTAAGGGTTTTTAATTACCTAAAATTTGAAATTTAATTTTATAATTTTTTTATATTTTTAATGTTATAACTTTTTATTTCCTTTTTATATTTTATGATTTTTTAATTTTTATAATGAGTAATAATAATAAAAGTATATATATGCAAAGATAGCTTTTATATATATATAAGTATAGATACCCATAATGCTAAAGAAAATATTTTTTGGCTTTTTTATGTTTATTTTTTGATAAATTATATTTAATTTTTACCAATTTTTTATTTTTAATTGAATAAATAAGGCAAAATAGTGAACACGGTAAATAGCCCGAATTGTTTTGGAAATTAAAATATTAAAATAACTCAAAATTTTCCAAAACTATTTTTAATATGTAATAAATAAAATAAATGAATTCAAAATTAGAAACTGGTATTTTGGAATTTTCAGAATTTTATATAAATTCTATAAGGATTTTGGGGTTTTTCAATTTTTAGTGTTCTCCTTTTTCTATTTTAAGAATTTTTAGTCTGTGTGCTCAAAATACAGTAGTAAATAAAATCTATTTTTCTTTAATTTTTCAAAACATTTTTCTAATTGTTTTATTTTTAAATGCAAATAGGATAAATAACTTAGTTTAGTATTTTTTATAAAATAGAAAATAACCTTAAATACCTAACCAAGAATATATGTTATATATATCAAGGTTTTATAGTAATTTTCTACAAATTTTTAGAAGCATGGTGTTATTTTTAATAACAAAATCTACAAAAAGAAAGTACACTCTCATAGGCTCATTTATGTGAACAATTGAAGTTTATGGACCCTAGCCAAACACAAAAGAGAGCTCTAAGGCCAAATTTGCTATTTTTTCAAAATATTTTATATTTTACATTTGGAGGGGTACATTTGCAATTTAATAAAAATACAAGGGGTCAGAAGTAATTTCTCCAGAAAATATTACACTACTAATTTAAAAATATGGACTAAAATAAAATATAAAAATCCTAGGTGCTTAGGTGCAAAATATCTACTCTGCTCACGCACACAGGCATGTGAGGTGACGTAGATTGCACCTAAATACGAATATGGAAAATACAAGGTCTGAATGCAAATTTTATAATGAAATTTACGCTACAGACAAATATTTGTGGAATGAAAATAAAATACTAAAAGCACATGGTAAAGTGCACAAAATACCCACATACATGATCGACGGCTCTAGATCTTCACTTGGACATACGTCAAGCCCACGTCGCGCGATGACCATTCGACAACTAAAGTTGAGATTAGATCATGGAGAGGATCAAACAGTGGATGTGAACCGTGATCGAATGACACCTGCTGCACTTGGAAGGTGCTCCAGATCGGATGGTGGTGAGGGCGCTTGGATAAACTGGGTAGAACATGAGATGGAGCTGCTTCAATCCATCGAGGCTCCTCACATAGTAGGTCTTCTTCGCTGCCAATTTGTTCAATACAATCCCATAGGAAGCCCGCAACATCAGGTGGTCATAATAGGTCCATGCCTCAACGGAGGAGGCCTGGAAGCTCGGAGAAGAAACGCGACAGAAACCCTTGGTCCACCTCGATTCGAGCCTATATGGACTCTTTTCAGCACAGGACTTGCACAGACAAAACACTGTGTCGATGCCAAAGTTCATAAACCATTCAGACGAGGGGAATGGAGATGTAACACATCACGACAACAGAGCTTTGGGGAGGCAATGGAGATGGATCATCAGGAACTAGATCTGGGTGCTTCGAGTGAGTGGGGTACATTGGAGCATGAAGAAGAGAGAGGCGGAGATGATGGATATAATGGGAAGGCGGAGTGAAGCGAGGATCGATGGAATCAACGGCTAGAGCTCGTGCTCCAGTAAAGTTTTGTTCTAGGTTTTTTGTGGATTTAAGGCATGAATTGAAGGAATAAGAGCAGGATTAAATTACTGATATGATAAGGAATGAAAAGACATGGAAAAAGAGGGATTGCTTGACCTACACCATCTCGGAGCGGAGCTCGTGGTGGAGGAGGTGGAAGTGCCTCAGATCGACCTTGATTTGATGCACACACGGTTCACTGAGCCCTCCTACGGACTCCTTCATTCACCGAAAATCACCTAGAAAGCATAGGGTTAGGGTTTGGTGGCGGAAGAGGGATCAAAGGTCAAAGGAAGGTGACATAAGGGTTATGTACATGGTAGTCCTCATTAGGGGGTGGTGCTCGATTCAACGGTGCCTCGATCAAGAAATCATCTTGGCGTAAAAGCACAAGGGTCAAGGAACAATAGTTAAGAACAGTCCTATCCACATGGATGCAAGGATTAGGCATGCAAATCTGACGAAGGAAGGGTCAAACATAGTCCTATGTGAGCTAGATCCTCGATCAGAGATTTGACGGAGGTCAATGGAACACGAGTCCTGATTGGGCCACATCATTCGTAAGAGGACAAAAATGAAAATAAAAAGAAGAAATAAATAGAAACAAAATTGTAAATGATTTATTTAATTTTTGGCTAAAACATGAAAAATATTTGTTATTTTATATAGTATTTTATAGCGATTTTTATGTTATTTATGACTTAATTTATTCTGAGTTACTTTTTAGGGGTTCATTTATAAGTATATTTACTTATGACATGTGTATTGTATGTGTATTTTATATTTTATACACATAGTTTATATATTTTTAAATTATTTAAATATACTAGAATATATTTTTAATGTATTTTTCTAAGTTTATTTGTGTACTTAATTAAATGCAGGTATTTATTATATAGGTATTTGTACAATACATTCATCTATGATTTTTGTATTTTATTTTATTTTAGGCTATTTTTTGGTTTTATTTTATTCTATATATTTATATTGACTATAAAGAATATTTACAAAATTATAAAAATGAAAATAATAAAAATATAAAAATGAATATTTTATTTAGGTATATTATACAATAAGGGTTCAAAACATATATTTTGCATCTTAACTCCAATATAAATGAAACCACCTTCATTAAATAGCTTGTTAAAAGGTATATACAGTTAAAATTTTTTTGGTGCATTTTGAGTTCATATGGAGAAGATATGGATCTCAAAAATTTGGATTTTGGAATTTTATTCTGAGTGTAGAATGTACATTGTATATTATTTTAATGTGAAATCAAATTTGTCTTTTCTATGTATTGTTATCTATAACTTTCATGAAGGAAATTTCTTTATTTGAGGTATGATTAAATAATAAAATATGTCCCAAAATGCATTATTGACATTCATGAATTATGGTTTTATTATTTTTATTGGCCCTTATCTTCCCCTACTTTAATCCGCGTTAACCCAATCATCATGATACCTAGGTCTTGGGGTTGAGTCATAAAATACCTTCGACATTTAATTTCTTTTTCATTTCTTTTCGTCATTCTTTTACTTTGGATTAAAACAACATATTTTATACAAGATTTACGTAATAAACAATGAATGTTAATTATACAGAATAATGCTATATGCATGCATTTAGCTAGGGTTTAAAGGCCAAAATGAAAGAATAAAGGTGATGAAATGGAGATTCATTAGTCAACCTCTCGAGAATCTAGTCGATGAAGGGAAATGGAAAGTGATCCTTCTTTGTGGTGAGGTTCAGACATCTATAATCCACACAGACTTGCCACGAGGTCTGCATTCTGGTCGAAATATTCTCTCCTTTGTGATTGGTAACAATGGTGATCCTGGACTTCTTAGGCACTACGTGCAAGGGATTCAGTCACTTACTGTTAGAGATGGGATATATGAATCCCGCATCACACCATTTCTGGATTTTTTCATAACAATCTCTCGAAGGTTTGGATTCAGTCTCCTTTGGAATTTGTGGGAGGGATTGTTTTCGTCTTTGAGGTAGATGTGTTGCGAACACAAGGATGGATTGATCCTGTGGAGATCTGACATTTTCTAGCCTATTGCCTTGCGATTCCATTCATGACCTCTATCAGACGAGATTTTTGGAATTTGGTCAAATGTGAATTGATAACGACCGTATACATGCTTGGTTCTCCTGCAACGAAGGCGTACTTCATATTGGAGTGCAGAGGTTTGAGCTCTATCAGAATGGGAGCTACTTCAGTGGTGACTTCGGTGATCACTGCAGGTATTGGCTCTCTAATCAATTCGGTGTCCACCTTTAATGATTCAACATATTCATTAAATGATTCACAAAATTCTTCAATTATATCCTTGTGATTGCATAAATCCTCGATAATTTGCTCTTACTCTTCGAGGCTCAAGGGCCCACATAGAATTCTTCAAGCGCATCAACAAAAATCTCATCATCATTGACAAAGGGGTATTCGACTGCTTTCTCCACCCCTTCCTCGAGGAAGAGGAATTCGTGAATCTCACTGTCGTCCATGAATAGATTTGTATCTTGAACCTCTGCAAGGAAGTCGTAGTCTTCAAAGATGTTAGGTGTAAGCATACTCACTTTAGATGCAACCTTTGTTGGTTTAGGCTCAGGAATGGTTTCTATCTTCACTTTGTTGCTGCTGGAGCTAAATGTAATCTCTCTTGTGTCGTAATTCATTAATGCCTTGGTTCGTCAGAGGAATATATACCAAGGATGATGGGGTGTAGAGTAGATGTGTGGAGACATCCATGTCTAGCACAACAAAATCAATAGGGAATTGGATCCCTTGAACAGTGACAATCACATCCTCCAACATACCCCTAGGCTTCTTAACTAATTTGTTTACAAACTATAGAATAATCTTGGTTGGTTTAAGAGGTCCAATCTTGAATTCTTGAGTAGAGAAGCTGGCATTAGATTGACAAAAGATCCATTGTCGAGCAATGTTTACTCAAACTCCTGATTGAACATATTACACCTGATGAGCGATGATCCCTTGTCTTTCTTATTATCAGGTTGATTGCTGATGGTGTTGACGGTTGCCATGGTGAGGATATATTTTTCATGCTTTCCATTATGGCTTCTAGAGTTGATTGGTCGAGGCCGACACCTTGTTGTGCATGCCTCTTTAAGCCTTTTTTACTGTTGGCATGTACTAGGTGGCTTTCATCAATAGCATATTCAAGATTCAAGTTATGAATGATTTCCATAATCGATGGATCAAAAAAATCAATTTTCAATTTTTAAATATTTTTGATCTTTTTCATTGCTTCAAGAAATGGAATATGTACAGAATCAGAAAGTTTTTCATTCAAAATCTTGTCTAAATCATTGGGTATAGCTAGATGGAAAAAATGTGTGAAATCATCTACATGTTGTGGACCAAAAAATGAAGGATCGACTTCATTGGCTGGTTTTGGTACTGCTGTATGTGCGGGTGTCTCCAAGGTCGGTTGGTCTCCAAAAGGTCTGGTGTTGCTACTATATTTTTGGGTTTTGTATTTTCTTTATTTTTGTTCTTTTTCTACAGATGGGCTCCTCCAAAAATGTCTTTGTCTCTTGTTGATGGCCTGGATGATGGTTCATCATTAGATGGAAGATGCTTTCCCTTCACCGTAGCCAAAGCCTAAAGTGTTCTACTTGTCAGAGTAACAACATTAGATATAAACAAATTACTTCCATATGAATCAGGTAGAACACCACAAGATGCATGCTTATTGTGTCGAAAATTATTTAGACTTGCCTCGACCAGGGATAGAATGATGGTTTTGGCAGCCGTCAAGTCATCAACCTTTTGGCTCATTTCAGCCATGTTTTTCATTGGCAGCTCTAAGCAAGAAAGAGACAAGTTTGCCGGTGCAATCTCAAAAGATTCGTCCTGTTGAGGCCTCTAACTCTAATAGTGCTGGGGAGACTATTACGGGTATCCCTAAGAATATTGGTGTGGAAGGAATATTGGTGTGGAAGAAGATGAGAGGATTACTGTTGGTGATGCTGATGGAATATGAATTCTGATATTGAGCACCTGGCTACTACTGGTGTTATTATGGTTGCCTGTAGCTCGGCTGTTGGTATCCTTGCCTCCACTCATTGCCATGTTGCGAAGGCTAATGGTACTAGGATTGGTAGGGTTGGAAGCTCCTTCCTCCCTGCTGATGATGGTGGTATGGCCGATTGACCGAGCTCTGACCATGAGGTTGTCCTGAAGGATGGGTCAGCTATTGTTTGTTGTCCCACACACCATTTACTTTTTGGATTTACGACAGGGGCAAAAAGAATTTCTCTTGATACATGATGAATCTATGATTCTCATTCTTTATTCTTTTATTTTAGCTCTTCTTTTTAGAAAAGACACCTATAAATACCTATAAATACAATATCTTAGCTTTATTCATGCCTTTGTTAATAATGCATAATTAACATTTATTTCACAAAAATAAAAGAAAATAGAGAAAGGAAAAAGAATGATGTATTTAGAGTAAGTACATAATGACCTAATCTCCAAGAGAGTGTCAAGCATTGACCTGATCGCAAAGAAAATAAGTAGAGAGAGATAGGGTTCACTATGTATTGTACATGTATATAATATTTATATATTTATTTTTGATAAACTAAAATTATTCTATTCTTTTACACCCATGTATATAGCATTAGAAATAATATAAAAATAAAAAAAATCAGAAAAAAATAAAAACAAAAATAAAATCATCAATCCTTTGTACAAAATACACATATACATACTACATTTGCTATTTATTTTACACCCATAAATCATTAATAAAAATAAAATAAAAATTTATTTATACTACAAAAATCATGTTGTAAATATAAATATAAAATAAAGTATTTTTGTAAAAATAACAATATAAAAATACTTATACATAATACATAGGTATATTACACCATATATAATATTATATATTGTATATACATTATTTTATTTTTCATAAAAATAATAAAATTTCACATAAAATAGTTTGTAAAATAATAAAAAATTTTCAATTTATACTTTTTATTTTAAATTCATTTACTATTTTTAATTTCCATTTTCTTTTATTTTTGTAAATCCTAATTTCTGATTGATCCACATCAGACCTTTGACCCTAGTCAACGGTCTCTTCCAGACCAGGTCGAGCTATACGTGCTTCGCTAGAGTGATTTCTCCACTTTTTAGCGCATGACCCAGAGCTTTGATTGTCCTGATTCTTGCACCCATTGCAGCCCCAACTTCCATGATCCTTGTGGATCTCCAAGCGCAGTCGGATCTGCCTAAGATTCCGCAATATGCTCTGATCTTCTAAGACCCTTGAGCATCCTATATGAACTCTCTTGCACTCCTCCAGACTTTGAGCCACCTTCGTTAGAGTGACAGTTATCGGAGGAGAGGCTTAGGACCATCTGGAGACGCCTGGAGGCTTGAAGCTCATGACGTGGTCGGAGCTCCACCGCGTGAAGCCTCCCAACTAGTCGCAGCTTGGTTCAGTCCCAGACCCATCGGATCACCGTCGCATGGAGCTCAGGAGTTCATTTGAACCTTAAGGTACTTATCTTTTTCATTGCATTTCCCGTTTCGATTCCACCTTTCTACTTCGCGCTATTGAGGAGCGTCCGACCAACTAGGGTTAAGTATGCAAATATATCAGTGGTCGTTGTGACCCCAATCGATCGGCTAACTCAACGAGAAAAATATATACAACTACTCAGAGAAATCAATCAATGGAATGTAAGCAATATTCACTCTTTACTTGGTATAGCGACCAAGATCGAACACGAGGAGCATGATTGAAAAAACTCAGTAGTCAAATTTCAACGATAAAGGATATTTAGTGGTTTTTTATTTTTCCAATTTTTTGTATTTTCAAACAATCACACGTCACAATATGCCCCCACACTCTTTTTGTATTTTTCAAAATAGCCAAAAATGCTCAGAAAATTACATAAAATATATTTTTGGGTTTCAAAGGATTTGAATTGTTTTTGGTAATTTTTCTAAGTTTTTCTGATGTTTTATGATTTTAAAATAAAAAGTGCCAAAAAGAGTAAATAGTGCACAACTTGGAGTAATTTACAACTTAAAAATATATTAATGTCCAAAACTCCTAGTAAATGTTTTTATGATAAACTATAGATGAATACTACACACATAAACTGAAATCACAATTTTTAGATTTTTTTATAGAATTTTTTATATTTTTATGATATTTTTTATTTTACAATTTTTTGGTTTTGATAAATTATTAATGCACAAAAATTGGAAAGAAAATAAAAGACAACAAAATATACCTAATCTATTTTTTTGAATTTTTAGAGCAATATTTGATTTTTTATGATTTTTCAAATTTCAGGAAGGGAGAAAATACCGTTTTTTATTTTTTAAAATATCAAATAAGTACAAAATGCAATGAAATTTATACATAATGAGGAGACAAGTGACAAGAATATAACACAATTTTTACAGAATTTATAGAGCCACAAAAAGGTTTATTTCAATAAAAAAACAAGCAAATTAAAGTCTGGATACACAGGGACTGAAATGCAACTTTTTAATGTTTTTGCATGAAAATAGAAAAGTAATTAAATACAGGGAAAAGAGACACAAATTACCCAATGATGCGTGCAAAACACGTGAGTTAAGCACTAGCGGGGGTCTCTTTGCGATTTTTAAAACTTCCAAGGGATTTATTGTAATTTACCCAGAAAAAGATTAGGGTTTGAACATGGAGGCTTTGTTCATTCCTTCTTCAAAGTCACAAGGGGGCCACCGCCCCTACTTTCTCTTCCAGTTGGCAGCATCGATCTCGCGGAGGCGGAGAGCATAGCCTGGTGGTACGTCTGCGGTGAAGGGTTTTGTAGAGGAGATGGCATTGCGGGTAGCGTGTGGGGGGTTGGCGTACCGCACACGCGATTGAAGATGGTGGAGGCGCAACTGGACAGAGCTAGAGTGGTCGATCGTGGCAAGACAACACCACTGGGTGGAGGGGCACTGGAGCGGTGCGGATGCAGGCAGTGCGCGCGCTCGGCTAAGGTGGCTCGGCTAAGCTGGACCGGATCGAGTTGATAGAGAAGAAGCAGTGCCAGGGCATGACACATATCGATCAGATGGTACAAATGCTGAGTGACCTGAAGACATAGATTATGTGTCTCCAGGAGGCACAGACGGCTTCTCAGCCCCGTCTCAGGTCACGGGCAGACACCGACAACAACAGTAGTTCAACCCAGCCTTCCGCCCAGTACCAACAGGTTCACCTTATTCAGGAAGAGCCATACCAGCCACAGTAGCAGCGGTACGTCCAGTCGCCACCATCTCAAGACAACCAGATGGTGGTGTATCAGCCGGACCAGCCCCTAGCAGTAATCCCCCACCCACTTACGAGCAGGAGTCGTTGATGGATGTCAACGGGATATGGTATGATCGACCCCAGCCTGGGATCCGACGAGACCATCCCGGATTCCATTGGATGACCGGAGGTGCCACTTCCCAGCAGCAACCTCCATTTCAGGGTGGCCAGTACGGTCAGCAGCGAGAGCAGCACCAGCAGCCCCAATTCCCACCACACCAGCAGCATGGTCTTCGTCCCTATCAGTAGGGACAGTCGTGGAGGCAGCAGCAACCACCGTAGCAGTATCACTCGCAGTACCCCTCTCACCCTCCTCCACAGCAGCAGCCTCAGTTTCAGAGAGGCCACCCGTCAGGTTCTCATGGGCCCACCTATGAGAACCCCACCTTGGATGACTTAGCCCGCCTCATGACCGAGCAGCAGGCCACCTTCCGACGGGAGATGGACGAGTTTCGGTAGGAGATGAGGGAGATTGTGAGAGGGAAGGCCGCCATTCCTGCCCAGATCGAGTCGAATCCGAACAATCTGAAGAGGAAGTCTGAGCAGATAGATCTCACTGAGATTACCACTCCTAGTGCTTCACTTGTTTATGTTACTGCATACATGTTTGATGTTGATTTTGTTACACTTAGGAGTGGTAGGATGCCAGCAGGAGGTGCCTCGTCTGAGTGACGACCCCATGCAGCTACATGAGCGCCAGACGAGGAGGAGAGCGGTGCTGATGCCGCTAGAGACTATGATGATGACGGTGGCGCTGACACCACCAAGGACATTGATCCAACCGACGGTACTGAAGTCGTCGCTTCACTAGATAGAGGAGATGGTACTGATGCCACCATTATTGCTGAGCCAGAGCGTGGTATTGATGCCGCTATTCCAGATGCCGAGGGTGATGCTGAGGCCACCATTTCCAGTTCTTCTCTTGTTGCTTTTCATTCAGTTCATGTATCTCAGGACGATTCTGTGAATAAAGGATTGGGTTTATTATTTGTAAAACCATCTGTGTCGATTGATGATTTATGTATGGATTCTACTTTTCCTGAGCAGCATAGACCTGATCCTAGTCCTTCATCTGAGAAGGACCCAGCAGTCCCCTTTCCCAAAGCACTCCACTTGGATAAGGGGACCAAAAAAGATGCAAAAAAGTCACACCAGTTAGAGTTCAGCCAGCAGATGATGGACCGATTTCACATTTAGCTGACTCTACAGGAGGCCTTGGAGCAAATCCCTCTCTTCCAGAGATCCCTCAGAGACAGGACCACCATTCGGAGGTAGAGGATGAACCACCAGTCTGACATCCATGTGCTCACTCGCGCCACTTGCTTCGCCATCTAGAACTGTTTGCCAGCCAAGAGGCCAGATGCAGGAGCCCCGTGTGTCAGATGCCATATTCATGAGCAGAGGTTCGATAAAACTCTATTAGACAACGCTTCTTCGATTAACCTACTTCCGGAAGCCTTACTCGACCTCTTCGAGTTTGGCTCTCTTAGACAGAGTAGGACGGTCCTTCAGTTTGTTGATCGATCTGTCAAGAGGCCGAAGGGGTTACTGAAGGATGTGGTCGTCATAATTCAGGGCCTGTAATTCCCCGTAGAGTTCGTAGTGTTAGACATGGAGATCCTTGAGTCTGTGACCGATACCCCCATCATTCTAGGACGCCCGTTCTTGGCCACAGCCACGGCCGTGTCAGACCATGATATCGGGAAGGTATACTTTCGCGTTGAGGGGGAGAGTATATAAATAAAGACGATCGAGGAGACTAGATCCAGAGATCCAGCTTGCTCAGAACCGACATCAGATTCAGAGCAGATGACAGAGGCGGGGCGAGACATCACTAGGACTGTGATTTTGTGATTACATATAATGAGGCAGTTTGGTCCGATCCAGTTTCACGAGCCATCCTCTCACCTTCAGAGTCCGCTGATGCACATATGCCAGTAGAGGAGAGCTTGGAGAGCGCATTCCTGGCCCAGGATACATTTCAGGCAGCAGAGCTAGTTCCCGATCGCGAGGCAGATTCTTGTTTTGATACCGATTCAAATCCCTCGGAGTCAGACATAGATTGGGCAGAGTTTGATGACATGATTCCTTGTCTGATTTCCCCAGAGCCTACAGCTAGGGTAGAGACTGATTCCATTCACAGCAGAGACACATCAGCAGGGCAGTCTTTACCAGATTATGATTTTCAACGAGAGTCCTCATTTTCCCATGCAGATTTGGTCGCATTCACTCAGACATTTCAGAGTCCAGATCTGCAAGCTCCCGATTTCCTAGAGAGGAAGACCTTACCACAGTCGTTGAAGTATAGGTTCCTTGTAGGTGAGCATGAGATGCACCCAGTCATTATCTCAGCAGATTTGACTGGAGAGCAAGAGTCTCGTCTGATGGAGATTCTTGAAAAGAACCGCAAGGAGATAGGATGGAGCATAGCCGATCTCCAGGGTATAAGTCCGACCATGTTCTCCCAGCATATCTATCTCGAGGAGGACGCGAAGACGTCGCGTGAGTTCTAGTGGCAGCTGAACCCGAACCTTCGAGATGTTGTCATGAAGGAGATCTCGAAATGGTGGAGCACCGATTTTATCTACCCCATCTCTGACTCCAAGCGGGTTAGTCCATTGCATGCGGTGCCTAAGAAGATGAGCATCACTACAGTTGAGAGTGAGTCTAGAGAGGAGATCGTTACCCGGGTACCCACTTCTTGGACGGTTTGTGTGGACTACAAACAATTGAATCAGACCACCAAGAAGGATCATTTCTCACTGCCTTTTATCAATAAGATTATAGAGAGGCTAGTAGGGAAGAGTCACTACTGCTTTTTGGACGGGTACTCCGGATACAATCAGGTGGCCATTACGCCAGAAGACCAGGACAAGACTACATTCACCTGTCCCTTTGGGACATATGCTTTCAGACGCATACCCATTGGTCTATGCAATGCTCCGGCGACATTCCAAAGGTATATGTTTATCCATCTTTTCGGACATAGTGGGTGAGTGCTTGGAGGTCTTCATGGATGACTTTTCGATCTACGGCGATGGGTTTGATGCTTATCTTGAATGCCTAGACCGCATCCTACAGCGATGCATTAAGGTTGATCTTGTACTATCATGGGAGAAGAGTCACTTCATGGTGACTCAAGGGACGGTGCTTGGCCATATCATCTCCAACAGGGACATGGAGGTTCATCCGGGCAAGATGGATATCATTAGAAAACTCAATCCACTGTCCAACTTGCGACAGTTACCGTCTTTTCTGGGGCACGTAGGTTTCTACCGATGATTCACTCATGATTTCAACAGGATTGCCCGACCGTTGACTGATTTTCTAACCAAGGACACTGAGTTCATAGTTGATGATAAATGCCTTGTGTCATTTGAGGCTCTCAAGAGTCTCGTTGTAGAGGCTCATATCCTCCAGCTGCCTGATTGTCTCTCCCATTCGAGATCATGACGGATGCCTCCGATTTTGCCGTAGAGGCCGTGCTAGGACAGAGGAGGGATGGATTGCCTTTTGCCATTCACTACGCTAGCCGTACATTGGATGCTGCACAGCGAAACTATACGGTCACAGAGAAAGAGATGCTAGCCATAATTTTTGCCCTGGATAAGTTCAGATCATACATAATTGGATCTAGAGTGACATTTACACTGATCATACCGCCATCAGGTACCTCATGGCAAAGAAGGATGCCAAAGAGAGATTGACTAGATGGATCCTTCTACTCCAGGAGTTTGATATTGAGATTAAGGATAAGCTTGGAGTCACAAATGTGGTGGCGGATCATCTCTTCCGATTAGAGAATCTTGAGGATTCTGAGCAGATTGATCCTATTTATGAGACCTTCCCAGACGAGGCGATCCTTGCTATCGCCTCATTCCCGTGGTATGCTGACATTTTGAACTACCTTGTCGCCAAGAAAGTTCCACAAGGTTGGCCCAGGTTGAGACTTAAGACCTTCCTAGCAAAGGCTAAGTCTTACCATTGGGAGGATCCCATCCTTTACCATGAGGGAGGGGATAGTGTCTAGCGACGGTGCATTCCTTAGGAGGAGCACCATAGAGTCCTCACCTACTACCACAAGCTGGAGGCAGGAGGACATCACTCTGGGAGGAGAACGACACAGAAAGTGCTCCAATCTGGCCTATGGTGGCCTACTCTCTTCAAGGATTCTGATGAATTCGTGAAGAGATGTACTGACTGTCAGAGGATGGGCACTTGTGGACAGTGTGATATGATGCCGATGCAGCCCATTCACTTTTGTGAGGTTTTTGACGCATGGGGCATCGATTTCATGGGTCCATTCCCTAAGAGTCAGGGATTCGAGTACATTCTGTTGGCTGTGGATTATGTGAGTCGTTGGGTTGAGGCCATCCCCGCCCGAACCGCAGATGCTATGACTGTATGCCGATTTTTGAGGAAGAATATTATTTCACAGTTCGGGGGTACCTTGAGTGTTGATTTCTGATGGAAGGTCTCATTTCGTCAACGACAAGTTAAAGACCCTTGCTAGTGAGTTCGGCATAGACCATCGAGTAGCCACTCCATACCATCCTCAAACCAATGGTGTTGCTGAAGTGTCGAACATGGAGATCAAGACTATATTGCTGAAGGTCGTCCACCCTGACCGAAAGGATTGGTCACAGCTTTTGGACTCGGTCTTGTGGGCATATAGGACGTCCTTCAAGACTCCTTTGGGTACATCTCCCTTTCGCCTCGTTTATGGCAAGCCCTGTCATTTACCTATTGAGCTGAGACATAAGTCACTTTAGGCTGTACAGAGATACTTTTGGATCCAGTGAGTGTAGGAGACTAGAGGAGGGCAGAATTGGTAGCCCTGGAGGAGCTTAGATATGAAGCTTTTTCAAGCAGCCTACATTATAAAGAGAGAGTGAAGGAGTGGCATGATTCTCGTATCAACCACAAGCAGTTTGAGCCAGATAAGAGAGTATGGTTGCTTGATGCCAGGCTTCAACTATTTCCAGGGAAGTTACATAGCAAGTGGAAGGGACCATACCTGGTCCGAAAGGTACATGACAATGGAAGCATTGATATATCTGAGTTGTCTTCTGATGCTACCTTTCGTGTTAACGAGCGGCGGCTCAAACCATATCTAGATCATGAGTCGCTGGTCGTTGACATCACCCCTATTCATTTTGAGTGAGATGTGGTCTTTGACTCACATCTATAGCATCTCATGCCTGATTATCACTGTCTTCTGCCTTGTATAGATCTAGTTGTCCATATCACTCCATTCTTTAGTCCCACACCCCATCTTCATCTTATGATTATGCTATACTTAGGGTGTACTTTACCCTAAGTATAGGGAGGTGTAGGACTCTTGAGTATTCGTTTCATTCTTTCTACCTCTGTTTTGCTGCATATACTTAGGCATATTTTACTCTAAGTATAGTGGAGGTAGACTATGTACATTCTTCCACTCGGATTTCCCTTCACGTACAACGTGCCATACTTAGGATTACTTGATCCTAAGTATAGGGGGAAACATCGAGTCCTCTTCATTGTATTCTTTGATTCGTCATTGTAGTATACCATTCCTTTTCACTTCCCTATACTAAGCACGAGTTATGTCTTCTTCATCGCTCTTGATTCACTCTGAGGACATAGTCCGAGCTAATTATAGGGGGGTGTCGTATATATTCCATATATACTTTAGCCATAACTCGTACTTTGTGTCAGTGTGTTAATAAATAAAAATGGCTAAAATTCTTTCATCCAAAAACCATAAAAATTTAAAAAAAATTCTCCTTGTACTTCAAATTTTTCTTGCATATACATAGCTATTTATAAAAATTATTTTTGTACAAATGTTTGTAAAAATGATTTATGTAAATAGTTTGTAAATATTTTGATATTAAAATTATGTATATAGTACAAAATTTTTGTAAAATGTTTGAAAAAAAAAGTTTGCAAAAACCTTGTGTAAATGTGTGGAAATATTTTGCAAAACTTTTACACTCATGCATACATCCATGTTTTCAAACATTTTCAAAAATTTTGCACATTTTTCAAAAATTTTGTAAAAATTGCATATTTTAAATATTTATACAATTTTTCTGAATCTCGATTGACATTTAAACTGGCCTGGAAATAAATTGGAAAATGGGGCTTGGTTAAGACCTTTATCCACCTAATTCTAAGAGGAATCTTATACGGCTTAAGGTTAAGACTTTTCAGGTCCATTTGGGACTTAATTCTTTAAGTACACTAGGCTATGAGCATATGTCATCTTGATAAGCCTAAGTAGAATACTTAACAACGCACACATGACTCTCGGAGACAATGGATTTACTTGCACCATCACTTTACACATAGCTCTCCATGAATGAGGTGGTGAGGAGGCAGTTCCTTTGGCTTGGGGTAACATATGAGGGTAGTACTTCTAAGCGGAACCTCTCTTCTTCTTATAGCGAAGGAAGTGCATCTCAACTTGGTCTGGGGGTGATGAAGTCTAAAGACAGGAGTTGTGGGTTGCAATAAAGCTTCAAAAGAGGGATAGTCTACTGGCTCAAGAGGAAAAACTCCTTATGTATATATGTTGCACCATGTAGATATGTTGTACATATGCACATAAAACAATGTGCAAAGAAAGAAAAACTCCATAAAAGTGGTGGGTCTCATTGAAAATAAAATACCCACTGGAGTGTATATAGCCAAATAAAGCAAAGCTTATGTTACACATGACCATCTCATGAAGCTTGCAGCGGGAGACTCAGTTACACTGGTTGGGCTCCCAAGGATACATGGCTACACTGGTCATGGTCCATTTTCTTCTTCCCCCTCTTCTTAAGTTGGTTGTACTTGAACTTAGAAGGGAATACCCTGCTCCTCGAGGAAAGAGTTGCTAGACTGAGGCATTAGAGTTACCTTGTTAAGGGGGTTGTCGCTTTGTCATTTCTGAGGTGGGGAGCTACATATCACTTACACAGTACAAGGAAAGATTCATGGTCATTAGAGTTTGTGTATGTAGACTTGTTCTGATCTGGATTGTTTAGGAGTCTTGACCATAGATTGGTGGAACTTAGAGGTTGTTGAGTTTTAATCTTAAGTCCAAATAAGATTCCGATAAATTAATAATCCAAAGGTCTGACTGAGCTCCATATTTCAATTTAATGAAGGAAAGTTTAATAATCAACCTTGATTTCCATTCTTTTTCTTTTTCTTTCTCTTTTTCACTTCTTTCTCAAATATGTGTTTGCTAAGGGATTAGCAAAAGTAAAGTATAGGAGGTGATGAATACGCATTCATCACTCTTTATTCTTTTATTTTAGCTACTTATCTTGACAAAACCACAAGTAAATAGTTGTAAATACAATAAGATACCAAAAGGCATGCATTTGTTAGTATTCAATAATTAACCTGCATTTGTGCAAAAATAAAAGAATAAAGAAATAAAGAAAAAGAAGGAAATATTTAGAATAAATATTGAGTGACCTGAACCCAAGAGAGGGCCCAACAAGAGCCTGATCGCCAAATAAAATAAGTAGAGAGAGATAGAGCTACTCATCCTTGTGCATATCCTGTATGTATATACATATATATATGTATATAAATAATTTATTTTCCCAAAAATAAAAATAAAAATGTGTTTCTATTATCTTGTATATATTTATAAAAATAAAATAAAAATGAGAAAGATCAAATTAAAATAAAAACAAAATAATTTGTCTCTCTCCACCTTGTACATACCATGTATATATGTATCTATTCATATTTATTTAATACTTGTAAATAATCAATAAAAATAAAATAAAAATTATTTTATACTCTAAATTTTATGTTGTAAATAAATAAAATACAAAATTAGAGTATTTTTACAAAAATAAACAAATAAAAATTAAAACAAAAATAAATATTTTATATATGCACATAATATAAGATAATGTATACACCTTAATTTGTTTTTTCAAAAAAATAAAAATCACAAAAAAATAGGTTGAAAATAAATAGACATTTTCATGTTGAAAATATTTATAAATAAAATCATTTTCGATTTTAAATTAATTTATAAGTATTTTTGACCCTGGAATTTTGTGATTGATCCACGGGGAACTGTTGACCTCGGATGCCCCCCCCCCCAGGACCACTTGCGCCTGGATCTATGTTTCAGCCCAATTTCTCCCATTTATCCCTCGCAGATCCGTCCGCCTTTCGCTCCGATTCCACCTCTCCCCTCTTCCCCTTGGATCCACGACCCCCGCAGATCCCTTGGGAAGAGCGGATCTTCCTTGGTTCGCACACCCATGTCCGCTCAACCTCGCACCTGGAGCTGAGTACAAAACTCCCATTCGATTCCCAGCTCAGTAGCTCGCGCCGCAAGCCTTTCTTTTTCCCTAGAGACCTTCCCCTAGGTGACAGCTACCATAAGCCTCCTTTGGTGGTCGAAGAGAGCGCCTGTAGCTGCAGCTCAAAGCACGTGGCTAGAGCGCCGCCACGTCCGAGCCTCCCCGACCGCCGCAGTGTGGTCGATGTGACGACCTATCTCGCCGCATTCCCCTGGAGCTTAGGATTGATTTCAGACCCTAAGGTAGATCTTTCATCGAGCCTAGCTCTATCTAATTGCAAACCCTTCATCAGACTTCCACCGGCTCCGACCCAGTGGTCGGAGCTCCATTGACCATCTTTATCCGTTCAGATCGACTCCCCGTTCCATCGCCACCCTTCTTCCATAGTCTGATCATCTTGATCTTGGCTATCCGAGCCGAGATTAAGCTCGGTTCCCTCTGCCGCCTTCGCCGGAACCCCCCTTCACCGTTCCCCATCGCTTCCCGTAGTTTTTTATCAAATAACCCGCGCTGGAGCATTCCTCTGAGCAATAGTTTTCATTTGCAGGTCAGAGCATGCACGATTACTCCCCAGCTCGCCTTCCATCCGCCTTGACAGAGCTATCCCAGGTCGTATCCCCCTCCCCAAAGATCTGACCGGTGGATGCTTCATCTGCCACCACCACCCGATGCGGAGGAGCATCGCGAGTCGAGCCCCTCTTCCTGATCGTCCGTCAGCCACCCGGAGCACCTCTGGTTCTCTGGCAAACTTGCCAGTGAGGAGTTCCTCCTGTTTGCCTCCTCCACCGTCGGATCTCGCCTCTGTCCCATTTGCCATCTGGACCGTCCGTGACCTGCTCCTGTCAGGACGTTAGATATCAGATCTTAGGGTCACATGCGCCCCACGTTCGCCATCTTGTCAGAGCCGTTGGATGTGCCAGACGTCATCATCTCCACCGCACGTCACCATCCACTCACCGCCCGCCACCTGTCACCCACGTGAGCCCGACAGCCTCTGGCTGGGTAATTTGCATCCTCTCCCCCTGTAGTTTCTTATGTATATATTTAGTCTATAAAATAAATATAACACTGTGGAACTTTTTGCAATATAGACCCTATAATTTTTTATATTTTCTATTTATTCCTATTTGTATGGGTGCATGTGCATCGTCATGTTCCTTTCTGTGACATTTGCATATTTTCTCCTAGAATATATGGATGTTATGTTTTGATGAAATAGTTTCTTTATTTGCATCCATATCCTTGTGCGTAGTTTATTTGGACATGTGTTGAATTAGTTGAGAAAATTGTAGTAGGCCCTCAGACTTTTCATGCGTGTTATATTTTAGTCCCTGAAACTTGTTTTCTTGCGATTTGGTCCCTGTGTGTTGTTTGCCTTTGATTGGTTGAATAAAATATCAATTTCTCACCCAAATTTCATGAAATTTGGCAAGTGGCTCCTGCCACGTTGTAAACATTTCTATGAATTTTTGGCCCATTTTATTTAAAAATTCTAAAAAACCCAAAAATTTGCTAATGTCTAAATGGGAAAATCAACTAAAAATACTAAAAATACTCTAAAAAACCTTAAAATATTCGTTGGCTAGTTTTATTGTGTTTTTTATTCTATCCAAGTTTTGTTTGATTTGGACTTATAAAAAACCCTAAAAATTTAAAAAACACTAAAAAACATAGAAAACTAATTAAAATTTCTTAAAATAAAAAATACAATTTCAGTTTCTGCAGCTAGTGTTTTCTCCATAGTTTACAATAAAATTGTCTGTGGAATTTTATAGGATATTTATATATTTTTAAATAGTCTTGTTATTCTGGCTGACAGTACCTTGATTTTTCATGTTATTTTATTATTATAAAATCCATTAAAAATCATAAATGTCTAAGAAAAATATCAAAAACATCTGAATATTCATAAAATCCCAAAAATATTTTATTTGAATTTCTGAGACATTTTGAAGTAGTTAATAATTATTTAATTGAGGTTTTCTTGGTATTTTCAGCCTTTTTCCCAATATTAAAAATCCAAAAAAATTAAAACTTAAAAGTCCACCAAAAAATATTCATTTTTGATTTCTGACTACTTCGTAGGATTTCCAATCCGTGCTCCTTGTGTTCGACCCTGGTAGCTATACCAGGTAAAATACAATAGCGAGACCGCTATTCATTTTATTTGCTTGATTTATATTTGGTGGTCTTTCTTTTTCTTGATTGAGCCAAATCCGAGGGGTTGATGTCGCAACGACCATTGATACCTCTTTATCTTAGTCGCTCAGTTTTCGCGCTCATCAGCGGGCGACTCACGGGGCGTGGAGACGTGGGTTGGATGAGATGACGGTCGATGAAGGGCTCTGCCTAGGCAGAGGATGAGCGGCTGGCGTCGTAGCAACTCTGCCCCAGGCAGAACCGATGGAGGCGGAAGGTCGCGCGGTGGAGGGCGACACATGCCCTCCAAGTGGAGGCGACCAACAGGCTAGGCTCATGCAGAGGAGGTGTGATTGCATCTGGGGGTGGTGCCACTAGATGCGTCAGTGGGAGGTGTATGCTGCAACCACGGGCCAACGCTGGTAGGGGCACTGTTGGCGATTTTTTCCTTTTTTCATTTGTAAGCAAAAATATATTTTTAAAATTTTTTGTTAATTTTTTTATTTTTTTTAGATTCCTGCAAAAAAATGTTAGAGAAAGAAATATATTTTTATTATATTATTTTTATTTATAAACAAAATACGGTGCGTGAACGGGTGCGGATCTTGGTGAAGTGGGAGATAGACCCGGATCTCCGACCACTATGCATGGTCGGAGGTGATAGATTATGTGAGGTAGATATGAATGAAGAGGTCACGAGAATGGCGTGGATGGTTGGAAATCAAAGGCGAATCAGCTTATGATGAATTTTTATGATGAAAACTATGGATTTAAAATCTACAACGAAGTTGAAGATAAAAACTATGTTACGATTACTCTAGAGAAACAATAGAAAAAACTTTGATCTAACATGATGGAGGTGGGCATCGTGATGGCCTCGACGACGACCGATCCACTGTCACCAGACAGCTCGGGATTTGGGCTCCTCTATCGACCGATGGGATTTCGGGAATGAGGCTCCTTCTCCACCAAAGATTGATTCATAGCAAATGAGGGAGGAAGAACCCAATAAAAGAGAAGGAAAAATTAAAAAAGAAATATGTACATTGAAGGAAAGCTTTATTGGTTAACTAAATAACTAAATTAAATATAAATTAGTTAATTAAAAATAAAATTCAGAATTAAGTATAATAATTAAGACAATTAATTTACAAAAATTAATTAGCCACCTTAATGGTGGTTATTTATGGCATATAATCAAATCTTTATATACAAGGTATGTTTTCAAATAAAATATATGAATAAATTAAATCACTAAATCCAAATTTCGTAATTATATTAATTTAATTAATTAATGTTAGATATCAAATTTTTTGGTGATTTTTATATAAGGAAATTAGTTGTATACACCTATTATATACATATAGTATACTATACACATGTACAAATAAGGAAATTATTTTTAAATAATTTAATTTATTTTATTTTATTTATTTTATTTTAATTTTAATAATGAAGAGAATGTTTACAATTATGTACATTATGTATGAAAAATAAACATGAATAAGTATATACAATAAGTAAGTGGTAAAATTACACAAATCACCCCATAAAATCGACTTTTCAACCATAACTCCAAAAATTATGAAGCTACATCCATTTGAAAGATAATTTAATTTAGAGTACAATGGAAGTGAATTTGATTCAATTTGAGTTCGTATGGAGCTGAAATTGGTCTTTCAATTATCGCTTTACGGCTTTTTTGAGTGGGATACTTTTAATCTGTACATTATTTTATTTTGCAATTATTTTTATTACTTACAAACATTTTTATTTACAACTTTTAGAAAAAATAATTTCACGTCAATTTGTATACAAATAAAATAGTGTAAGTTTTTTACAAATATACAGAAAAATTATTTACAAAATATTTTCGAATTTTTAGATTAAAGACCCTTTCTCCCCCTACTTTATGTCATCTGGTCTATGCAAAGTCTTGCCCTTCTCTCGAGGTTCGGGTCAGCCTGCATTTATTTCATAAATACATCCTTTATTTTTCTTTTCTTTTTGTTTTCTTATTTATTCGTTTCTTGAGTATAAAAATGTTGTAAAAATACATATGTAACAAATGCATGCAAAATTCTAATTTCATGAAATTAGTGGGTATTTATAAGTATTACTAAGGAACTAAAGCTAAAATATAATAGAATAAAGACGATGAATTGTGGATTCATCAGCCACCGCCAGTTCAACTGCTCCGACCAACTGGTCAGAGCCCCGCTATGCACCTCATCCATTCAGATCGATCCCTCGGGCTGGTCGGAGCCCCTCTATGCACCCCCATCTGTTCAGATCGATTCCCTTGACTTTCCCTACCACCTTTCTGGCAATCTGATCATCCTAAGACTCCATCATACGATCGAGATTAGGCCCAAATTTCCTTCCCCCGCCTTCGTCGGAGATTGAACACCATTCCACCCTGCATCCATTATTGTTTTGTTTCAATAACCCCTGCCGGAGCTTCGTCTCAGATCATAGTATCCTTTGTAGGCCATGATGCACACGAGGAGACCACTTTGGGCACTCATCTGTTCAGGCGGAGTAGCTTTAGAGCACCTTCACCGTGATGCCCATCAGACCGACATCTCCTTCATCGAACCCATCCACCGGATGCGGAGCATCCTCACGATACTATCGGGGCCCTCAAAGCCTTCATTGGGTCAACGGATCCTTTCCTCGCTCGATTGAAGTTCGACATGGGCGTGTTCTTGCTGACCCTTCTCCTACTGTTGGATAACGCCCTCCTACATATCCTATTAGAGCCGCCAGACAGTGGCAGCCCTTGGGCCATTGGATTAGAGCTCTGATCTTCCTGCACGTTCTCGACATTCCCTACAGGCCGTCAGATCTACTTGGGCGTTAGATCAGAGCCTTAAGTCAGCGACCACCTCTGTGCGCATCACATGCCCTTGATAAGGGTATATTTCCCTCTTTCCCTTGCATGTCTTTGCATTTATATTTAGTCCTTTAAATAAAATGTGTAGTTAAGAAAATTTACGGTTTTGACCTCATACCTTTTGATATTTGCACTTCAGTCCCTCCGAGCCCGAAGCACGTGTGTGCTCATGTGAGTTTTGGGACATTTGCATTCTATTCCTGAGCTATCATGATGTTAATAAATGAATGTTAAGTTTTAGAAATTGCATTTATACCCCTATGCGTTGAATATTTAGCATGTGCGTGAATTGGTTGGCCTTTATGCAGTTTCAACCCTAGGTTTTTAAATTATGTTATCCATATGGTCCAAAAACTTCAAATATTTGCGATTTGGTCCATGTGAACTGTGATTAATGGCATGTTTTTTACTGGATATAAATTATTAAATTGATTCTAAAAATTACTTAAAAATTACTATAAGCTCCTACTAGTGTGTAGTTTTTATTGTGATTTTCTCGGATTGATTTGACTGTATTTCTATTTTTGAAAATTCAAAAACCATAAAAAAATCCATGTTTGCCTTATAAAGTTATAAAATTTCGAAAAATGCTTTAAAAATTCTAGAAAAATTCATTTATATGTCTTTAGGCATTTTTACTTTCAGCATTAATTTTATTTGGAAATTCACTATAAAAGCTCTAAAAATCACAAAACAACCAAAAACTTATAAAAAATCATATAAATCAAAGAAAAATAAAAATTGTGATTCCAGTTTCTATTTGTATATTTTTCCATCTATTTTATCATAAAATTGCTAATTAAACCTTAAGACATTTTAATTATTTTTAACTTGCAATCTGGTCCTGATTGTGTACTATGACACGATTGACAACTCGGGTTAAGTAAAAAAATAATCAAGGGTTGTTGTGACCCGAATCACCAAGCCCGGTCAATCAAGAAAAATAAATCATGAAACAAAGATGGAATCAATCAAGCATAAATGTAAGTGATTTGCTATTTATTTTATCTGGTATAGCCACCAGGGTCGAACACAAGGAGCACGATAAACCTATGAAGTAGTCAAATCTAAGAAATAAAATACCATATTTTTAGTGATTTTTAATTTCACAATTTTTTAAATTTTAATAAGGAAACAAAATCAACAATTAAGAAAATAAGGCAACACAACAATCTTTTTATAATTTTATTCAATGCAAAAATTGCTTAGAAAATTAAGATAAAATTATTTTGGGTTTTTAAAAGTTTTGAAGTATTTTGGTAATTTTATGGGGATTTTTTATGTTTTTTGTAATTTATAAAAATCAACAGTGATAAAAATGCAAACAATGCACAATCAAGACTAAATTGCAAATTAAAATTATTTAAAATGCTCTAAAATATTGGATATCATTTTTTGATAAACTATGATTAAAAATATACAAATAGGAGTTGAAATGAGAATTTTTGGATTTTTCTTGAATTTTATATGATTTTTATATATTTTTAGGTGTTTTGCAATTTTCAGGGATTTGTCGGGTGTTTTCAAACAAACTTAATATGGCAACTAAAGCACGCAAAAGAACATGCACGAGAAATTTTTTTGATGTTTTAAGGTAATTTTCATATTTTTATGGATATTCAAAGATGGATAGTTCACTTTTTATATATTTTTATTTTCAAAATAATAAATGCAATCCAATTAATCCAAGAAAATCATGACAAATACTACACACTAACATGAGTTAGGGGTAAATCTTGTATAATTTTTCAGATTAATCTATTAATTATTAAGTCTAAAATACAAGATGTATTTAGATACAGTTCACAGGTACCTAAATTCAATAAAATAAACTCTCTACCAACAATAACATCCAATAAAAACCCAGGGGACCAGTATGCAGTTAATCCACTTGACACAAGCGGAACACGTGATCTAGACATGTAGGGGTATACTCTCTACAAACTTATCATTCAGTTCATATCAACATAGAAGTTCATGCAAAATACTATAAATAACAAAATAGCACGTGGAGATGCATGTGAGTTCAAATAGACATGACTAAAGTGCAAATATCAAAAACATAATGTTTGAATTGTAAAATGTCTCAACTACAACGTTTATTTATTGTACTAAAGCTAAACACAGAAATAAACGAGGGCAAAAGGGAAATATACCCTTTTCAAGTGTGTGCAGGGCATGTAGGGACATGTGGCACTGCTAACGACTCTAATTTGCTCCACTCAAGATCTGACGGTGCTGGCATGTGGAGTAGGTGTACGAATCTTATCGTGTATGATGAGATCAGACGACGTAGGGAATGTCGACCTTGATGGATGTTAATTGTGCATCTGACGCCTCCGATAAAAGGGGGTGAGTGGACGGTCAGGATGGAATCTGGACGAGAGGGTCTCCAACGAACGATGATTGAGGATGCTGGAAGAACTCCACCCCTGACAAGCTTTGCCTGAGCATGGACAATGATCCACGGCTGTGATGAGCTGCAGAAGGGATCAACACGGTCGTGGAATAACTCCGCGTATGGTGGAGGACACTGATGAGGTTGACGACGGTCGTATGGGCGTGGATGGTGGTGCGACCTAGAGCTACTCCGCCCAAGCAAGTGGTGACTCAAATGGTCTCCTCCATGCATGTTGGTATCTGCAAAGGGAAGGGCGACTCAGGGGAGTAGCTCCGGTCGAGGTTATTACATAAGTATGTAGGAGAAATGATGGGGGATGGTGTTCGACCTCCGGCGACAGTGAGAGAGGGAGGTCTCGACCCTAATCCTACACGAACGGGTAAGTCTAAGTATGAGCAGGTTGTGGAACAAGATGCAGGGTGATTCAATGTGTTGATCAGATCGGATGAGTGATTGAAACGAAGCTCCGACCAGGTAGTCAAAGCAAGGGAACGTGTGACAGTGCAAGATGAAAAGATTGGATGGAATGGGCAAATGCAAAGGATAAAAGTGATACCTGAAGATTCAGAGAGGCTCCTAAGCATCAGGCGACGATGGACATCGGGGTGATGACCTTGACCACATTGCTGTGGGCGGGGAGGCCATACGCAGCGGAGCACTCCGACCATGTTGGTGAACTATGGCCTATAGCCACCAAACTCCGCTCCCAAGGATCCTTTAGGTTGTTGTCACTCGACTAAAGGTGTCTAGGGGTGGAGGAAGAGGCAAGGCACGAGCACCCAGTTGTGGAGGCGGAGGCGAGATTTTATAGGCAACTCTAGGGGTCTGGAAAGATCGAGCAAGCGTGCGCAACCTAAGGAAGATCCGCATCTTCTTAGGGATCCACGGGGATCATGGATCCTAGGAGGCTTGGGCGAAAAATCGGGGCATGAGGAGGTTGAGGTTGGGTGGGGAAAAAAGGAGAAAAAGGCCCGACGAGCACGAATCAGTTCTAATCCGACTGGAAGGGAGGGTTGACCGAGGTCAACTAAACCTCTTGGACCAATCAGAAAATTGGAATATACAAAATAAATAAAAATTCAATAAAAATAGCAAATGAATTCAAAATAAAAAGTATATAAAATAAAAAATGATTATTATTTTCGAAGTACTTTCCTGTGATTTTTAATATTTTTTATGAAAAATAAATTAATGTATATACAATATATAGTATTATGTATAGGTATATTATACCTATGAATTATGTACAATCATTTTTATTTTATTATTTTTACACAAATACCATTATTTTTTTATTTTATTTATTTACATTGTAATTTTGGGAGTGTAAAATATTTTTTATTTAATTTTTACAACTTATTTAAAGATATATAATAAATAGAGGATGTAATATTTACACATGTATTTTGTACAATGAATGAAGGTTTTTTGTTTTTTATTTTTTAATTTTTATTTTATTTTTATATTATCTCTAAGATTATGTACAAGAGTGTAAAAATATATTTTATTTTAATTTTGTCAAATATATATATATATATATATTATATAATACAAGTATAGGTAGTATATACGATACATAGTGGACCCTATTTCTCTCTACTTATTTTATTTTGCGATCAGGTCAAGGCTTGACCTTCTCTTGGGTTTGGGTCACTTTGTATATATTCTAAATACATAATTCCTTTTCTTTATTCTTTTATTTTTGCCAGAAACATGCAAATTATATAATATTAACAACATCATGCAATTCCTAAGTTATTGTATTTACACGTATTTACATGATGTTTTGCTAAGAAAAAGAGCTAAAATAAAAGAATAAAGAGTGAGAATTATGGATTCATCAAGTACTATTTTGAGTTTTGAACCTTCTTTGATTTTTAAAAATCGCAAAAACATCTGAAAAATCCATAAAAATTATCAAAAACACTTTAAAATTTAGGAAACCCAAAACTATTTTTATTTTTGAGTATTTTTTATTATCTTAAAAATTACAAAAAGAGTCTTTTATAGGTTCCTTGTAATTAGTGCTTGTTTGCTTTCTATTTAAAAATTATAAATTTTAAAAATTAAAAACCACTAAAAATTATTTTATTTTTGAAATTTGACCACTTAGGTTTTCAATCGTGCTCATTGTGTTCGGCCGTGGTGGCTATACCATGTAAATAAAAATAGCAAACCGCTTACATTATATTGATTGATTGATCTGTTTAGTAGTTGATTTTTCTCGGAACTGATTCTATTGATTAGGGACACCGACTCTTCATATATTTCCACCTTAGCCGATCTCGATACCAATCTCATCAGTACACTGGTTGGGGCTCAGGCTGGTATAACACCTTCCAGGTTCATGGCTGCTATAGATGTTGTTCAAGTACCTGCACGTAGTATACATGCTGGTTGGGCTGAGATGGCGGAGGACTTGGTTGAGGAGATTGTGTATGTGCATGCCTTATACTCAACAAGGGTCTCAGCGGTAGCAGACATAGAGTTGCAAGCATTAATAGTCCCAAGAAGCAACTCCAGCTATGTAGCAATCTGATCATGCTTGTCCATACTCTGGGTTTCTTTTCTCAATCACAACTAGTTTTTCTAGGTCTTGTGACCTCTTCTCGATGATATCCACTTTGGACAAGTGGCTACCTATGATACTCAGGTTGGAGGTCTCTTCCTTATGCTTTACATGGGCTGCCATATTGACATGCTTGTGGTTGGTTGTGGGTACCTTCATGTAAGCACTTGATGAAGATTAAGCAGTTTATCCTTCATCCATTTCCTCAAAAATATCACATGTGACATCCTCATCCTTGTTAAAGTGTGAGCCACTATAAGAGGCATCAGCCAATCTCTGACTTTCAAGTGTCAGTCCACCAAAAAAGTGTTGAACCAGACAAGTCTTGAGAGACACTTCTCCTGCAGATCTCTGAATCTTTCCTACGCTTCATGAATAGTCTCCTGGGGCTGTTGGATGAAACTTGAGATGCGGGCGTGCATCTGATTCAAGCGATCGAGAGGATAAAACTTGTGAAGAAATGCATACCTCAGTTCTTCCAATGTCTTCACTACCTTCCCCAAATGATTCACCAAATAAAGGGCCTTGTCTTGGAGGTTGAATGAGAAGGTAGTCATCTTGACTACCCCCAGAGGAATATTTATGTAGTTTGTGGTTGCATAGATGTGGTCGAATTGTTGCAGATGGATGTATGGTTCTTTTGTTGTGTTCCCATGGAAAGATAGGATCATCGACAAGAATTGCAGCTTCAGCTCGAAATGGGGATGGATTGGTGAAATCTAAATCCACTAGGTGACATGGACTATCCCATGGTTGTAAGTCTGCTTCAAAGTTGGCTTTGGCTGCAGAAATCTTGCCTCTCCCCCTCCTTCACGGGTCCACCTACTAATAGATTATCTTCTGCATCTTGTCTATTCATCTCTTCCTAGGGATGCAAACGACCGGATATATATACGAATATAAGTATAATCATATGCATATCCATTTTAGAATATGAATATGAATGTAGATGTAAATATTAACAGATGTAAAAATTGTATTACCATATCCTTAAAAATGAATACGAATGTAGAACAAAAACGAATCGAATACGAATAATAACATAATTTTCAATAGATTATTAAAATATACATGTTTAGGATGGTTTACACATAAAATAGATATAGAAGATATAGTAATTTCATAACAGTTATATCAATAATGGTGAATGTAATCATAAAATTTGGTTACGTACAATTATAAATAAATCTATTACTATATTTATGTACGAAAATGAATATGCGAATGCGAATATTAGAAAATATCATAGTCATATCCATATCCGCATCCATTTTCAAATGAATACGAATACGAATGTCAAAATGTGTATAAAACGAATATGATAGTGGATCGGATACGAATATATTCACATTCGTTTTCATTCCTATCTCTTCCTCTCTTTTATCCTCTCCTCGGGCATCTCTCTCTTCGGTCCTCCTCCTCAAGTCATTCAACATTTCTTGAAAGGCGACCTGAGCCAATCCTTGGTTTTCCAACTACTACTGGATTGCTTGAATTGATTCTAGGAGCTGGCTGTTGACATCATTCTGAGTTGTATACTACCCATCCCCTTGATCTGGTTGCTCGGCTTGTTGGGATTGTTGTCCCTTTCCTCTTCCTGCAGGAACCATTTTTTATTTGGCATGTAGTTTGGACTACTGATCGGGTTCTTGATCTATACAGTTCGATAGATCCTGATCAGTTTCTAGCTGAGAACCAAATGCTGAGATAAGTCTGTAATTAAGGTCAATCCCAAATGGTTGTGGATGGAGCATATGATATTGATTGAAATCGATCTCCATCTACAAGAGGTTGGTTATGAGACAAGAGTAATCCTTTTTTATTTGGAGGGGAAGAGATGGACCGGGTTGTAGACTCAAACAACGGAATTATTGGAGAAAGGCAACTGTTAAAAGAAGAGAGGATCAGGAAGTCCAAGGAGAAGTTTGCATGATCTGAAATCGGTGTCCTAGAGATCGCCCCATATTATTGGAGATGTCGGCAATAAGGAATCGATGTGGGTGTCAGCAGAGTCCCAACTAAACCATCCATGGGACGACATCTGAGAGGTTTAAAAGGCGATAGGTAATGAATGAAAGATATGAAGATGAATAATAAATAATAGGAGTGTAAAACAATAAATGGCTCAAAGCAAGTAGGGATTGAAGATGAAATATGCAAAAGAGATAATGCGAGAAATGGTGCAAAGGCGTGATGTTTTTTATCTTGACCTTAACAAAGCTAATCCATAAAACCACAATACAATGGATTCACCAACTCGACCCGTGAAACCAAGAAGGTTCAACAATTATCTTTGTATGTTTTGGGATTGATTTTCAGGCAATAATCTTTAAACAAGTCTTTAAGCGCTAATCCTATGGGAGCGAGAGTACCATCGGAAAAGTATCACATACTTGTCCTCCTCTTTTGTAGCATGTATCATGTACTTTTTGAGGTCCTTGTGTCTGGATCTGGATTTCCTACTCAGCCAAAAAATACGAAGTGAGGAATCTGATAGTGGTGAAGCAAATACTTAGGGTCAAGTCCATAATGGAATCACCCATGAGCGGTCACGAGCCTACTCGGATGCAGGACGATGAGATAGACACCCCCGTGAAGGTGTGACTAAGCTCAGATACTTCAAAAATGGTCGGTGTTCTACACAAGGCAAGAACGCCGTCGTCGACCAAGTCCTACATGCCCATATACGATAGCAACATCGGTTCTTCGGAAATCCAGGCGTACAACAAGGCAGTATCTAGATGGATTTTTATCTAATCCTTACGATATCACTCTCTCACTTAGGAAGGACACCTCCCTCCCTCAACCTGAAAACAATGAGAGTTTTGCCTCACCCAATGCAATGAATCCAATTAATTATTTTTTTAGGTCAAGTACTTTTACAGTCCTTTTTTAGTATTTTTTGTTATTACTTGCTTTGAGTATATTTAATACAAGCACCTAATGTTTTTTGTTGATTTTTTTGCCTAGGTTTCAAAATCAGAGGGAGAACGCGAAAATGCAATGCAAGTAAAAAAACATGATGAATGCTCAGATATAAAACTCATAGTGATTCCCAACTCTCTCTATTTTGGGATGCTAGGTAAAAAGTTTTAAAACCTAATCTATATGCAAACACAATGATGAAATCGCCAAAGAGCAGAAAGTGCTATTAGCGTGAAGAACTGAATGTCAAAACCTAGAATAATCACCAAAGATTCGGTCTTGGAGACAGCCTCGGTGCCCGCTACAATGGGTCCTACAAGCATTGTATGGTGCCTCTCTCAGTTCTTGATGATCACTCTAAGTTTTGACAATTAATTTGAGTTGTCAATCGAAATGTAATCTATAGAAACATGAATTGTCTTAGGGATGCGGAACTAGCTACCGAGGAAGCATACTACATCTAAGGACTCAATCACAGAAAACAAATAAAACAAAGGTGGAAAACACAAAACATGAGAACTAAAGAAAATAAAAGTGATGAAAACCATGAAAATCCAGTGAGCCCATATGTGAACAAACACTTGGAAATCACGCCTGAGTGTTCAGAGTCAAAGTACATGTATTATTGCAAATTAGTTTGCACAAAATAAATGGACTATATCACCAAACTGATAATGAAAGTCCTATGCTAAACTCCTCTCGCTTTCTCTCTTCTCTTGATACACAAGAAGAAGGACCAAGTCTCCTCGACTCAGGTGCCTCAACCACCTAGGCGGACACGGTCATCTCAAATTCCTTCGCAAGATAAATATAAAAGATAAATATTAGTGCAATAAACAATTGTATCAAATGAGAGAGAAATTCAATAAAAAATGATAAAGGAAAAATGACTTAAAATTATATCATGCGCGTTGCTCCCCGATATTGGCGTCATTTAATGACTGAAGTTTTAGGAGGGTCTAAAATAGTATCCTCATGAAATGCAAAGATACAATTGTCGTGTGGTGACCACTCACTAAACTTGAAGGTCAATCAACAATTAACCCACACAAGAAATAAATCAATCAAGCATAGGGTCAAGATTTATCATATCCTATGTATAGCGAACAAGTACAGTAGGGGTCGAACACAAGGAATAACTGAGAATAGACAATAACAATTGCCTAAAAGAAGACAGTAAATGATTTGGGTTTTATGGGGATTTTTAAATTTTTTGAGATTTAATTATTTAATTTTTAAAATTTTAATTTTAAATTTTTATTAATTTTTATTTCCCCTTTATATTTTATTATTGTAAATTTTTATAATGTATTATAATAATAACAAAATATAGATAAATATATATGTAGAGATAGCTTTTATATTTATAAATATAGTGTCAACACTTAAAATTCGCAAAATAAAATGTTTTTGGATTTTTTGTATTTTTTCTCCATTTTGAAATTTTTTATTATAATTTTTATTATTATTTTGTATTTTGAATTTACTTAAAAAGGAGAAATAACATTTAAGATAAATAGACCATATTGTTTTGGAAATTAAAAATATCAAATAGCTCAAAACGTTCCAAAACTATTTTTTGTATGTAAGAAATAGAGCAAATAAAATTCAAAAATATAAATAACTATTTTGGAATTTTTAAGAAATTTTAATGATAGAGATTTTTATTTTTAAAGTTTTACTTTTATATTTTTAATGGTTTTTAGTATGTGGTTGTAAAGTATTATAATAAAGAAAATCTATTTTTTCCTAATATTTCAAACATTTTCATAATTTTATGTATTTTCAAATGCAAACGTAACAAAAGGCTCGATTTTTTATTTTTCATAAATAGAAAATAAACTTAAAATACCTAACCAAAAATATACATATTAGGTATTTATGATAATTTTGAAGAATTTATAAAGGCTTGGAGGTATTTTAACAGAAGAAAATCCTTAAATAGAAAATACATACTAATATGGTTATTTAAGTAAATATTTAAAGTTTTTTGAACTTAGCCGAACACCTAAGAGAAATTTGGGGCCAAAATGCATTTTAGCCAAAATATATCCAATGAACAATACTCGGAGGGGTATTATGCAATTAATACAAAGTACATGGGTGTTGAGATGGTTTTTGTGAGGGTCGACTAATCAAACACAATTAGAGTCTTTAGTGACTTCTTACGAAAATCAACTTAAAAAAAAATTAACCCGCAATAGATATAGAAAGAAAAAGCAAAATAAATGTGGAGTTAAAATTTATTATAACTCTATAAAATGTGTCTATAGGTGTAAGTATATAGAGTGACTCACACAGAAAGCAACCGTGATAGATTGTGCCAGTGAATGCAAAAATTTGTCCTTCCCTTGTCTATTTATAGTCTTTTGTGTCGGGGTTTTTTATTACATATTTTTATGGATTTTGATTTTTATATTTGTATTTTTACTTTTAATTATTTTATTTTATTTTTATATTTTCCAATTTCTAATTAGTTTTTTGACTATATCATATAATTATATAATTGTATATATGCAATATTGTGTAATATATTTATAAAGATAGCTAAAAAATACAAAATCAAATGTTTTTGTATTTTAAATTTTTCTAATGTTTTTGTGATATTTTAGACATTTTTGCTAATTTTAGAGTTCTGAAATCAAAAAGGTCAAAAATAGTAACTAATTAAAAAAGATCGAATTGATTTGAAGATTAAAATAGAAAAAAGGGCCAAAACATCTTTAATTTAATTTTAATAATTAATATAAAAGATAAAGAAAATTTAAAGAAAGAAAAAAATATTTTTGGATGTTTAAAAGATTTTTTATAATTTTTTATATGGATTTTGGAGCTTTTTAATTTTAAGGTTTTTGTTTTCTATTTTTAGTGATTTTTAGTCCAGAGGTAAAAATACAATAATAAACTAATACTATTTTTTGGAGATTTTAAAAACATTTTATTTTTATGGGTTTTTTACCGAAAATATGGGGAAACATGTTATTATTTATTTTTAATAAAAAGGAAAAATTACTCAATACAAAACTAAAAACATAACATGAAAGAGCATGCTAGCAGACACTCACCCTATTTTTTCATAATTTTTAAGAATACTGATGATATTTACAAAAAATAGAGAAAACAAGCATAGAAATAAATAAACTATCAAGGGTATATTTGCAATTAAAATAAAAGCCAGGGTCTACAATGTAAACTATCAAAAATTTACAAATAATATTTGAAACTTTAAATATTAAATACTAGTTACAAAAACTTGTAGGACGTAGTCCAAAATGCACAACTCACATAGGAAGACACATGAGCTGAGTTGGACTGGACCCAATAATAATGCGCAAAACCTCACGGACTCACTTGCCACGCAACGTGCTCTCCTTGCACGATGACGATTAGAGGCCAATGGTTGAGATTAGATCCTTCACATGGGATCTATGGTCGAGGCTCACAAAATCCGACAACTATATCTCGATTTGGAACATTGCTCGTGATCGGATGGCAGAGGAGGATGGTGGAATAACAATCAAGAACTCATCATGGGAGAGCTTCGATGTGATGGTGCGCACACTTCGAGCCATCTGAAGCTCCGTCGATCGGCTCTAAACGCTCCTGCAGCTGCTCCGCACTTCTCATATGCTTCAAGATGTCTAGCGCTTGTTGATCGAGCCCTGAGCTCGAATATTTAGGAGTTGACCTAGGAGGTGTTCTTAAATGCAAACGGCCCTCAGATGGGGCCCTTCATGACCTGCAAAGGTAGTAAAAAGAACGGAGGCATAAAAGGCAGGGTCCTGGCTATTATTGGTGGAAGTCGATGGTGAAATGGTGAAGGGAAGGCAAGGTCTGCCGAGGGTGAAGGGAAGGACCTTGATGGTTTAGATCATTGGTTATCTGGGTGAGTAAAATGGTGTGCAAGGTGGAGAAACATATGAGGAAAGAAGTGAGATGATTAGGCAGCATGGAATAGGGGTAGTACTATGAACAACGATGGTCAGAGCTCTAGAGCTGCAGCGAACCTAGGATCTTAATCTAAGCTAATACGACAATCGGAGCAAGAATTAAAATACAGAATCGAAATTCTAAGGTTAAAGCTACCTAAAAAGTGGATAAACAAACCTTAAGCCGGCCAGAGCTTAGGAGATGATTCACTTGGAGCAGAGCTCTGGTGAGCGTTGAGAATGCCTCTCTACTCTACTTCCTCACACTGCAAAACACTGGGATCTCCTCCTCTCAAGAAGAGCTCCACAGTGGTGGAAGACTCGCATCTGCATGGTGTTTTACTGCAAACACCAATTTTGCAGTTGACAATAGAAGCCTTATGAATCTATGATTCGTCTACTTTATGTGGAGATTTTGCATAATCCCCTTAATAAGTCACTAATTAAATCTCCTAAAAAATGATTTATTAACAATCCTGAAATAAAGGTTAAAATATACAATTAAATAACATGTGCTTTTGACCTTGTTCGAGCCTATTATTTTATCTACAAATATTAATTATTTTAACCTAATTATGTTTCTAGTATATCCTTTTATTAATTAAATAAATTAGTATAAAGAATCAAAACTAAAAAACAGAAAATCAGAAGAAAACACAAATTTTGTCATTGTATATTCTGTACATATTTTATCTTTATCAGTTTTATTTTACAAAACCTATAGAAAATCTAAAAAATAAATTAAATGTGCAAATATTATATATAAATTAATTCACTAATTAAAATCAAATTCTAGGGTTTGCTGACACTCAGGTTTCATGAAGCTTTCATCGATTTTATCTTATCCTCGAATATCATAAAATCAGGTCTAGACTCAAATCTCAAGTCCCAGACCCTCAAGTGAAATCTCAACTCATCTCATCATTTATGCAGTTGTGGAAATGATGTTCTTATCATATACTTAAAGGTAGATATTAAGGCGCAATATAGCACTCACATCTTTCAAACTAGTGAAGTGTGGATTAGTAAGTCTCAAACCCTAATGACTAAGCTCGATTAACTATGAATCAAAGGACCTTGAAAACCCTAGTTTCTTTTCCTCAAGTCTTCGGTGATAGTGAAAATGTCAGGGATAAAACCTTAAGTTAGTTTTGTTTTTTTTGTTTTTTAAAGCATGTTATACCCTTTAATTTTGACAACATGTATTATTTACACAAAGAATTTAGTATAGTGTACGTATTTTACACAACTTGTACCCATATTTGATTTTCGATTTGAAATAAGTAAAGCATGAGCTATGGAAAAGTATATAGAATATATACGCACACCCTATACTTAGCTTATGTTATATCCTCATGGCATGAAGTGAAATGTATACATAGCTTGTACCAAGCATGGTTGAGTAAAAAGAAAAGGAAGTCGACTCACTCCCCTATACGTAGGCTTTTGAGGGCATAAGCATAGAAAAAGAGCAAGAAATGAGGCGGTCGAGGGTGAGAAGAAAATAATAGAAATGATGTATGCCCAATGGTATCAGTCTCCCTATACTTAGGCTCATGTCAACCTAAGTATGATTGAGTAATTACCAGTGGGGGACGAAGTAGATTTGGAATGGTTATACATGTGATCAGCTGCATTGAAGCATTCCCACGAGCTGATTGAGTCTTTCCTCTGATATTGTAGCCCACGTGAAGGAGATATGCTCTACCTGAACCAACTGTTCATTAGAGTCTACAAAGTGCTTCAACAGTTGTCCATTAACTGGGAAGGGGCGTGCACCATCTATGAGATTTGTTATCTCTACACTTCCATTGCTATGCACTTTATTAATAACGTACGGACCCATCCATTTATATTTGAGCTTCCTTACAGATGACTCAATATCTTTTGATGGACACATTGATTGGAATTTAAAAATATATCACTATGTTGAGTATTGGCACATGAGAGAAACCTTGTTCCAATGAGAGGAAGAGAGAACAATGATACAATCCTAATTCCCTCACTTATCTGGCTTGACATCTACACCTTTTAAGTTTGACAAACTAAAGAGATGGTGGATCGAAGCAAGACTAGATTTTTTTCCCTAGTGTTGAGGGTTGGGTACTGATGAATCCCCATTCATCACCCTTTATTCCTTTATTTTAGCTAGAAACCTCAACAAAATGCCATGTAAATCCGTGTAAATACCATAAGTTGTCAAAACATATGCATCATGTAAATATGCATAATTAGCATGTTTTTGTGAAAATAAAGGAATAAAGAAACACAAGAAAAAGAGGGAAATATTTAGAATAAATATTGAGTGACCTAATTCCAAGGGAGGGCTCAGCATGGGCCTGCCCGCAAAAGAAACCAAGTAGAGAGAGATAGGGTGGCTCATATAGTGTACATATATCTATGTACATAAATAAATTTATTTTCCTCAAATAAAAATAAAAGGTGTTTCTCATATTATGTACATATTTATAAAAATAAAATAAAAATCAGAAAAATAAAAATAAAAATAAAAATAAAAATAATCATTTTCAACCTTGTATATATACCATGTACATATGTATATAAACCTATTTATATAACTCATGTAAATAAATCCTAAAAATAAAATAAAAATACCTTTTTATTCCAAATTTTATGTTGAAAATAAATTAAATATAAAATTGGAATAATTGTACAAAATAAACAATTAAAAATAAAAATAAAAAATACATATGTATACATACCTACATATAATAATAATATAATGTAAATATGTTATTTATTTTTCAAAAAATAAATAAAAATCACTAAAAAATAAATTGAAAAATAATAAACATTTTTTTATGTTTAAACTTTTTTGAAATAAAATTATTTTCTAATTTTAAATGATTTTACAAATAATTAACAATCAGAATTATCTGATTGGTCCACGAGGGATGTTGACCCCCGGTCAACTCTCCCCCCAGGACCACCTAGTGACGGATCTTTGCTCCTGACCCGACTTCGCCAATTTTTCACGCATTGATCCAACCACCATCAATCGAAACCACGGGCCCCGATTATCCTTGAATCATCCCTAATCCATGCCCGATCATCCTTCTAGGGATCCGTGCACCATAGCGCCATGCCCGACTCCTTCTTGTCGTCCCTCGCTTGTATAAAGTTCCAGCTTCGATCGCAATTTCACTCTATCTTTGGCCTATGTCTTCCATCCCACGACCTTCATTCCCCACCCCAGAGTGACAGCTATCCGAGGAGAGTGTTGCAGCGAGGAGAAAGCGGTCCCAACCACTGATCCGGCGACTTGCGCCGCCGCGCTCCGCCGCCGAGCGAGCTCAAGCCTTTGGCCCTGACGATACATCGAGGCGACGACCCAAGGAGCTTCCTTAGCCCCAGCACAGTCGATTGCAGCCATCAGGTACCTTCGATTTCCCCTAGGTTAGGTTAATTTCCGTTTTCGCCCAATTTTCATCGCCGGCCTTCACCGGCTGATTCCCCTCGATCCGACCATCCATTTGCTCATATGACCATCGATTCACATCCACGAGTCCTCTATCCATGTTCTTCACCCATCCGACCAACCTGACTCGCCCTGAAGCAGGAACTCAGGTCCCCATCGTCGTCGCCTCGCCGGAGACCTCCGCCCCACCTCATCCGATCATCGATTCCACCGCTCACCGGGTCGATGCACTTTGCCCTCGACCCAGGAGTCTTTCTGTGCAGTTTGCAGGTTGAAAGGGGCCCATCTGGAGGTCCGAACATCCAGGCATAGGAGCTTCGCACCTCCTTCGTCGCCGGAGCTCTCCGGAGCTTCCCGCCTCATCGGAGGTACCCACCAGCTGCGGAAGACTTCGAGCTTCCTTCTTTACATCTCAGCAGCTCCTGAGGAGGTCCAGCGCACACGGATTGGGCTGGCGAACCTCGCCGACGTCGAGTTCTTGGAGGATCCTCTTCCACCGTTCGATCAGCCTCTTCGCTCCAGTTTTGATCTGGACCGTCCATCAGTGAGAGATATCCATCGTCCGATCCATCAAGGCTTTGATCAGGACCGTTCATCGATGAAGGGGTGGCCGATACTCTCAGCCATCAGATCTACACGTGGCACCCCCTCGTCCGTCAGATCTTAATAATAGGGGTAATTTCCCTTAGGCTCCTCTTTTTATCGCATTTATAGTTTAGTCCAATAAATATTTAGTGTAGTTGTTTTATCTTGTCGTCCTTCGCTTGTATAAAGTTCCAGCTCCGGCCGCAATTTCACTCTATCTTTGGCCTCTATCTTCCATCTCAGGACCTTCATTCCCCTCCCCAGAGTGACAGCTATCCGAGGAGAGTGTTGCAGCGAGGAGAAAGCGGTCCCAACCACTGATCCGGCGACTTGCGCCGCCGCGCTCCGTCGCCGAGCAAGCTCAAGCCTTTGGCCCTGACGATACATCGAGGCGACGACCACAGGAGCTTCCTTAGCCCCAGCACAGTCGATTGCAGCCATCAGGTACCTTCGATTTCCCCTAGGTTAGGTTAATTTCCGTTTTTGCCCAATTTGCGTCGTCGGCCTTCGCCGGCTGATTCCCCTCGATCCGACCATCCATTTGCTCATCTGACCATCGATTCACATCCACGAGTCCTCTACCCATGTTCTGCACCCATCCGATCAACCTGACTCGCCCCGAAGCAGGAACTCAGGTCCCCATCGTCGTCGCCTCGCCAGAGACCTCCGCCCCACCTCATCCGATCATCGATTCCACCGCTCACTGGGTCGATGCACTTTGCCCTTGACCCAGGAGTCTTTCTGTGCAGTTTGCAGGTTGAAAGGGGCCCATCTGGAGGTCCGAACATCCAGGCACAGGAGCTTCGCACCTCCTTCGTCGCTGGAGCTCTCCGGAGCTTCCCGCCTCATCGGAGGTACCCACCAGCTGCGGAAGACTTCGAGCTTCCTTCTCTACATCTCAGCAGCTCCTGAGGAGGTCCAGCGCGCACGGATTCGGCCGGCGAACCTCGCCGACGTCGAGTTCTTGGAGGATCCTCTTCCACCGTTCGATCAGCCTCTTCGCTCCAGTTTTGATCTGGACCGTCCATCATTGAGAGATATCCATCGTCCGATCCATCAGGTCTTTGATCAGGACCGTTCATCGATGAAGGGGTGGCCGATACTCTCACCATCAGATCTACACGTGGCACCTCCTCGTCCGTCAGATCTTAATAATAGGGGTAATTTCCCTTAGGCCCCTCTTTTTATTGCATTTATAGTTTAGTCCAATAAATATTTAGTGTAGTTGTTTTATTTTGGATAAATTGCACCGTGGACCCTATGTTTATTTTATTTGCATTTTAGTCCCTACCTGTATGGAACACGTGCTTCGAGACGTGAGATTTTGGACATTTTGCATGTATGGGCTTGGGGTTTGTTTATGTTATGTAATAACACCTAGTTTCTGATATTTGCAGTTATACCCCTGTGCGTAGTTTTAATTGAACATGTGCTGAATATTTGGGACTTTTGCGCTTTTTACCTTAAGGTTTTCGCACGTGTTATTATTTAGCCCCTGGAATTATGTTTTCTTACATTTACGTCCATGTATGTTGTAGCACTTTTATTTGTTGGATAAAATAGCAAATAAACTCCAAATTAGGTGAAATTCGGACATGTGGCTCATGCCACTATGTAAAAATTTCCCTAAATTCTTGGGACATTTTCAAGGCTTTTTGTTATTTTTAGAAATTCAAAAACACGTATTTTTGCTATTGTTTGAATTGAAAAATCAAAGAAAAATATAAAAACTTCTCTAAAAATTCTAAAAAATAGAGATAGTTAGTTTAGTGGTTTTCTACCTTCTGTTCAATTTTTGGCTTATTTGGATTTATAATACCCATAAAAATTGAAAAACTCTAAAATCATTAAAAATTCTATAAATTCCAAAAAAATGCAAACTCTTTTTCGGTGGCTTAGTTTTTGTATATATTTTTCATAAAAATTGTCTCCAGATTTTATAGACCAATTATACATTTTTAATTGTTCTTTCAAGTCTGGCTGCACAGTAACCCATATTTTTCCTCTTTCTTGATTTTTAGAAAATCAAATAAAGATTGAAAAATTCTAAAACATTCACCACAAACACATAAAAACATAAAAAAACACAAAAAACAAATTTATTTTAATTTTTGAGCATTTTTGAGTGTTTAAATAAATTGTTGAACTTGCTTTTTCTTACATTTTCTTACAAAATTAAAAATACAAAAAAATTATAAAAAGAATTAAAATCCACCAAAAATTATTTTATTCTTTATTTTCGATTTTGATTACTTCGTAGGCCACATCGGCCATCCCGTGCTCCTTGAGTCTGACCCTGGTCGCTATACCAGGTTAATAAAATTAGCAAGGACTACTATCGATTTTATTGTTTGATCTTCTTATTTGGTGGTTCTTAATTTTTCTTGATTGACAAAGTCATCTCGATCCGGGTCGCAATGACTCGAGAGTGATTTATACCTCACCCAGATCTTGAGATTTCACGACTTTTTCGATCATCAGAATGGCGTCGTTGTCGGGAAGCACGACTTAGTAGTTATTTTCAGTTTTTCGCGGTTTTCTTTTCTGCGGCTTTTCTGTGCATATTGTAGATATATTTTTTATCTGATTTGATTATATATTTTTCTGGACTGACACACTTCTATTTCTTTTTCTTGCGAGGGCCTGAGGACCGAGGTGGCTTTTTTGGAAGCCGAAGCAACAACGGAATTCGGAGGCGGCTTCCTTCTGTACGAAGCCATAGGAGAGCGTGAGGAGGAGAGCCGAAGTACGGGAGCCGTAGAATAGCTGCGAAAATAACCATAGTTTAGTTTAGAGTAGTTAGTTTTATTTTCTGCAGAATTATATTCTTGTGATAACACAAGACTCAGAGACTTGGACACTTGGGTGATATCGGGGTCTGTTTCGTCGAGCACCGGTGTGCTCGGGGGATCTCACGTGGTTTTTCGTCGGTTTTGATTTCTGACCGTTTATTTACTGCTTATTTGATTTACGTGGTTTTAGCCCTAACTTAGGAATTTCACTGATTGTGATGTAATTAATTAAGGCCAAGCACCTAATTATCTGCTTGTATCTATAAATCGATAATTGGACTTAATTAATTAAATCACAAAGAAAAAGTCGGATTACTTAGGCTCTAGTCCATGTGCCTTGAGGAGTCACATACAGTGCGTGCAGGATCCGTTGTGGCAGATACCGAGTGGCTCCCAAGATAGGACTCTGGACTTAGGCTTGAGTACCCGACTACTGTGCTTACATGTAGAAATTGCTTTATCTAGGGCCGGATTCTCGTGCATCATATAGGTAGTTTATATTATATCTTTATTTTATGCGCGGATCACTCTACATGTAGATCGCTGGAGTCAGGTACGCATTTCTTACTCCGCATGCATCATTGATTTCCGCGCATCGGCTTTTTCATCTTCTCCCCCCGATTTTTGGACTTAAAATAATCAGGAGAATCGAAAAATTTGTTAGGCGTTGTTTGATCTGAAAAATACCTAAAAACAAAAACTATAAAATTAGTACTGCTAAACACACTCGACCCTAAAAAACATCTCACCTAAAAATTCTGTCTTGGGGAGAGCAACCCCCTCATTGTTTGGTTTAGATACACGAAAGAGTGACCCGTACACTAGGCTAAAGCCACATCCGAGCCCCGATCAGACTACCGGCCTTTTATACGAGACAGTCTGGTTGGAGGATTGGATTCCTATCAGGTCACGTAACCGCTCTGATATCCTGATATGATCACCTAAATAAAATTGACAAGATAATTGACCGAGCTCTTACGGTCTTCAGCTCAGCATGGAGTAGGTGAACCCGGGGTTTGTTTTCTCATCTTGTGTGTTTTCCAGATCTCATCCGCCAGACTCGCCAGATCGAGATGATGGGTAAGAGGTCCCTTAGGCAGCCTCTGGCTGCACCGCTTGACCGCACTCCAGCCCGTTCATCTAGGTTGGTTCGTGAGAGCCCAGACCCGCTTTCCGAACCCGAATTCGATTCCGCCCTGTTCCCCCTTGACCACCCTTCTTCTATTCCTGAGTTACTAGTGCCAGAGGCAAGAAGGAAGACAGATGATATTTCGGCACCTGAGTTTGGGTCTTTTACCTTTGCAGAGACCATGGCCAGCAATGAGGATCGCACCGAGGGTCAGAGGCCAGAGACGACCACATATGTTCTGGACCAGGGTGCGATCAACACCACCATGTTATCTTCCCTTGAGATCATGCAGCGACAGATACGATATTAGGGAGCTTTCATGGTGGAGATGAGAGAGAGAGAGATGGAGAGGCTCCGGGAGCAGAGAAAGCAGTCACGAGCCAAGGGACGGAGGGGTCCAGATCAGCTAGAGCAGCCAGAGCAGCCGGTAACAGAGCCGAGACCGATGCGGGAGTTGCACAACCCCGGATCGACACTGACACACTGATGGGTGGTTCTTCAGGCTATCGTGGGGGACTTCAAGTTCCCCCCGAACACACTTCAGCTACTCCCCCGCTTCCACGGTCTCGTCACTGAGGAGCCCCATCTTCATCTCCAGGAGTTCGAGATGATTTGCAGTACAGTCCACGATTGGCAGGTGGATGAGAACACTATCCGGATGATTGCATTCCCTTTTTCCCTCGCCGACAGAGCAGCCAACTGGCTGAAGCACTTAGGGAGATCTGTGTATACCTGGGAGCAGCTCCTCATCGAGTACTTGAACAAGTACTATCCACTCGGGCGGACCAATGCAACGAAGGCACTGATCAGCAACTTCTCCATGCTCCCCAATGAGCAGTTCCATGAGGCATGGGAGAGGTTCCGTGAGCTTACCGACAGATGCCCGTACCACGACATCACGAAGCCGAACCTAGTTCAGAGCTTCTTCTGCGGGTTGACAGCAGAGCTGCAGGGCCTGGTGAACGCTTCTTGTGGCGGTTCCTACTTCACCAAAGATGAGATCAGGTCTGGACCATCTACGAGGAGATGGCCGAGAACTATACAGTGATGTCCCATACCCGACTCTACACTCAGGGACGCCCCCACCACAGACCGTGCAGTACCAGAGGATAGCACGGGTCGATGTCGGTCCTTCCACTTCGTCCGCAGCAGCCGCACATGCCGAGTCCACAGCCGCCGACATGGGCATCATCAGTAAAAAGTTGGTCCGGATCGAGCTAATAGAGAAGAAGCAGTGCCAGGGCATCATGTAGATGGATCAGATGGCACAAATGTTGAGTGATCTAAAGACACATGTCATGTGTCTCCAGGACGCACAGACGGCTTCTCAGCCCCATCTTCAGTCACGAGGAGATCCGAGCAACAGTGGCAGCTCGTCTCAGCGCTCCAGTCAGCCTAGACAGGTTCACCTTGTACAGGCGGAGCCGTACCAGCAGCCACAGTCGTACTACTAGTCACCACCATCCCTAGACACTCAGATGGTGGTCTACCAGCTGGATCAGCCCCTGCCAGTACTCCTCCCACCCACTTACGAGCCGGAGCCATTGATGGATGTAAACAGGATTTGGTACGACCGACCTGAGCCCGATATCCGACGAGACCATCCCGGATTCCGTTGGTCAGTCGGAGGTGCCAGTTCCCATTCGCAGCCTCAAGTTCAGGGTGGCCAGTATGTCCATCAGCGAGAGCAGCACCAGCAACCCCCAGTACCCCAGCAGTAGTCATCCCAACCACCACAGCAGTACGGTCCTCATCCCTATTAGCAGGGACAACCGTGGAGGTGAGATCATCCTCCACAGTCGCAGTATCATCCACAGCAGTACCCCTCTCACCCGCACCAGCATTAGCAGCCTCACTACCAGAGAGGCCACCCATCAGGTTCTCATGGGCCAGCCTATGAGAACCCCGCCTTAGACGACCTAGCCCGCCTCATGACAGAGCAGCATGCTAACTTTAGATGGGAGATGGATGAGTTCCGCCAAGAGATGCGGGAGATCGTGAGAGGGAAGGCCACCATCCCTGCCCAGATTGAGTCGAATCCGAACAACCTGAAGAGGAAGTCTGAGCAGGTAGAGTTCACAGAGATTACCACTCCTAGTGATTCTTTTGGTGATTTGTCTGCATACATGTTTGATGCTGATTTTGTTACACTTAGGAGCGGTAGGATGCCAGCAGGCGGCGCCTCATCTGAGCGACGATCACACGCCACTCCAGGAGCGCTGGACGAGGAGGAGCGCGGTATTGAGGCCGCGAGACATGATGACGGTGGTGCTAACGCCACCATGGATGATGATCCAGCCGACGGTACTATGGCCGTCATTTCGTCAGATGGAGGAGGTGGTACTAACGCCACCACAGTTGCTGAGCCAGAACGCGGTAGTGATGTCGCGAGTCCACATGCCGAGGGTGGTACTGAGGCCACCATTTCTACTTCTGCTAATCTTGTTGTCTTTCCGTATGTACATATATCTCAGGATGTTTATGGAAATAAAGGAAAGGGTTTGTTATTTTCGGATCCACATGTATTGCTTGATGATGTTTGTGTGGATTCTGCTGTTCATGAGTATGTCAGGCCCTCTCCTAGTCCTTTATCTGAGAAGGACCCTGTGATCCCCTTTCCATGAGCACTTCACATGGCAAAGGAGAAGAAAACAGAAAGTCAAAAAAAGAACCATCAGATAGAGTTCAGCCAGCAGATGATAGATAGATTCCATATTCAGCTGACTCTTCAGGAGGCCTTGGAGCACATCCCTCTACTCTAGAGATCACTCAGAGAAAGGACCACAGTTCGGAGGAAGAGGAGGAACCATCAGTCTGAGATCCATGTGCTTACTCGTGCCATGTGTTTCGCGATACAGAACCGTCTGCCAGCCAAGAGGCTAGATGCAGGAGCCCCGTATGTCAGATGACACATTCATGAGTAGAGGTTCAACCACACTCTATTAGACAGCGGTTCTTCAATCAACCTACTTCCAGCAGCCCTTCTCAACCGCTTCGAGTTGGGCACTCTCCGATAGAGCGGGACGTTCCTTTAGTTTGCTGATCGATCAGTCAAGAGGCCGAAGGGGTTGCTGAAGGACGTTGTCGTCACAATTCAGGGCCTGAAATTCCCCGTGGATTTCATTGTGTTGGACATGAAGATCCCTGAGTCTGTGACTGATACCCCGATCATTTTAGGACGCCCGTTCTTGGCCACAACCAAGGCAGTGTCCGACCATGATAGCGGGAAGGTGTACTTTTGCGTCGAGGGTGAGAGTATACAAATAGAGATGGTCGAGGAGACTAGAGCAAGAGATTCAGCTTGCTCAGAGCCGACTTTCGATTCAGAGCAGATGACGGAGGCAGGGCGAGACATCCACCAGGACTGTGGTTTTGTGATTACAGATGACGAGACAGTTTGGGCAGATTCAGTCGCACAGGCCATCCTCTCACCTTCAGATTTCGCTAATGCAGAGACAGCAACAGAGGAGAGCTTGAAGAGCGCATTCCTGGTCCAGGATACTTTTCAGGCTGTAGATCTGGTTTCCGACCGCGAGACAGATTTTTGTGAGTATGATACAGATCCCTTGGAGTCAGATATCGATTGGGTAGAGTTTGATGATTTGATACCGTGTCTGACATCCACTGAGCCTACAGTTACGGAGGAGGTTGATTCCATGTAGATCAGAGACAGTCCAGCTGAGCAGCCTTCTCCAGATTCAGATTGCGAGCGAGAGTTCTCATTTTCCCATGCAGATTTGGCAGTGTTCACTCAGACCTTTCAGAGGCCAGATTTGCCAGCACCTACTTGTCCAGAGCTAAAGCTGCTACCAGCGTCGCTGAAGTATAGGTTCCTTGCGGGTGAGCATGAGATGTACCTGGTCATTATCTCTGCTGATCTGACTGGAGAGCAAGAATCCCGTCTGATGGGAGTTCTTAAAAAGAACTGCAAGGCGATAGGATGGAGTGTAGCCGATCTTCAGGGGATAAATCCGGCTCTGTGCTCCCACCATATCTATCTCGAGTACGAGGCAAAACCATCGCGTGAGTTCCAGCGGCGGCTGAACTTGAATCTTCAACATGTTGTCATGAAGGAGATCTCGAAATGGTGGAGCACCGATTTTATCTACCCCATCTCCGACTTCAAGTGGGTCAATCCATTGCATGTGGTGCCCAAGAAGACGGGCATCACTATAGTTGTCAGTGAGTCTGGAGAGGAGATCGCTACCCGAGTACCCACTTCTTTGCGGGTCTGTGTGGACTACAGACGATTGAACCAGGCCACCAAGAAGGATCATTTCCCCTGCCCTTTATTGATCAGATTATTGAGAGGCTGGCAGGGAAGAGTCATTACTGTTTCTTGGACGGGTACTCTGGCTATAATCAGGTGGCCATCGCACCCGAGGACCAGGACAAGACCACCTTCACCTGTCCCTTCGGGACATATGCTTTCAGATGCATGCTATTTGGATTGTGCAACGCTCCTGTGACATTTCAGAGATGCATGATGTCCATCTTTTCGGACATGGTGGGGGAGTGCTTGGAGGTCTTCATGGATGATTTCTCGGTATACGGTGACGGATTCGATTTTTGTCTTGACTGCCTAGATCGATTCCTTCAACGATACATTGAGGTTCACCTTGTGTTGTCTTGGGAGAAGAGTCACTCCATGGTGACTCAAGGGACGGTGCTTGGCCATATCATCTCCAACAGGGGCATGGTGGTTGATCCGGCCAAGGTGGATGTCAGTAGAGAACTCAATCCACCATCCAACTTGCGACAGATGCAGTCTTTTCTGGGGCACGTCAGTTTCTACCGATGCTTCATTCATGATTTCAGCAAGATTGCCCGACCGTTGACTGATCTGCTGACGAAGGCACCGAGTTCCTTATTGATGATAAGTGTCTATCGTCATTTGAGACTCTCAAAAGCTGTGTTGTAGAGGCTCCTGTTCTCCAGCCACCTGATTGGTCTCTCCCATTTGAGGTCATGACGGACGCCTCCGATTTTGCCGTAGGGGGCATGCTGGGATAGAGGAGGGATGGAGTCCCATTTGCTATTCACTACGCTAGCTGTACATTGGATGTCGCGCAACGGAACTATACTGTCACTGAGAAGGAGATGCTAGCCGTAGTTTTCTCCCTAGATAAGTTCAGATCTTACATCATTGGATCTAGAGTGGCCATCTATACTGATCATACCACCATCAGGTACCTCATGGTAAAGAAGGATGCCAAAGACAGATTGACCAGATGGATCCTTCTACTCCAGGAGTTTGATATAGAGATTAAGGATAAGCCTGGAATCAAGAATGTGGTGGCGGATCATCTCTCCCGATTGGAGTATCTTCAGGATTCTGAGCAGACTGAGCCTATTTGTGAGACCTTCCTAGATGAAGCGATCCTTGCTATCGCCTCGCTCCCATGGTTTGCCAATATTATGAATTATCTTGTCTCCAAGAAAGTTCCACAAGATTAGCCCAGGCAGAAACTTGAGACCTTCCTCGCGAAGGCCAAGTTTTACCATTGAGAGGATCCCGTCCTTTACCATGAGGGAGGGGATAGTATCTGGCGTCGGTGCATTCCTCAGGAGGAGCATCACAGCATCCTTACTTACTGCCACAAGCTTGAGGCAGGAGGACATCACTCTGGGAGGAGAACGACACAGAAAGTGCTCCAATCTGGCCTATGGTGGCCTACTCTCTTCAAGGACTCGGATGAGTTCGTGAAGAGGTGTACTGACTGTCAGAGGATGGGCCCTTGTGGACAACGTGATATGATGTGAATGCAGCCCATACACTTCTGTGAGGTTTTTGACGCATGGGGCATCGATTTCATGGGTCCATTCCCTAGGAGTTAGGGATTCGAGTACATTCTATTAGCCGTGGATTATGTGAGTCGTTGAGTTGAGGCCATCCCCGCCCGAACCGCAGATGCTAGGATTGTATGCAGATTTTTTAGGAAGAATATCATTTCACGGTTCGGGGTCCCTCGAGTGTTGATATCTAACGGGGGATCTCATTTCGTCAATGACAAGGTAAAGGCCCTTGCTAGCGAGTTCAGCATAGACCATCAAGTTGCCACTACATACCACCCTCAGACAAATGGTCTTGCTGAAGTGTCAAACAGGGAGATCAAGACTATATTGCAGAAAGTCGTCCGCCCTGATCGAAAGGATTGGTCTCAGCTTTTGGACTCGATCTTGTGGGCATATCGGATGTCTTTCAAGACGCCCTTGGGTACATCTCCCTTTCGCCTCATTTATGGCAAGCCCTGTCATTTACCTGTTGAGCTGAGACATAGGTCACTTTGGGCTGTCACTGATATACTTTTGGATCCAGAGAATGTAGGAGATCAGAGGAAGGCAGAGTTAGCAGCCCTGGAGGAACTTCGTGATACCGCCTTTTCGAATAGCCTACATTATAAGGAGAGAGTTAAGGAGTGGCATGATTCTCATATCAGCCACAAGCAGTTTGAGCCAGGACAGAGAGTATGGTTGTTTGATGCTAGGCTTCGTCTATTTCCAGGGAAGCTACAGAGCAAATGGAAGGGACCTTATTTGGTTAGAAAAGTACATGACAATGGGAGTATTGATATATCTGAGTTGTCTTCTGATGCTACCTTTCGTGTAGCTATATCTAGATCATGAGACGCGGGTCGTTGATGTTGCCTCGATTCACTTTGCGTGAGATGTGGTCTCTTGACTCACATCTATTGCATCTCACGCCTGATTATCACTGTTCTTCCGACTTGTATAGATCTAGTTGTCCATATCACTCTATTCTTTAGTCCCACACCCCTTTTCTCATCTTATGATTATGCTATACTTAGGGTGTACTTTACCCTAAGTATAGGGGGTGTCGGACTCTCGGATATCCTATTGATTCTTTCTACCTCTATTTTGCTGCCTATACTTAGGGATATTTTACCCTAAGTATAAGGGGGTAGACCCTGTACATCCTTCCACTTGGATTTCCCTTCATGCACAGCTTGCTATACTTAGGATTACTTGATCCTAAGTATAGGGGGAAACACCGAGTCCTCTTCATTCTATTCTTTGATTCATCTTTGTATATACCATTCCTTTTCACTTCCCTATAGTAAGCATGAGTTATGTCTTCTTCATCGCTCTTGATCACTCTGAGGACATCGTTCGAGCTAAGTATAGAGGGGTGTCGTATATATTTCATATATACTTTAGCCATAACTCGTACTTTGTGTGAGTGTGTTAATAATCAAAAATGGCTAAAAATCCATAAAAATTTAAAATTTCCCTTGTACATAAAATTCTTCTTGCACATACCTATTTATAAAAATTACTTTTGTACAAATGATTGTAAAATCTTGTTGTGTAAATAGCTTGTACATATTTTCATATCAAAATTTATGTACATAGTACAAAATTTTTGTAAAATGTTTTGAAAAACAAAAAGTATGCAAAAATCTTGTGTAAATTTTTGTAAATATGTTGCAAAACTTAGCATTCATGCATACATCCATGTTTTCAAATATTTTTCAAAAATTTTGCACATGTGTAAATGTTTGTAAAATTGCATCTTTGTAAATACTTGTACAGTTTTGCCAAATCATAGTTGACATTTAAACTGGCCTGGAATTAAATTGAAAAATAGAGCTTGGTTAAGACCTTAATCCAGCTAATTATAAGAGGAACCTTATAGGGCTTAGGATTGAGACTTTTTCAGGTCCATTGGGACTTAATTCTTTGAGTCCACTAGGCTATGAGCATATGTCATCTTGATGAGCCTAAGTAGAGCACTTAACAACACACGCATGACTCTCAGAGACAATGGCTTTACTTGCACCAGCACTCTACACATAGCTCTCCACGGATGAGGTGGTGAGGAGGTAGTTTCCTTTAGCTTGGGGTAGCATATGAGGGTAGTACTTTTAGGCAGAACCTCTCTTCTTCTTATAGTGAAGGAAGTGCGTCTCAACTTGGTCTGGTGGTTATGAAGTCTAAAGAGAGAAGCTGTAGGTTGCAATAAAGCTTCAAAAGAGGGACAGTCTATTGGCTCAAGAGGAAAAACTCCTTGTATATATGTTGCACCATGTAGATATGTTGTACAGATGCACATGAAAAAAATGTGCAAAAAAAAGAACTCCAAAAAAGTGGTGGGTCGGATTGAAAATTTAATAATCCCACCGGAGCGTACATAGTCAAATAAAGCAAAGCTTATGTTATACATGACCATCTCATGAAGCTTGCAGCGGGAGACTCAGCAACACTGGTTAGAGCTCCCAAGGATACATGGCTACACTGGTCACGGTCCATTCTCTTCTTCCCCCTCTTCTTGAGCCGGTTGCACTTGAACTTAGAAGGGAATACCCCGCTTCTCGAGGAAAGAGTTGCTAGACCGAGGCATTAGAGGTACCGGGTTGAGGGAGGTTGTTTCTTTATTACTTCTAAGGTGGGGAGCTACATATCACTTACACTGTACAAGGAAAGATTCATAGTCATTAGAGTTTGTGTATGTAGACTTGTTCTAATCTGGTTTATTGAGGAGTTTTGACCATAGATTGGTGGAACTTCATCTTTCATACTTGACCTCCTATTTCTATCACTAGTTGTTATTCGTCGATTAAATTAACGGTTGGAACTGCTCGAAGATCACATGTAAATCATCGCTATCCCATCTCCTTCTGCCTTCAAACACCCTCACCAACATAGTAGGCGGTTGGTTCACCTTTACTAGAGCAATTTCTAGCCTCCCCCTCTCCATCGTGACAGGATGAATAAGGGTGCGTTCTTGTATAGGGTTAAACCACCCCAAGGGTGGTTTAACTCCCCTACCCCATATTTTCTCCCTCCACGTGGGTCCCACTTTTTATCTTTTTAAAAAAATTAAATAAATCAATTCTCCATCATCAATTCCATCAAAAAAATAATATACTATACCATCATATCATATAAAAATTATAAACTACTCCACTTCTACTCACTTTTTCAAACTCCAATACAATCACATCACAATAACTTCTTACTTTTTCAAACTCCAATACAATCGCATCACCCCAAACCCACTTCTAACCCACCCCCAGTTTAACTCTCTATCCAAACACCAAAACTCAAAAATGGGTTACCTGCAACCGGTTTAACCCACCTAAACCCACTATCCAAACACCCCCTAAAGGATCAAATAGCAATCATGGAGTTTTGTTCGATGTTGACCCACGACAAAGTCCACCGTGTCACAGCCCTAGAACGGTCATATAGCTTCTCGAAGTTGCTTCCCGAGTATGAAGGGATGACTAGGCACTTCATGCTTCACCCCCAACTTGCCACTCCATCCTGGTGACCTTCTCGAAATCTGGATAATAAGGTCTAGGATAGTTTTAGCTGTTTTATTCAACTTTTCTATTTATGTATATAGAATCAATCATTAAACCATAATATTACCAATATTCACCATGGATCCTTGATCCGTGCTGGAGGTTTTTGTCCTCTGTAATCCAGGTTGTAACATTTCTTCCATCTCGATTAATGTCCTCAGTCTGCAAGGTTGGGTGACTATCCTTGGGCTCCACCTTCTTCATATGCTGCACCCCTTCATCTCGCCTCGCATTCACATGCATACACAACATGAAGCTTCATCTATCTTTTTGCTAACACTTGCAGGTCTCAAACCCCTTAATGATCAGAGTTTGGAAATCTACTCCGATCAGGTGCTTCGCCTTCAATATTACGCCATCAACATACACATCCAAGAACCTTCTTGCATCCATCGATCTTCCATTGTCGTCGTCGAGCTTCCATGAATCTTCTCCGACTTTCATATGTCCTCTAGGAGAACAAAGGAGGATTGGGGCTCTCATCGGAGCACCACCTTGTATTTACCATCCAAGGCAGCAGAAGCAGAACATCAACTTACAGTTTCAGTCGGATCACCCCCAAATGGGTGTGATATTATGGTTTTGGAAGTGCCACGACGATGACTATGAACCTATAGCATTAGGGCATCCTCACCTACCGCCGAAGCGCTAGTGCCCGCCAAGTTGCCCAAGCCACACTTTCCAACCCGAGCCTAACCTCATGTGCTTCCCGCACGTAGCATAGAAAATTTGCAGCATGAACCTGATGGTTAAATAAATAGAAATAAAAAGTAAATGATTTATTTAATTTTTGGCTAAAACGTGAAAAATATTTATTATATGGTTATTTTTCTTTATTTTTATGACTTAATTTATTCTAAGTTACTTTTTAAGATTTCATTTATAAGTATATTTACCTATGATATGTGTACTTTATTTTGTATTTTATTCATTTATATACATAGTTTATATATTTATATCTTATTTAAATACAATCAAATATATGTTATTGTATTTTTCTGATTTTATTTGGATCCTTAAGTAGATATGAGTATTAATTATATAGGTATATGTACAATACATTCATCTTTATACTTTTGTATAATATTTTATTTTAATGTATTTTTGTGGATTTATTTTGTTCAAGATATGTACATAGACTATAAAGAATATTTACAAACTTATAAAATATAAAATAATGATAAATATAAAGAATAAATAAAATGAATATTTTATTCGGGTATATTATACATTATGGGACCAAAATCTAACTTTTACATCTTAACTATAAATTAAATGAAACTACCTTTATTAAATAGCTTATTAAAAGGTTATACACAATTAAAGATGATTTTTGTGCATTTTGAGTTCATATGGAGAAGATACGGGCATAGGAAGTTTTGATTTTGGAATTTTATTTTGAGTGTAGAATGTATACTCACTACAACAAAATTGAGCTATTATGATGATTTTTTTCAAAATCCGTCACTAAAGTAGCCATTGTTAAATATATAATGATGATATTATTCGTTGCGAAAAGAGTTTTTGTACTTAAAATTAGCAATGAATATCATAGCTATCGTTAAATCATTAGCAATAGTCAATATAGCGACGATTATATGTTGTTATTTTTTAAAATATCAATTAATCATTGCTATTTTTTAGTTTAAAATTTAACGACGATTAATTAGAAGTTTGAAAAACAGCAACGAATAAGCGTCGTTATGTGAACCGCTGCTAATAATATAACAACATATATGATATTGCTAATGATATAATGACATATATGATATTCATTGTTAATTTTGAGTACGGAAAAACATTTCGAAACGAATAATATTGTGTTATATATTTAACAACGGATAATTTAGTGACGAATTTTGAAAAAACCATCACATAACTAAATTTTTTTGTAGTGACTGTATATTATTTTAATGTAAAATCAATTTTGTATTTTTCTATGTATATATATATATATATATCATGTACAAAATTTCTTTATTTGAGTTACAATTAATAAAGAAAAAATGGGTCTCAAAAATACATTATTAGCATTTATGAATTAGGGTTTGTTATATTTATTGGCCCTTATCTCCCCCTACTTTATTCCTTGTCAACCTAGTCATCATGATGCCTGAGTCTAGGGGTTTAGGGTCATAAAATACCTTTGGTATTTTATTTACTTTTATTTTCTTTCTTCTTTATTTTGATTGTAAACAGTGTATTTTATACGATATTTATACCATAAATAATGAATGTTAATTTATACAGAATAATGTTATTTACATGCATTTAGCAAGGGTTTAAAGGTCAAATAAAAGGATAAAGGTGATGAAATGGAAATTCATCAAAGGTCGAAAGAGGGACTGAAATGCTATTTACAAATACATGTACATTCATAGATGTACATACATATGATATATGTATGTATGTATGTGTGTGTGTGTATGTATGTATGTATGTGTATATATAGGGGGAAATGGGGTTGCCCCTAGGGGTAGCCAACATGGCTGCACCCACCCCATTTTTTGCAAAAAAAATTTATTTTTTTGGGAAAATATCACCATCCATTCGAATTTCGTTAGAAACAGAGACTCCTGCGGCCTTCATCCAGACGTCATTTTTTTAACGGTCACAAGATTTTTTAAATCGACCCTGTCTGGATGGAGGCCTTAGGAGTCTCTGTTTCTGATGAAATTGGAATGGGATATAGGAGGGATATAGGGATGAATATACATGACAATATTTTTCAAAAAAAAATAAAAAAATTTGCACAAAAATGGGGCGGGGCAGCCATGTTGGGGGCAGCCCCATCAACCCCTTGGAAAAAATGGGGCTGCCCCCTAGGGGTAGTCAACATGGCTGCCCCACCCCATTTTTCGCAAATTTTTTTGGAAAAATATCATCGTGTATATTCATCCCTATATCCCTCCTATATGTCATTCGAATTTCGTCAAAAACAGAGAGTCTTGCGGCCTTCATCTAGACATGATTTTTTTAACGGTCGCAGGAATTTTTTAAATCGACCATGTCTGGATGGAGGCCATAGGAGTCTCTGTTTCTGAGAAATTCGAATGGCATATAGGAGGGATATAGGGATGAATATACATGACGATATTTTTCAAAAAAATAAAAAAATTACCCAAAAATGGGGCGGGGCAGCCATGTTGGCTGCACCCAGGGGGCAGCCCCATCAACCCCTATATGTATATGTATATAAATACACACACACGTACATGCTTCAAAGTCAGGAGTCACGTAGATTCATAAACATGCATATGTACATTCATAAACATACATACATTCACTCATAAATGTACATACATTCATAAACATACATATTCGTAAATTCATATATATACATACATAAACATACATGTAGATATTATACACACATACATTCATAAGCATGCATGCATATACATATACATACAAATATGTACATACACACACATAGACATACATTCAATCAATAAACATACATACATTCATACATATACATCCATACATATGTATATGTAAACATATATATACACGTAGAAACACATACATACACACATATACATACATATACATACATATGTATCATGTACATACATATACACACTCAATGCATACAATTAGGTACCTACATGGATACGTACATAAAACAAACATACATATTACACACACATGTCTAGACATTTGTAGACATACAAACATTCAAAGATATAGATAAAGAGGCATATATATACACACGCATACATACATACATACATACGCAAACACACAAGTATACACATACATGTTTTTTTAAAGATGTTTTATATACATACATAAATAAGTAGATATAAATACATGTTTATATACATACACATATCATGCATACATACATTTGTGCATACATACATAAATGCATACATGCATGCATGCATACGTTTGTACTACATAAGAGCTTCTAAGGATCCGAGCTTAACCCTAAATCAATGTAACCACATCAATGTAATCACAAGTTAATATACATCACAAATTGATGTAACCACATCTCTATTTATACTAAAAATTTTAAATAAAAACATGTGTACAAAAAAATCATTATAGCCGCATCATCTCCTCATTTTTTATCTCCTAAGCATTTCATCTAAAATGTATAATGCACTGAAAAAATCCACCATACATCTAAACAAATAATCAAAATTACTGAAGAAGAAAAAGAAAAGAGATAAATATATTGTAACACCCATAGACCCAAATATAGTCCCACATCAAAAACTCACAAAGTGTGAGAGTGTGTTATAAATGGTGGGGATTACTAATTAACAACTTGGACTTAAGTATTTTGAGTGGTTGTCAATGAGTCCATTTGGGTTTGAACCCAACAAATTGTAAGGATCAGTTTTCCTCAATAATGGACTGGATACCTAAACTTGAGTTGTTACAAATGGTATTAGAGACAATTTTTCTTTGATACTGGAAAATGCTACCTGAGAGATGAAGCCATCCGTACAAAGAGATAGGAAGAAATGGCTACTCATAGCGTGCAGCTGCCATTGTCACTGGAAATATGTGATGTGCCATGTGGCAGTGAGGACGTTGCGAATATAAGTGTGGGAGCTTGTAATATCCATACCCCAAACATAACCCCGCATCTAAAACTCTCTAAATGTGAAAGTGAGTTATAATTGGTGGGGATTACTACTTCAACTTGGGCTTAAGCATTTTGGGTGGTTGTCAACGGATCCATTCGGATCCGAATCCAACAAGTTGTCAGGGCTAGTTTTCCTCGATAGCCGACCAGGGACCTAAGCTTAAGACGCTACAAATGGTATTAGAGCCAATTTTCCTCTTATAGTGGAAAGGACTACTCGAGAGGTGAAGCCACCCCTACAAAGAGATGTGAGGAAATGGCTACCTAGAGCGTGCAACCGCTACAGTCACTGAGAATAAGTGATGGACCATATCGCAACAAAACGTTGCGAATATAAGTGGAGGAGATTGTAACACTCATACGCCCATTTATAGTCTCACATCTAAAACTGACAAATTGTGAGAGCGGGTTATAAGTAGTGGGGATTACTACTTGATGACTTAAGCTTAAACATTTTGGATGGTTGTCAATGAATCTATTTGAGCCCAAATCTAATAAGTTGTCAGGGTCAGTTTTCCTCGATAACGAATCGGTGACCTAAGCTCGAGATGTTACAAATGCTATTAGAGTCAATTTCCCTTTGATAGTGAAAAGGACTACCAAGAAGTGGAGCCGCCCCTACAAAGAGATATGAATAAATGACTACCCGGAGCGTGCAACCACTGCTATCACTGAGAATAACTAATGGGTCATGTCACAACGACGATGCTGCGAATATAAGTTGGGGGTGGGGGGGGAGGGTTGTAACACCCACACCCTCGAATATAGTCCCACATCTAATAGTCACAAAGTGTGAGAGTGGGTTATAAGTGGTGGAAATTATTACTAACAACTTAACCTTAAGCATTTCGAGTGGTTGCCAACGAGTCCATTTGGATCCGAACCAACAAATTCTTAAGATCAATTTTCCTCAATAACAGACCGGGAACCTAAGCCCGAATGTTACAGATATACTTACACGAGTTGCGTCAGATGTGAGGAGGAAGCACCAACTGCCCAATGTGCTCAATGAGGTAGAGGAGGAGGTGGTGGCCCCGAAGAGCATGGAGGAGGAGAAGGGGGAGATGGGGTGCCGAAACGAGAGGTGGCGGCAGCGCTCAATGAAAAGGAGGTGGTGGTGGTGGCAACAAAGAGCGGGGAGGAGGAGGGTTTGGGGGAAAATGAGGAGGGTTTGGGGGAGGAGGGGCGAAGAGGAGGTATATGCGAAATGAGGTAATAGGGGGAGGAGAGGAGGGGCGAAGAGGAGGTATATGCGAAATGAGGTAATCGGGGGAGGAGACTAGCGTTTTGCCTAAATGATTCACATACACTGCGTCCACATTGCATGCACGAGCACTCGCATGCGCTCGTAGAGTTCTTCAGCCTGCAATGGACGCAATATCTGCTCTCAGATATTACAATGTGCGCTTCGAGCACATTGCGTCCACTAATAGAAGCCTTGTGGATGCAAGCCATCTTGCGAGCATGATCGACTACCTGTGGACGCACACCTGTACCCGCATTAAAAGTGTATATATAAAGTATATATAAAGTATTACAGTGTAGAAATCCCTGTATATAAATATGTTATCGCTGAGTGGAGAGGGTACATATTATATTATTTATTCACAGATGAGTTTAATCTTAAACATCATGTCGAGGGTGTCCTTGCTATTATGGATCAGCACACTGCATGTTTGTCCAGATTAGAATAAGATAGGTCTGCAATTACTCATTTCTTTTTTCGTGTTCGTACATTCATGAAAATGCATGCACATCTTCGGATAGCTAACAAGATCTCTGGTTCTAAAGTGGATAATTAATTAATCGATGTTGATGATGCAGACGTGCCGGACACTGCTCTGATACTGAGAAGACATGGGTTGAGGAGCAACCTCTTCTCATGCCTTCTCTTCAACGAGCTGGAGGGCTTCAACCCGAGGGATCAGCTCGCCTTTGCCTACGTCAGGGACTTCATGACCCCCAAGATCAAGATGCACATGTTCGACGTGGAGGTGTTCGAGCACGTCGCCGTAGAGTACAGGCACAATTTGAAGCAAAGTACAGACGGCAGTAGTGCATATAAATTAGGGAAGACGAAGATGACTAAGCTTTCGTCAGCATCCATCCGTGATAGCAGCTGCCGGGATTATCTGCACAAGATGTGGGGAGAATCAACAGCTGATTGAATATGTTAGATGGTATTTGGAAATCGGCTGCGCTAAGTTTCCATTTAGATATTGTATATTACAACAAAATTGATCTAAGGCAATGAATATCTTAACATTCGTTACTATGTCTTCCATAGTTAAATCGTTACTATGTCTTCCATAGTTAAATATGTTGCAATGAATAATATTTGTTACTTGATTATTTAAATTCGTAATGATTATTTTTTTCGATGGCTTCTTCTTCTAATCGTCGTTAAATTTATTAACAATTAATCCAAAGTTTAACAAATAAACCTATGAATAAAGTCGCATTATATACACCTTTAACAACGAATATTGCATTCATAGCTAATCACAAGAACATAATCTAATTTTACAATGAAAAATATTTGTTGTTATATATTTAATATCAGAAGATATGACAACGAATATTGAAGTTATTCATTCAGAAATGAAAGGACCTACGGTTAGTTTTTATTAGCTTATGCATTCCAGTGTATGTAATTTTTCTATTACTTTCTTTTATGTACACATTTATAGATACATGTGTCTATATACATACGCATAAACATATATACACAAACACACATAGAGAGAGAGAAATGAAAATTTGTCCATGGGTGCACACAAGTTTGTGTTTCCATGGCTACGAAGGGGATATCTTAAAATTAAATTTAAATCAAACCCATCGATCTTGATGTATACTATAAAAATACAGATTCGATTAAAATTTCTGGTCATTTGAAGTTTTGTAACCTATCCATCGAGTGATGTTGGATTCATTTCATTAGAACCTTTGGCTGTTTTTTGTGTTCACACTAGAGGTTGGCTATTTAAAACTTGGTGGGCTCACAAAGTTGTGTGTGCCTAAGGGCACATACGCATTGCCCTCTCTATATATTAATGAGACATTTCAAATGAGGTGGGTCATTTCTAAGATTGTAAAGGCTAATGTCAATATAGTAAGCTCTTTAATAATTTTGAAAAGGTATAAACCGCACATTGTAAAAAAATAATTTTATAAAATATAGCATCCAAAATTTAAATTAGCATTTTCATCGAATATGATAATACTTTCATAATTTTATTTCACTATAAATGTCCTGTTAATATTTATTATTATATTCATGAAATAAGAAATTGTAAAATATATTGGAAAGATGCCTAAAATTATGGTGGCTCACCACATATATGGTGAGACCCCACCCCATTTGAAGTTTCTCCTATGTGTGTGTATATGTGTGTGTGGGTGTGGGTGTGTGTGTGTGTGTGTGTGTGTAAATGGGTGTGTTCCCTTGGAGCATATAAGAGTATGCTCATAACTTTTTGCTACAATTTTTTATTTTTTGAAATGAAACCTTGGGAGATTTATTTAGAATAATAAGTGGAGTATCTCAAATTTTGTGTAAAACAGACGTTCCTAATACTTTCATCCAGAGGGCGTCAATATCAGTAATTCGGAGACTATTAAACCTTGGCAGTCTTGATGGAGGAGATAGAAGTCTCTAATTAAGTCGAATTTTGAATGACACTGTGGTGATATATTGTGATCTAAATTCCACTATGATTCATTTAGAAAAATAAAAACATACATGGAAGTTAGGGTGGAAGCATGTAAGTTACATACTTCTAGGGAGCATACTCCTTTTTTCCACATATATATATAGGTTAAATGGGGCTTCCCTGTCTCTTTTTTTGGTGAATTTTTTACTTTTTTGGAAAATAGTTCATATATTTTTATCATTATATCCCTCTAACATGTCATTCCAATTTTTTCAGAAATAGAGACTCGTATGCCCTTCATCCAGAACAACACCCTTTTCCATGTATTTTTTTATTTTTATGAAATGAGACCTAGTAGAATTTAGATCAAAATATATCACCATTGTGTCATTCAAAACTCGACTTAATTCGAGACCTATATCCCCATCCATCAAGACTGTTAAATTTTAATGGTCTCAGAATTGCTGAAATTGACATCATCTAGATGAAAGTGTTAGGAACACCAATTTTACATGAAATTTAAAACATATATTCCGCTTATTATTCTAAGTAAATCTCTTAGGTTTCATTTAAAAAAACTAAAAGAAAATTGTGGGAAAAAGGTGGGGGTATACTCACATATGTTCCCCAGGAATATACTCATTTAACCATGTGTGTATATGTGTGAATAGGAGTATGCACCAAGGTGTATGTAATTTTACATGACTGGTACCACAAATGTCAATTTTTTATTTTTTTGAAATGAATCCTTGAGAAATTTACTTAGAATGATAAATGGAATACGTAGTTTCGTGTAAACCAAGCATTCCTAACATGTCCATCTAGAAGGGGTTCATTTCATCAATTTTAAAACCGTTAAAATGTGATAGTCTTGATAATGATATACATAAGTCTCAAATTATGTTAAATTTGGAGTGATAGCATGGTGATATATGGTTATCTAAATCCCTTAAGGGTTCATTTCAAAAAAATTTAAAAAAAACGTATGTTTGTTGTACTGGTGCATGAAAACTTACATGCACCTTGATGCATATTCTCTCTCTCCTCTCTCTCTCTCTCTGTCTCTCTCTCTCTCTCTCTGTGGGTCGGGGGTTGCCTCTTGGGTCTAGCTAACCTCGCTTCCATCGTCATACTTTTACCATTTTTATTTTATTTTTTTGAAAACTAATTCCATAGATTATCATAACTATATCCCTCTATTATGTCATTCGAATTTCATGCGAAACAAACACTCCTATAATTTTCATCCAGGCAAGGTCGATTTCAACAATTCTGCAACCGTTAAGAAATGACTATTTAAATGGAGGTCATAAGACACTCTGTTTCGCACGATGAATTTTCATAATATAGAGATATAGTGATGAGTTTTCACAGATTCATTTTTAAAAAAGTTAAAAAAAATGAGAAAATGGAGCGACAGAGAACCAAGTTATTTCCCCTGCTGGGCATCTCCATTTTCCCATATGTATGTATATGTAACATGTATGCATGTATATTAGACAAAAAAATCAACGGAAGACCTTTCAACTTCCACTCTCTCTATTTGCATCGCAAGCATCCGGGACAAAGTTATATAATAAAGACAGCGAAATCAAAAGATAATTAAAGCATATGTTGTGCACATATTCATAATCTAGCCAAACAGCTATGGAAAGAATGGATCCGTATATTCATGATCTGACCGAACAACTATGGAAAGAAATGGATCGTTGGTTGGATTCTTTAAACCAGAATGTGAGATTCGTCCATAAGATCCATGAAGGTAATTCATCAATTCATTAACAACCTTTATATTGGAGTCATTGGGTGTGAAAATCTAATATCTTCACCCACAATGATTCAATCATTACTAATACCTGATTCGCAGATAACTTGCTTATTTTTGTTGATATACCTTGAATCCTAATCATTTGTTGTTGAACTCAGTTGAAGAACAGTTCGATGTTACCCCGACGCCATCATACCCTTGCAAGGATTGTGGAGGGCATCGTTGCCCTCATCTCAAAAGCTTTCTATATGGGTATTTTGATCTGAATGCATCTGGGATCCGTTTTGCAAATGAGTAATATATAAAGTCCATAGGGTTAAGACTCTAAGCATGCTCTCTATTTTTCTTCTTTCTCCCCATAGTGAAAATTGTTCAATGTCATCCCAAGATGTAGCCCAATATAGGTGAACCTTACAAATATGTGTTTTTTGTTTCTCTTGACTAATCATATTTGTGTGTGTTCTCTTCCGCAATTGGCAACAACCTTCCTTAAGTTTAGGGGATAATATCATATCAACTCTCCAATTTTTTTCCTCATTTCAAAACTTGAAATAATACATAATGAATACTTGGTACATTGCCTGATTGTAAATTCAAATGAGAAGAGTTGCCCGCATTTGGGTTGGGTTGGCAAGTGGGACAATTTGCTTTTAATTACTTGAGTTTTCCATTATCCCATTGTCGATTAAAAAAAGGAAACTGGCAGATATTAGTTGACATCCACGATCATGTCCAATCCATAGAAGGAAGGTTTGTATTCATGTTGAAAGCAAGAGGCCACTAGGAATTTCCATGCAAGGATCAACACTCCATACTAATCTTACATACAAGGGAAAACTAATCTATTGGGAAAATGGGAGCTATCAAGGACTCGTAGTCTTGTATAACTTCTATTTGCATTGAACTGTCATAGAGCTTAAGTACTTGTAATATGAGAGTTTAACCTTTCTCTCGAGTGGACTATGAGTGTTTGGAGCATTACATCTATCATAGTACACTTAGAGGCATATCCTCCTGAGGATATATATTGATTAGGGGTGCTCACTGAATTGAATCATTTGTACTTGATGAAGATGCTTTCCATAAAATTTTGAAAAAAAAAGTTTAATTTAAAAAAATGAACTGAATTTGATATTGATATATGGGCTTGATTACCAAATGAGATGAATATAAATTTAACCTGAATTTGAAAGATAACTATTCAATTTGATTGGATACACACACCTGTATTATTTATATTTGTATTTGTATATATAACATACATATATACATGCATACAATGCATATATATATTTACATACATACATGTAACAACCTCGCCATGTGTCAATCCAGATCATATCTAAATTTTTTCCAGGCAATGGAGTAATAGCATAACTAAATCAAGGGGTTGACTTGCATTTATCTAATTTTATTCAAGTAAATAGGTCCACAGGCGATCGTGTGCGCTCACAAGGCGAGGGCACAGTCACTGAAGTGACAGCTCACGAAGACCTCTGTTAAATCAACAGTTAACCACAGTTATAGATAAAGAAATGCAATAAGGAGCAGGTCAAAATTTATTATAAACAAAGTTAAAAGTGTATAGAGTACAAGTATTTTGGGTGTCGAACCATTGAGAGCTACAGGTATATGAAAATAATTATTGAATACAAAAAGAAACAATAACTATTTTTATGTATTTTTAGGTTTTTAATTTATGTTTTTTTGAGTTTTTTATTATATTTAATTTTTATGGATTTTTAATTATATATTTTTTTCATTTTAAAATTTTGTAATTTTTACTTTCTTTTTATAATTTTTGATTTTTAATTTCTTTTTTTTAATATATAATAAGTAGTACATATAGGGAATAATAAGTACAATATAGTTAATATTTATAATATATGTAAAAATTTTGTAAGTATAATTAAGAACTGTCCTTTATATTTTTTATGGTATTAAAAATATTTTAAAGTAATTATAATGATAATATTTATATTGATTAGTATATAATTGTATATATAATTAGTATATATGCTCTAAAGGCATTTATATTTACAAATATAGCTCCTAGTATTCAAAAAATTAAAATAAATTATTTTATCCTTTTATATATTATATATTTTTCGTATATTTCTAGGATTTTTTGCTACTATTTAGGTATTTTTAAATTCAAAAATACTTTAAATTGGGGAATTAATAAATGTTTTAAGTTTTTAAAAATAGATATATAGTAAAAAAATCCTTAAAAATATTTTAGTATGTAGTAATAAGTATATATAAAAATATACAACAAAAAAATAATTTTTGACTTTTGAAAATAATTTCTAACGGGTTAGAGACGGTTTGCAATTTTTAGAGATTTCCTTTGCTATGTTTTTGTGATTTTTGGTATGTATGTATGTTATATAATAATATATAATATCTAATTTTTTGGAATATTAAAAAGTATTTTTCTAACTTTTTGTATATTTTTATCTCTAAAAAGGGAATAAATAACATCGAAATGATTTTTAATAAATTGAAAATGTAATGAAATGATAAATAAAAATTAAATTGAATAAGCATCATTCAAAGCATAGTTAGTAAATTTTGCACAATTTATGGAGTAAGAGAGCTATTTAATCTAAAAAGAAATGTATAAAATTAATTATATAGGTTTGGCAAGGGTATAAATGCAATAAAAATAAGGGATATTTACACCCATAACCCTCAGTAATTTAGTAATTACCCCAGAAACCCTTTATAATCATGAATTACACCCAGAACCTTGAATACATACTCCCTTTTACACCCATAACCTTCCGTTAGTTTTCTTCGTTAACTAAACCATATGAATGAGTTAATCTAACCGATACGTGATCTAACGGCTACCATTAATCAAAAGTTAACAGAAAAATAAAAATGTGCTGTTGCAGGGCTTTCAAGGAGGATTGGGGAGGAGAGTTCCTACAGAGAGGGGTCGACGATGGTGAGCCTGCCGGTGGAGGTGAGTTTTCCGGGCGAGGTTGGAGGCTTCGATGAAAGTGACGATGCATGGAGAGGAGGGCCAAGCAGGAGGTAGTGGGTCGCAGGGAGGGATGGGGATTGCAAGAACGTGTGGGTGGCGGGGTCGAAGACGGTGCAGGGGCGCAGGGGGAGGGGGGGCTTGCAGATGCGGGGGTGGGAGGGATGGGGCGGGCTTGCAGCTGTGGGGGTGCGCTTGCCGGTGCGGGGGGCTGGGGGTAGGCTTGCAGGTGCCGGGGGGAGTCAAAGAGGGTGTGGCACGAGGTGAGCGAACCTGCAGTTCGTGGGGAGGGCTGGGGGGATGGGGTGGGTGTGTGCGACGGCGAGAGGGCATGCGGGGTGCTGGAGCTCGCAGGAGGGGGGAGGGCTGTAGGGCAGAGGCGCGCACAACAAGCAGGGCGTAGAGGCACCGGGAGGGCCGGAGCTCCATGCGGGGGGGGCATGGGGAGGGTTGCAGGGCGGAGGCGCACATGCGTGCGCGGGGTGCTGGAGCTTGCGGGAAGGGGAGGGCTACAGCCTACAGAGCAGGGGCGCGGGGTACTGGAGCTTGTAGGAAGGGGGAGGGCGAGGGGGGAGGGCGGCGCGGGAGGGGAGGAGTCGGGGCGGCGAAGAGGTCTAGGCAGCAATAAGATGGGAAGCGATGTGGAGATGGACCTTTTCGGGGGAGGGGAAGTCGGGATGGAGGACAACGCGGGAGGGGAGAAGCCAGGGGCGGTGAGGAGGGGGTGGGGGGGCTACCAGGAGGAAGGCGGGCAGGAGCTGGGCAGCGGTGGGGCCCGACGTCAGGTGCGGGGCGGGCGGGCAGGGCCGAGGAGATGGGGGCGGGGAGTTTCTAGGAACGGGGTTTGGGGTGGGGGGGTCTCCAGTCGCTGCACCGGGGGGAGGGGGTGGGGCTCTTCGGCGTTTGGGCTCGACGATGGTGCAGACGGGTGCAACTCGCTCCTCGGCGGCGGTGCTTCAGGGTGGGGTGCAGCTGGCCATCATGGGGCGTAGGGGCAACTTGCCGGAGACGAGTGGGAGGACATGGGCTTTACAGGGAGAAGAGAGCATCATTTTTGTTTGATATACAAATATGACATCTTTTAAAGGGTAAAATGGTAAATATATAATCTTTTCCGTCGGAGTTAACTGAGAATTAAGACGGGCCTTGACACAGGGTTATGCCATGTAAAGGTTAAGCATTATTCAGGGTTCTGGATGTAATTCATGTTTAACGAGGGTTTCTGAGGTAATTATGGAACTACTCAAGGTTATGGGTGTAAATATCCCTAAAAATAAATATCAGGAGGGTACATGCAAAATATCCTAAAGTTTCAAAATGTTTGTCACAAATTTTAGCATTAAACCTAAATATCCAAATTTGGGAGGTTCTGTATGCAAAATAACCAACTCACATAGAGCGCCATGTGAGTCGACGGGCCAATAGGATTATTTGTAATATACAAGAAGTTCAAAGTCCCAATTGCAATTATTACACAAAAGTTTGAGCGTTAATAGATATTTATAGGACTAAATATTAAATTTACAAAAAGTAGGGGTTACTTATTAATTCACCCCTTAAACTGTGCACTATCGGTGGACTGAAGTGTGGTCGCGTGGCTGATACTACAGTGATGGGTGGGAAATGCTTCATTTTAAATCAAGGGCCCAGATTATATCTTCGCCTCGACCTCAATTCAACGGTTGGAATGAGGGTTGGAAGAACTCGGAAGAACTCACTGCCTACGAGTTTGAATCGTTGGTCCTGGTCGCCTACAGCCTTCTCCCCCTTCTCTGAAGAGCTCCTCAGTTTCCCTGGGTGCTTGCACATCCTGCAAATCCCTCTTCGATGTCTGGGGCTCACTGGAAAATCCTCAGAGCTCGATCGACCTTGATCTCCTGTTCAGAGCTTTGAGTGGAGGTCCAGGTGGATTTGTCGATCGCAAACCTGCACCAAAATATTAAGCGAGTCAAGGGTTATTCCCTTGACACTCTATTGAAGCTGTAGAAGCAAGGGGTGAGTGGAATGATGGGGGCTTCAGTAAAGGCGATGGAGGGAGCTTCGACGACGCGATTCTATGAAAAAATCATGGTGAAACAGAGGGTTCTTATGGAGAAGCATCAGGGGGAGATGATAGAGGTGGAAGGGAGTCGGCACAATGGAGGGATACGACGATTTGGTGCCAGAGCAGTGATGAATACCCATTCATCACTCTTTATTCTTTTATTTTAGCTACAAAACCCATGCAAAACACATGTATATTCCTGTAAATATTAATAATTGTCAAATAGCATGCATTGTGTAAATATGCATTTTTAGCATGTTTTTGTGAATAAATAAAAGAATAAAGAATTAAAAGAAAAAGAGGGAGATATTTAGAATAAATATTGAGCGACCTAATTCCAAGGGAGGGCTCAGCATGGGCCTGACCGCATAAAAACCCATGTAGAGAGAGATAAGGAAGCTCACATGTGTACATATATACCTGTATATAAATAAAAAAAATTCCTCTAAACAAAATAAAAATATATTTCTGTAAATTTGTATGTATTTGTAAATAGTGAATTAAAATAAAAATAAGAAAATTAAAAAGAAATTAAAAATCCTTCATCCTTGTACATAGACCATGTGTATATAAACCACATATGTATTTATTTCACCTTGTAAATAAATCAATAAAATTCCATAAAAAGGTGTACATATTCCTTATTCCATAATGTAAATAAATAAAATAAAAATCACAAAAATAAAACAAAAATAAAAATAAATAAAAATCAAAATCAAAAGCCACATTGTATATATACCATATATGTATATAAATAAAACTATCTATTTCACCCTTGTAAATAATTAATAAAAATAAAAAAAATACCATATTATTTCAAATTTTATCTTATAAATAAATAAAATATAAAATTGGAATAATTTGTATAAAAATAAATAATTAAAAATCAAAATAAAAAATACATAGTGTATATACTTATATATAATAATACTATATTAAAAATACCTTATTTTTATTTGAAAAAAATAAATAAAAATCGCAAAAAATAGTTTGAAAATAAAGAAACATATTTCATGTTTTGAGTTTTTCGAAAATAAGCCATTTGCTATTTTAAATTGAATTCCCAAATAAATATGACATGGCTGCATCTGGTTGGTCCATGGGGGAATGTTGACCCCCAGTCAACTCTCCCCCCAGGACCACCAGAGCCGGATCCTGCGCTTCAGACCCGACTTCACTCATTTTTTCCCGCATGATCTGAGCCCTATTTGAAGGATATTGAGTATCCTCAAGCGCATCACAGAAGCGTGTCGATCGCATCGTATGCAATCGGAGCAACTAGTCGTACTAGATGCTAGATGCAGCGGAAATTAAAAATTTAACTTTAAAGATGAAACCACATGATCACGAGAACACTTCTCGTATCGTTTCATCAAACCACAAAGTACAAGGAATACCTCTTGAAGCGTGGTTGTGATCGCGAGATCCCAAAGTAGAGATCCTCCTATCTTAAGTCCGACCCACGGAGAATGCGCTTGCGGGCACGATGATGAGTCGCGTCCTTCCCGCAATCCTTTGACGAAGATCCAAGCGTCGAGGCGTAGCAAAATGATCTCCTTCCTAATACACAAAGTGGACGGCCACTTGAATATTAGGGAGACCCCACGAGAATGAGAGAGAGAGAGAGAGTAGAGTTCTTCAACTCAAGAATGTTGTCACTTGGAAAGGCTACCCTAGCCCTCCTTTTATACTAGTTTAGGATCCAATGGATCTCAATCCATGGGACACATGGATCCAAGGGTTATGCTTGGTCCATGCTAAATCAATGGCTATGATTGTTGTTGGTTAAAACCAACAACATTAATTTAAATTAAAAAAATGTTGCAATATTATCAACATAATTTAATTTAACATTAACTAATTAAGAGATAATGTGATAAAAAAATGGAGTCAACCAACCTCCCTAAAATTGGGGGGCGTCACCCATGAACAATTCATGGGTGACGCCACCTATGGAGGGTGGTCAATTTTGGCTCCTTTTTATTTATCTTATTATTCCTTAATTAATTTTGTATTCACAAAAATATTCACCAAATTAATTCCCAATTAATTTGTGAATATTTCAATCATGCCATTGAATATTATATGAATCATATTCACAACCCAAACTAGTTAGTAAATTGCATTTCCAATTAATTAATAAATGTGAATCTAATCCACATTATTAATCAACAAATGCTATTCACATAAATTCTCTCTCTTATATATGTATATTATAAATCATATTTATAATACACATATATCATGGATAGTGTTATCCACATTCTCTTAATCCTTGATAATTAAATCCCATTTAATTATCTTAGACAATCATTTTCACAATATGAGTTATATTCATATTAAGCTTGATAATTAAATCTCATTTAATCATCAAGTCTTTGCTTGGATATTTCATCAAAAGAATTATTCTTGAACCCTTTCAAGAATAATGTGCTTTCTCATCATGATCTTTATTGCTAATATCCATCTTTCCATGTCATGATCTTTAGGAGCTTCATCACATGAAGTCCGATCATTGTCAGACTCTGCTGACACATGGAGTACATCCTCAAACTCATTTGAAGAGGTATTAATGTTTCATCTTTAATTGTCCTTTTAGTTTCCGATTTCAGGAGCCTCATTATCTTCTCAAGATTAAATGAGTTTCTTTACTTCATTTTCATCTTGATTCTCAAGAGTCTCAATCCTCCAAGAATCATATCCTCAGAGATGAGATCTTTTAAGAATCTCAAGGTCATAAAGTAGGTATCCAATACCATCCTTTATTTTCCTAATGAAGTAGCACTTTCAAGTGCTAGATTCCAGCTTACATCCATGGAACCTTATTAAGGATATATATTGTAGTCTCTACCACACATATATACCAGGAAACTAAGAGGATAATTATGCTAAAATTCATCATTGATCAAATCATGTCACACATGATCCAATTGTATCTCCCTACAACTCTATTGAGTTCAGGTTTATCAGGAGGAGTGAGATAGAAATGATATTCATATCTCCATAAGGTATTCTTTGAATTTTATCTAATAGGTACAAGCTACCTAGGTTAGATCAAATTCATTTCATCTTTCTTCAAACTTTGGTTCTAAACCAAAATTGTGAAATCTTTGAACATTTCAAAGGTTTCGCAGGTGAAGAGAAGAAATCTCATATCATACGTAATCATCAATAGATATCACATATCCATAATGTTTACTATGATATAGGTGATCTACATACATCAATATGTATGAGATCTTGAATACCTCGACATCTAACACCATTCCCAGAGAAGGGTGTATTGGACATTTTACTTTGAATACAATATTCACAAGTATGTAAGATTTGAAATTTTAGACATTCTAAAGTTTCATATCTTACTAGTCTATTGATCAAATCAATAGACAAATGTCCAAGGCTTGATGCCAGATCATTGTCAAATGATCTTCATCCTCCTATTGATCTTATAAGGTTTGATTTTCAGTATTAGAAATCTTAATGAACAATTCATTAATATTCTAATTTTATGGAGTCCACTAGATGTTAGATTACTATCTGAAATATTTCCATCATAACTCTTTATGATAGTTCTATCTCAGAATTCAAGTTTATTTCCAACATTTAGAAACAAACAATGATGGTATTCTAATATCTAGGTCATAGAGACATTCTCTAAGACTAAGGGCTCTCCCACTGAGAATATGAAGTCTATCTATCCCATAGAGATTGCTGCAACAATTACAGTAATATCCATGTACATGACTACTAAACCTTAAGATCAAATTTATAATCTTCTAATAAATATATGCAACCAATTGCAAATGTCATTAGAAGATTGAAATACAATTGTCAGACTTAATCTTATGAAATAAGAAAGTCAGAGTCAACGATTATATGTAGACTATTCTGATGCTCTATCCGAGTCCTTCACTAAGGATTTTAGACAGATTTTGATAGTCATACTATCAACTCATCAACTTATTGCAGTATTGGCATTCATCCAACTCTTTGGATGTCATATGGAAGTCACAGAAGTAGGTCAACTTTTTGACTTTCCTTCTTACTCGGGTCCGACCCATGCTTCCACTGCACTCTCTTAATCTATAAACAATCATTGCTTAAGACTAAGGATCTCTTATGTTAAATTCAAAAGAATTCAATGTAAGAGCATTTCAACATTTATACATGCTTCATTAAATTCATACAATATGAATATCATAAAGCTTCATGAATGACTAGAGTATAGATAATAGAATGATGACACTCATCATATCTTCATACATCTTAACTCTTAGAGACTTAGGTTCAGGTAGGTATTCAAACATTTTGAATACATCATCTCTTTCGAGCCACCATTCTGCATAATGCAGAGAACCATGTCATTCATGATTAAATGTCTAGAGCACATTTGTATGCCAAAATATCTTCTTTTATTTTATAAGGATTATTCGACAATTACGATCACCATCGACATGTCACTTCCAAAGTACCCTCGATGAAAGATCAAGACTATAGAGACATACAAACCCTAAGGTGATGTCTTATTGTCTTATTTAATTGCCCTTCCTCATTATATTGAGGGGACTTGCACACTGCAACCACATACATTATGTGTCCAATTGCAAGTACAATATCTGGATCATGAGTCCAATCCAAGATATTTTTACTGGTTATCATTGAGTATAACATTGAGTGGGTTTAATGAAGGATTATCTGAAATAAGAAATTTGCATAAGGGTATATATATTATATACATATTTTACTTTGATTTAGGAATTTTTATATCAAAGTTGTCTTGCCTTGTCAACACTGAAAGTTCATTCCCTTACTCACTTTCAATGTAAGAGATATTCTTACCATTATATCTCTAGCAAGATCTGGGATCTCCTTTCCTATCTTTGTTGCATCCCAATAATATGAGAACCTACAACTCGGATAAAAAGAAGCGGGAACACATTCTGCCTTGTAAGTCCAACTTGCATTTCCCAATTCGGTCTTTAACACCCGGGCCCACCACCCCTAAGGCAATGTTGACCCGTCATTAATTGAACCAACCGTCAACAGGCTTAATACTCGCTATACGTAATCCAATATCGCCCCAATAATATGAGGACCCGATATTGGGGTCACTACGTATACGGCCTTACTCTTTCGAGAAGCAAAGAACCCGATCCAATTAAATCATGTACAGGATCTGTCACTTCGGACAGGCGTCTCCTATACACAACAACTGGCGACGAAATCCTTTGCCTTGACGGGAGACCATGGATGTCACTTATGTGATCCTCCACCTCATATTCAAATTGTAATTAATTATCGTGAATCATATTCACATAATTAATTCTTCCAAGGGAAATACACATCTATTCATAATAGAGTGTTTATTGGATATAATTAATTTAATCATATTAAATTAATCATTAATCCAATCATCAATCAACAAACATGTCTTTTACTTGAATAGTAGGTATATACTCAAAGTACGTATTATTCGAATTTTAATAATTAGAAAAATACACATTGTCTGTCTCCGGTATTATACAGTCCCTACCCGCTGTCATGGCCAGTACCGACGAGAGTGGGACGGACCACATACGTTGCAACCCGCTACCCCAATGCTCTCCGACTAGGCACCACATCCGCCTCGGGAAAGGATAATACCAGATAGACCATCATGTACTTTGAGATGTTCATCGGTTTTTCAACTGAAATTATACCATATAATATAAATCAAAACATTTTTTATTATAAGGAGATTTGCTAGACAAATCCCCAATCATATTCAAGCAAAAGGGTTTTCATGTAAAAGTTGTCCTACAACAATTGTAGGATAAACTATGGTTTTCATGAAAGCAATGTTTGTTGATGAACCAATGATCAAGATCTAATATCTAATCATTGTGGTTTAGGCAAGTGTCATTCAATGAAATAATTATCTCTTTAAATATTTCACAAATATTTATCACTAATTATTCCAGAAAATTAACAATTAATTTTCATCATGATAATTGAATGACATATCACAAGGTTCAAGATCAAAATTGTTAATTTCCAGCAGTGACCCCCAATCACTAAAATTAACTTATCTTGATCAATTTAAATTCAAAAAATGCAAACTCAGTTTCCTAAGATTGCCTATTTGATTTATTAAAGAACTCAAGTGATAATTCACGCATTTCAAGGCGGATTAAAACCGTAATTATCTCATTAATCACGTTCAAATCCGCAGTTCCCGCAACAGTGAATATAGGCATATTCAAAAGACCATATCTTGAGCAAATGAAGTCCAAATTTAGTAAACTCAAGTCCTATGGTTTCCTTGTTTAATGGGGAACAAAATACATTTGAAAATTTCGTGTTTAAATATTTTAAACAGTGCCGAAAAATTCAATTAGACAGAGGTGCGAAAATTGAAATGCAGTAAAAATTTCGCAACCCTTTCAAGAACCAAATCGTCTAAGGTCTATGGATCATATCCAAAACCATATTCAACCTGGCTCTGATACCACTTGAAGGATATTGTGAATCCTCCAACGCATCACGGAAGCGTGTCGACCGCATCGTATGCAATCGGAGCAACTAGTCGTACTAGATGCTAGATGCAGCGGAAATTAAAAATTTAACTTTAAAGATGAAACCACATGATCACGAGAACACTTCTCGTATCGTTTCATCAAACCACAAAGTACAAGGAAAACCTCTTGAAGCGTGGTTGTGATCGCGAGATCCCAAAGTAGAGATCCTCCTATCTTAAGTCCGACCCACGGAGAATGCGTTTGCGAGCACGATGATGAGTCGCGTCCTTCCCGCAATCCTTTGACGAAGATCCAAGCGTCGAGGCGTAGCAAAATGATCTCCTTCCTAATACACAAAGTGGACGGCCACTTGAATATTAGGGAGACCCCACGAGAATGAGAGAGAGAGAGAGAGTAGAGTTCTTCAACTCAAGAATGTTGTCACTTGGAAAGGCTACCCTAGCCCTCCTTTTATACTAGTTTAGGATACAATGGATCTCAATCCATGGGACACATGGATCCAAGGGCTATGCTTGGTCCATGCTAAATCAATGGCTATGATTGTTGTTGGTTAAAACCAACAACATTAATTTAAATTAAAAAAATGTTGCAATATTATCAACATAATTTAATTTAACATTAACTAATTAAGAGATAATGTGATAAATAAAATGGAGTCAACCAACCTCCCTAAAATTGGGGGGCGTCACCCATGAACAATTCATGGGTGACGCCACCTATGGAGGGTGGTCAATTTTGGATCCTTTTTATTTATCTTATTATTCCTTAATTAATTTTGTATTCACAAAAATATTCACCAAATTAATTCCCAATTAATTTGTGAATATTTCAATCATGCCATTGAATATTATGTGAATCATATTCACAACCCAAACTAGTTAGTAAATTGCATTTCCAATTAATTAATAAATGTGAATCTAATCCACATTATTAATCAACAAATGCTATTCACATAAATTCTCTCTCTCTCTTATATATGTATATTATAAATCATATTTATAATACACATATATCATGGATAGTGTTATCCACATTCTCTTAATCCTTGATAATTAAATCCCATTTAATTATCTTAGACAATCATTTTCACAATATGAGTTATATTCATATTAAGCTTGATAATTAAATCTCATTTAATCATCAAGTCCTTGCTTGGATATTTCATCAAAAGAATTATTCTTGAACCCTTTCAAGAATAATGTGCTTTCTCCGCAGATACTTGGAGATAAGGACAGGGCGATTGTATTATTCCACGTACAGTGACTTGGATGTTGAGATCTCGTCTCAAATCCAGATCGTACGAACCTCCCACAGATGCTTGATTAAATCAAGACCACAAATCTAATCTTCTCATTGAATCTGAATCTCATTCAGACCAATGTCCAACATTTGGACTAAGATCAGATTGCTTCTCTACTGGAAGGAGTCACTAAAATCCAGACCTGTTTCATCACTCCCTCGGAATGGAAGCGTCATGGATATACAATCGTTTATGATCACATCACCCTCAGGTATTCCCAATACCTGTACATCCTGCATACTGGAAGACCCATGGTCAACTCGAAGATCAAGATCTATTTTACACTGTCTTCTTCAGGGTTTGATCACTAAGTTTCTCATTTGATCATTAGGATTTGGTATCGATCATATGCTTTCCAAAAGCATATATCATACCTAGGTCTTGATCATATACTTTCCAAAAGTATATATCAAACCTACAAATTCAGTCAAGCTTCCAAAGCGAGACGACCGTGCACGGAATTTGATTCTTCCCAATATCTCATGAGTGAGCTCATGTCTTCCGGTTCAGTAGTGAACATGTATGATCCCTTTGAGAGATCGTATTACTCATATGCCCTTACATGCACACCAGCGCGCCGGTGTATAGACCTTGGTTAGGTCATCAACCTATTGGTCTGCCAAATGTACATACTCAGACATATAGCAATACATCTGTCTCCGGTCAGAGGATGCGTGCCTATGCTGTGACAGCATTCAACATAGGACTTAGGTTATCTCGATCTCGTTAAGTCAACCCATTGACCTAACTAATCTGACACCTCCGAATCTCTATTCCTATGCAGAGGACCTACATCAAGAGGTCGGTCAGATATCAGCCTATGTGAGAAAGGATTTCCATCTCCTACTCAGGCTGGAGATCACATCTTAACAATCATTTGACGGTGCCTGATGAGTCCTCAATCTAACTCTTTAGATATTCATCCAAGCACCAGCCTCTATGATTCAATTATTGAATCAATAGCTATTTGATCATTAAGACAGCCATGGTACATAACCCTAATTGTACAGAGGGACCTATTATGCAAATTATTTATTCTTTATTTCAGATCAAGGAATGATATTCGCAATAACATTTATTGCATAATGGCTTGGCGTGGGCTCACATGTCCAACACTATTCACCTAAACCTCGGGCTCCGATTGAAGATCCCACATCCGTGATTCACGCCCGAGGTGGTTTTTGGGGATCTGAACTCCGAGATGCTCGCCCGACCTTCACCTTCTCGGACCCCTAGCACTATAAAACTCCAGCTCCGCCGCACGATTCACACCATCTTTGGCTCCGCCTTCCTATCCCAGGACCTCCACTGCCTTCCCTAGAGTGACAGCTAGCCGTGGGTGGTGTCGCAGTGAGGAGGAGGTATCCCAGCCACTGATCCGGCAGCTCATCGTCGCCGTGCGCCGCCCAGGAGCAGCGCTCGAGCCTCGGGCATCGACGTCCCTCGAGGCGATGACCAGGAGCTCCAAGAGCTCTTCCACAGTCGACATCAACCACCCAGTAAGCCTAGTTCTTTCTATCTTCCTCGAATTTTCATTTACGCCCAAATCATCCATTCGTCGTCGACCATCGATTCCGACCATCTCAGCCACCCTCTCGACCATCGGACTCTACCGTCACACCCACGAGACTCCTCCACACCTTCTGCACCCACTCACACCCCCCGACTCGCCCCGGAGCGGGGACTTCGATCTTCACCATCGTCGCTTCGTCGGAGATCGACCATCTCACCTCATCCGACCACCACGCCACCTCTAACCGGGTCGAGGCACTTTGCCCTCGACCCAGGAGCTTGTTGTGCCACTTTTCAGGTCAGAAGGGCCTCATCTGGAGGTCTTCACGTTCAGCACAGGAGCTCCAGCTCCGCCTTCGTCGTTGGAGCGTCTCCGACGTTTCCGGCCTCATTAGAGAGGAGCATCAGCTGCGGACCATCGAGGCGATTCTTCTTCACATATCAGCAGCAGCAGGAGAGGTCCACTGCACGAGTATCGAGCCGGCGAAGTTCGCCGACCACCTGTTCTTGGAGGACCCTCTAGAGCCATCCATTCAACCCTCCTGCTCCAGATGCGATCTCAGCCATTGATTTGAGGAGCCACGCCACCGTCCGATCCATTGGAGGTGCAATCCGGACCACACGATTAGACGAAGAGACACCCTTGATTCCAGACCGTTCGATCTACACGTGTCATCTTCACCGTCGTTGATCCAGCGAGGGTTTACCCACAGCGCACCACAGTCGTCAGATCCTCCACGTGGACAGCTCTCCACCATCCGATCATAGCCGAGGGCCCTTCGAGAGGCACAGCGCACCTTCAGCCGTTGGATACACCACGTGGCGCCATCCTAGCCCTCGGATAAATAATAGAAGTAAATATCACTTAGGCCCCCCTTCTGTTTTGTTTTAGCATTTAGTCATGTAAATATTTTCCGCAGTTCATTTTATTATGGAACATTTGCACGTAGGACCCTATTGTTTATTTTAATTGCATTTCTACCCTTGTTTATTGTGGACACGTGCTTCGTCACGTTGATTTTTGGTGAAATTGCATGATATGGGCCTGTAGTCTTTACGTGTTATGGAATGAAATATATTTTTGGATATTTGCACTTATGCCCTTGTGAGTGTTTTTATTGAACATGTGTTGAATATTGTTGGGCTTTTTAAAACTTAGCCCCTGGACTTATAGCACATGTTGCTAATAAGTCCTGGGACTTAAGTTATTTGCAAATAGGCCCTTTGTGCCCCATACCACGTGCCTTGCATGTGCGATTTTGGACTTTCTGCACGAGGACCCCCTATCTTTCTGATTTTGTTACTTTTTGGCCCCTGGATTATACTTTCATTGCAACTAGGTCCCTGTGCACTGTTTGTGTGTTTTTGATTTTAATAAAATAGCAAAATTAACCCAACTTGAGTGAAAATTGGATACGTGGCTCCTGCCACGGTGTAAAACTTTCACCAATTTTTGGGTACATTTCTGAGCATTTTTATTATTTTAAAAATTCAAAAACCATTGTTTTTCTGCCTGTTCAGATTTAAAATTCACAAATAAATATAAAAACCTTTTCAAAAATTCTAAAAAAATTAGATTTTGTTTGTTTTGAGTGCTTGATTTTCTGACCATTTTTGGTAATTTTTGGATTTATAAAACCTATAAAAATTGAAAAACCTTGAAAAACTTATAAAAATTCTAATAATACATAGAAAATCCCAAAAATAATAAACTCTTCTCCTGAATTTTGTTTATTGTTTTTATTTTTCCAGAAAAATACCTCCAAGCCTTGAAAAGACCATTTGATATTTTTAAATAGTCCTTGAAGCCTGATTGGACAGTTTTTCATTGTTTCTGCCTTATTTGATTTTAAAAAATTCCATAAAAATCATAAAATTATCAAAAATTCACCAAAAATAGTAAAAAATCCCTAAAACCTAAAAATATTTTTGTTAAAATTTTTGGAGTTAGAGTAGTTAAATAATTTGTTGTTTGTGCTTATTTTCACCTTTTTATCATTTTCTTCATAATTAAAAATCCAGAAAAATATAAAAACATTAAAAACCACCAAAAAATATTTATTTATATTTTATTCATTTGTTGACTACTTCGTAGGCCGTAAGGCCAACTCGTGCTCCCTGAGTCCGACCTTAGGTGCTATATCCGACTAATCTCGTAGCCACGGCCACTATTTGATTTTCGTGTTTTATCTCTCTGTTTGGTGGTATGCTTATCTTCTTTTTCTTGTTGATATGATTGATTTCCGAGACTCAGGTCGCAACGAACCTATCTCTATTTCCTTTACCCGAGTCTTGGACATTTTTCGGGTCATCAGAATGGCGCCGTTGCCGGGGAGCACGGCTTAGTAGTCACATTTTTTTCCACAGCTTTCTTTTTTGCGGTTTTCTGTATAGATTTTTGTATATATTTTTCTGACTTGTTTATACAAATAACCTGGTCTGATCACTTTTCCTATTTGCTTGCGAGGGTCCTAGGACCGAGGCGGCGACTTTCAAAGAGCCGACGCAACCGCGGCAATCGGAGGCGGTTCCCTTCTGCACGGAGCCGCAGGAGAGCACGAGGAGACAATAGAGTGCGGGAGGATTAGCGTAGATTAGTTAGGTTTTATTTCCAACAAATTTGAACTATTATTGTAATAAAATAGGGACAGGACACTCAGCTTGGACTTAGACTCTCGGAGTCTGTTTCGCCGAGCACCGGTGTGCTCGGGGGACCCCTTGGCTTTTTCGCGGTTTTCGCGGCTTTTATCATGGCTTTCTACCATTTATTTACTGCCTTTCTGATTTTCGCGGTTTTCAGCCCCTAGCCTTAGGATTTTTGCTTGACTGTGACGTAAATATGTAGGTCCACACACCTTAATAATTTTGCATGTACCTATATATCGATTAATTGGACCAAAAATAAAAATCTAATAAAATAGTCGATCCACTACCTTCGAGCCTACGTGCCGCGAGCCCACCCTGTCAAGCGCTACTCCTGAACTCGATTTATTGAGAAGAGGAGGGGTGAGCCTAGACCGGACTCTTGGATTGGAGGTTGGTTGTCGACTAGCCGTTCTATCGAGTAGAACTGCTTGCTTAGGGCTCGGATTTCCGCCTGCATCATTTAGGTAGTTTTATTTCAGTTTTTAAATTCTGCGCGGATCATTTTGCATGTAGACTGCTGGAGTCAGGTACGCATTTCTTACTCTGCATGCATCATTGATTTCCGCGCGTCGGCTTTTTCGTCTTCTCCCCCTGTTTTGGATTAAATAACCAGGAGAACTGAAAAATTCGTTAAGAGATTTGTTTGATTATTTAAAAAATACCTAAAAATTTGAACCATAAAATTGGGATTGGTTAACTCTACTTGACCCTAAAAGACATTCATCCTAAAAATCTATCTTGGGGAGAGCAACCCCCTCCTTGTCTGGTTTGCTTGTGCGAGAGAGTGACCCGCACACTAGGCTAGAGCTATTTCCGAGCCCCGATCAGACTACCGGCCTTTTATATGGGACAGTCTGATTGGCGGATTGGATTCCTAATAGGTCACGTTAATCACTCTGCTATCCTGACTTGATCACCTAATAAAATTGACAAGATAATTGACCGAACCTTTACGGTCTTCAGCTCGCGTTGCGTAGGTGAATCAGGGGTTTGCTTGTGATCATTGTTGTTACCAGATCTCATCCGCCCGACTCGTCAGATCACGATGATGGGCAGGAGGTCTCTTAGGCAGCCTCTGGCTGCACCGCTTTTCAGCACTCCAGCCCACTCATCTAGGTTGGTTCGTGGGAGCTCAAACCCGCTCTCCGAACCCGAGTTCAACTCCGCCCTGTTCCCCCTCGATCACCCTTATACCAGTTTCGAGATACCAGTACCAGATGAGAGACTACCTTCAGATGATTTATCGGCACCTGAGTTTGGGTCTTTTGCCTTTGCAGAGACCATGGCCGGCAGCAGCGAGGATCGCACCGGAGGTCCCCGAGGAGAGCAGACTTTTGTCCTGGACCAGGGTGCGATCAACTCCACCCTGATCGCCTCCCTTGACTCAGTTTAGCAGCGGTTGAGGGATCAGGGAGCATTCATGATCGAGATGAGGAGAGAGATGGAGCAGATGAGAGCCGATCGCGAGCAGCGTAAGGACAGACCTGGTGGTGCGGCAGTAGCCGCAGCCGCAGCAGCAGCCGTAGCAGCAGCAGCAGGGCCTCTGAGACCGATGCGGGAGTTGCACAACCCCGGATCGACTTTGACGCATCGTTTGGTGGTATTTCCAGCAATCGTGGGGGACTTCAAGTTTCCCCCGAACACACTTCAGCTTCTACCCCGGTTCCATGGGCTGGCTACTGAGGAGCCCCATCTCCACCTTCAGGAGTTTGAGATGATATGCAGCACTGTCCATGACCGTCAGGTGGACCAGGATACCATCCGCCTGATTGCCTTCCCCTTCTCACTAGCAGACAGAGCAGCCACCTGGCTGAAGCATCTGGAGAGGTTTGTGTACACCTGGGAGCAGCTCCGCACCGAGTACTTGAACAAGTACTATCCACTCGGGCGGACGAATGCAGCGAGGGCCCTGATCAGCAACTTCTCCATGCTCCCCAGCGAGCAGTTTCACAAGGCATGGGAGAGGTTTAGAGAGCTTACAGACAGATGCCCGCACCATGACATTTAGAAGCCGAACCTTGTGCAGAGCTTCTTTTGCGGGTTGACACCAGAGCTGCAGGGCCTGGTGAATGCTTCTTGTGGTGGGTCCTATTTCGCCAAGGATCACGATCAGGTCTGGGCCATCTACGAGGAGATGACAGAGAACTATATGGTGATGTCCCAGATCCGACTCTACACACAGGGACACCCCCAGCCACAGACCGTGCAGTACCAGAGGATAGCACGGGTTGACGTCGGTCCATCCACTTCGTCAGCGGCAGCAGCACAGGCTGAGTCCACAGCCGCTGACATGGGCATCATCAGCTAGAAGCTAGACCAGATGGAGATCATAGAGAAGAAGAAGTGCCAGGGTATCACGCAGATGGAGCAGATGGCACAGACTCTGAGTGACCTGAAGACACAACTCATGTGTCTCCAGGAGGCACAGACGGCTTCCCAGCCCCGTCTTCAGGCACGAGGCGATCCGAGTAGCTCCGGCAGCTCGTCCCAGCGCTCCAGCCATCAGCAGCCTAGACAGGTCCACCTTGTACAGGCAGAGTCGTACCAGCAGTCGCAGCCCTCTTACCAGTCACCACCATCTCCTAACACACAGATGGTGGTCTTCCAGCCGGATCAACCTCTGGCAGTACTCCCGCCCCTCTCTTAAGAGCCTGAGCCGTTGATGGACGTCAACGGGATTTGGCACGACCGACCCCAGCCGGTATCCAACGAGACCATCCCGGATTCCGTTGGTCGGCTGGAGGTGCCAGCTCCTAGCAGCAGCCTTCAGGTCAGGGTGGCCAGTACGACTATCAGAGGGATCACCACCAGCAGTAGCCCCCAGTACACCAGCAGCAGCCCCCAGTATATACCCAGCAGCAGTCACAGTAGTATGGTCCTCGTCCCTATCAGCAGGGACATTCTTGGAGGCGTGATCAGCCTCACCAGCAGCATCATCCACAGTCATACCCCTCTCACCCACAGCAGCAGCAGCAACCTCACTACCAGAGAGGCTACCCGTCAGGCTCTGAGAGCCCCGCCTTGGACGGCATAGCCCGCCTCCTTACGGATCAGCAGGCTACTTTCCGACGGGAGATGGACGAGTTCCGCCAGGAGATGCGGGAGTTAGTGAGAGGGAAGGCTGCCATACTTGCCCAGATCGAGCCCAACCCGAACAACCTGAAGAGGAAGTCTGAGCAGGTAGATTTCACAGAGTATGCCACTCCTAGTGATACATTTGGTGATTTGTCTGCATATCTGTTTGATACTGATTTTGTCACACTTAGGAGCGATAGGACGCCAGCAGGAGGTGCCTCGTCTGATGACGTTCTCATGCTACTTCAGGAGCGCCAGGCGAGGAGGATCGTTGTACTAAGGCCGCGAGAGATGATGACGGTGGTACTGATGCCACCATGGATGCTGATCCCACAGACGGTACTGAGGCCGTCACTTCACCAGCTAGAGGAGGTGGTACTGATGCCACCATTGTTGCCGAGCCAGATCGCGGTGCTGATGCCGCAAGACATGCCGAGGGTGGTGCTGATGCCACCATTTTCACTTCTGAGAGTCATGTAGTCTTTCCGTCTGTACATGTATCTCAGGACATTTCTGGCAATAAAGGAAAGGGTTTATTTTATTATGATCCACCTGTGGTGCATGATGATGTATGTGTGGATTCTGCCGTGCTTGAGCAGCCGAGACCCTCTCCTAGTCCTTAATCTGAGAAGGACCCTGTGATCCCCTTCCCTAGAGCTCTTCATATGGGAAAGGGGAAGAAAATAGAAACTCCAAAAAAGAGGCAGCAAGAAGAGTTCAGCCAGCAGATGATCGACCGCTTTCACATTCAGCTGACTCTTCAGGAGGCTTTGCAGCACATCCCTCTAATCCAACGTTCACTTAGAGACAGGACCACAGTTAGGAGGAAGAGGAGGAATCACCAGTCAGAGATCCATGTGTTGACCAGGGCCACTTGTTTCGCGATCCAGAACCGTCTGCCGGCCAAGAGGCCAGATTCAGGAGCCCCGTATGTCAGATGCCATATCAGAGAGCAGAGGTTCGACCGCACTCTATTAGACAGCGGTTCTTCGATCAACCTACTTTCGGCAGCCCTTTTCGACCGCTTCGAGTTGGGCGCTCTTCGACAGAGCAGGACAATCCTTCAGTTTGCTGATAGATCTGACAAGAGGCCGAAGGGGTTGCTGAAGGACGTTGTCATCACAATTCAAGGCCTGCAATTCCCCGTGGACTTCGTAGTGTTGGACATGGAGATCCCTGAGTCAGTGACCGATACCCCCATCATTCTAGGTCGCCCGTTCTTGGCCACAGCCAAGGTAGTGATCGACCATGATAGCGGGAAGGTATACTTTCGCGTCGAGGGTGAGAGTTTACAAATAGAGATGGTCGAGGACATCAGAGTCCGAGATACAGCATGCTCAGAGACTACTTCCGATACAGAGCAGATGACAGATGTAGGGCTAGACATCCACCAGGACTGCGACTTCGTGATTACAGATGATGATGCAGTATGGGCAGATCCAGATGCACAGGCCATCCTCTCACCTTCAAAGTCCGTTGATGTAGAGACGCCAGCAGAGGAGAGCTTGGAGAGCGCATTCCTGGTCCAGGATACTTTTGAGGCAGCAGAGCCGGGTCGAGACCACGAGACAGATTTGTTTTGTGAGGATGGTGGTACTGAGGCCACCATGAATGATACAGATCCCTCGGAGTCAGATTTTGATTGGGCAGAGTTTGATGAGCTTATACCAGATCTGACTTCCACTAAGCCCGCGGCTAGGGAGGAGGTAGATGCCATGCAGAGCAGAGACAGTCCAGATGAGCAGCCTTCTCCAGACCCAGTTTGCGAGAGAGAGTTCTCATTTTCCCGAGCAGATTTGGCAGCATACACTCAGATTCTTCGGAAGCTAGATTTGCCAACACCAGTTTGTCCAGAGCTGAAGCCACTACATGCGTCGTTGAAGTATAGGTTCCTTGCGAGTGAGCATGGGATGTACCCAGTTATTATCTCCGCTGATTTGACTGGAGAGCAAGAATCCCGTCTGATGGGGGTTCTTGAAAAGAACCGCAAGGCGATAGGATAGAGTGTAGCAGATCTCTAGGGGATCAGTCCGGCTCTGTGCTCTCACCACATCTATCTCGAGGATGAGGCAAAGCCGTCGTGTGAGTTCCAGCGGCGGCTGAACCCGAATCTGAGAGAGGTTGTCATGAAGGAGATCTCGAAGTGGTGGAGCGCCGATTTTATCTACCCCATCTCCGACTCCAAGGGGGTTAGTCCGTTACATGTAGTGCCCAAGAAGACGGGCATCACTACAGTGGTTACAGAGTCCGGAGAGGAGATTGCTACCGGGGTACCCACTTCTTGACGGGTCTGCGTGGATAACAGACGACTCAACCAGGCCACCAAGAAGGATCATTTTCCCCTGCCCTTTATAGATCAGATCATTGAGAGACTGGCAGGGAAGAGCCATTACTGTTTCTTAGATGGGTACTCCAGCTACAATCAGGTGGCCATTGCGCCAGAGGACCAGGACAAGACTACCTTCACATGTCCCTTTGGGACATACGCCTTCAGACGCATGCCATTTGGGCTATGCAACGCCCCTGCGACTTTTCAGAGATGCATGTTGTCTATCTTTTCGAACATGGTGGGGGAGTGCTTGGAGGACTTCATGGATGATTTCTCGATCTACGGCGACGGATTCGACTCATGTCTTGACTACCTAGACCGAGTCCTTCAGCGATGCATTGAGGTTCGCCTGGTATTATCTTCGGAGAAGAGTCACTTCATGGTGACTCAAAGGACGGTGCTTGGCCACATCATCTCCAACAGGGGCATGGAGGTTGATCCGGCCAAGGTGGATGTCATTAGCAAACTCAATCCACCGTCCAACTTGCGAGCTACAGTCTTTTCTGGGGCACGTTGGTTTCTACCGTCAATTCATTCGTGATTTCAGTAGGGTTGCCCGATCGTTGACTGATCTGCTGACGAAAGACACCGAGTTCCTTGTCGATGACAAGTGCCTTTCGTCGTTTGAGACTCTCAAGAGATGTGTGATAGAGGCTCCTATCCTTCAGCCACCTGATTGGTCTCTCCCATTCGAGATCATGACGGATGCCTCCGATTTTGCCGTGGGGGCCGTGCTAGGACAGAGGAGGGATAGAGTCCCATTTTCTATTCACTATGCTAGCCGTACATTGGATGTCATGCAGCAGAACTACACAGTCACTGAGAAGGAGATGCTTGCCGTAGTCTTCGCCCTAGATAAGTTCAGATCATACATTATTGGATCTAGAGTGACCATCTTTACTGATCATACTGCCATCAGGTACCTCATGGCAAAGAAGGATGCCAAAGCTAGATTGACCAGATGGATCCTTTTACTCCAGGAGTTTGACATAGAGATTAAAGATAAGCTTGGAGTCAAGAATGTGGTGGCGGATCATCTCTCCCGATTGGAGTATCTTGAGGATTCTGAGCAGATTGACCCTATTTGTGAGACATTCCCAGATGAGGCGATCCTTGCTATCGCCTCGCTCCCATGGTATGCCGATATTGTGAACTACCTTGTCGCCAAGAAAGTTCCACAAGATTGGCCCAGACAGAAACTTGAGATCTTCCTCGCGAAGGCCAAGTTTTACCATTGGGAGGATCCCGTCCTTTACCATGAGGGAGGGGATAGTATCTGGCGTAGGTGCATTCCTCAGGAGGAGCACCACAGCATCCTTACTTACTGCCACAAGCTGGAGGCAGGAGGACATCACTCAGGGAGGAGAACGACACAGAAAGTGATCCAATCCGGCCTATGGTGGCCTACTCTCTTCAAGGACTCTGATGAGTTCGTGAAGAGATGTACTGACTGTCAGAGGATGGGCACTTGTGGACAGTGTGATATGATGCCGATGCATCCCATACACTTCTGTGAGGTTTTTGATGCATGGGGCATCGATTTCATGGGTCCATTCCCTAAGAGTCAGGGATTCGAGTACATTCTATTGGTCGTTGATTATGTGAGTTGTTGGGTTGAGGCCATCCCCGCCCGAACCACAGATGCTAGGACCGTTTGCCGATTTTTGAGGAGGAATATCATTTCACGGTTCGGTGTGTCTAGAGTGTTGATATCAGACGAGGGGTCTCATTTCATCAACGATAAGGTAAAGGCCCTTGATAGCGAGTTCAGCATAGACCATCGAGTTGCCACTCCTTACCACCCTCAGACGAATGGTCTTGCTGAAGTGTCGAACAGGGAGATCAAGACTATATTGCAGAAAGTCGTCCGCCCTGACCGAAAGGATTGGTCACAGCTTTTGGACTCGGTCTTGTGGGCATATCGGACGTCTTTCAAGACTCCTTTGGGTACATCTCCCTTTCGCCTCATTTATGGAAAACCGTGCCATTTACCTGTTGAGCTGAGACATAGGTGACTTTGGGCAGTCATTGATATACTTTTGGATCCAGATAGTGTGGGAGACAAGAGGAGGGCAGAGTTAGCAGCCTTGGAGGAGCTTCGTGACACCGCCTTTTCAAACAGCCTACATTATAAGGAGAGAGAGTGAAGGAGTGGCATGATTCTCATATCAGCCACAAGCAGTTTGAGCTAGGACAGAGATTATGGTTGTTTGATGCTAGGCTTAGATTATTCCCAGGGAAGTTACAGAGTAAATGGAAGGGACCGTATTTGGTGAGAAAGGCACACGACAATGGGAGTATTGATATATCTGAGTTGTCTTCTGAGAGTACCTTTCGAGTGAACGTCCAGCGGCTCAAGCCATATCTAGATCATGAGCTGCGGGTCGTTGATATTGCCCCTATTCACTTTACGTGAGATGTGGTCTCTTGACTCACATCTATTGCATCTCATGCATGATTATCACTGTTCTTCGACTTGTATAGATCCAGTTGTCCATATCACTCTATTCTTTAGTCCCACATCCCTTTTCTCATCTTATGATTTTGCTATACTTAGGGTGCACTTTACCCTAAGTATAGGGGGGATGTAGGACCTTCGGTATTCTTTTGATTCTTTCTACCCATGTTTTGTTGCCTATACTTAGGTATATTTCACCCTAAGTATAGGGGGGTAAACTCTGTACATCCTTCACTCGGATTTCCCTTCATGTACAGCTTGCTATACTTAGGACTACTTGATCCTAAGTATAGGGGGGAAACACTGAGTTCTCTTCATTCTATTCTTTGATTCATCTTTGTATATAACCATTCCTTTTCACTTCCCTATACTAAGCACGAGTTATGTCTTCTTCATCGCTCTTGATCATCTGAGGACATCGTTCGAGCTAAGTATGGGGGGTGTATATATTTCATATATACTTTAACCATAACTCATACTTTGTGTGAGTGTGTTAATAAATAAAAATGGCTAAAAACCCAAAAATCCATAAAAATTTTAATTTTTTTCCCTTGTATATAAAATTCTTCTTACACATACCTATGTATTTATACAAATTATTTTTGTACAAATGATTGTAAAATGATTTGTGTGAAAAGATTGTAAATATGTGCATATCAAAATTATGTATATAGTACAAAATTTTTCCAAAATGTTTTGAAAATAAAAAGTTTGCAAAAACCTTGTGTAAATGTTTGTAAATATTTTGCAAAACTTGCATTCGTGCATACATCCATGGTTTCAAAACATTTTTCAAAAATTTTGCACAAGTGTAAATAGTTGTAAATAGCATCTTTGTAAATATTTGTATAGTTTTTCCTGGATTATAGTTGACATTTAAACTAGCCTGGAATTAAATTGGAAAATGGAGCTTGATTAAGATCTTAATCCACTTAATTATAAGAGGAACCTTATATGGCTTAGGGTTAAGGCTTTTCAGGTCCATTTGGACTTAATTCTTTGAGTCCACTAGGCTATGAGCATATGTCATCTTGATGAGCCTAAGTAGAGCACTTAACAACACACGCATGACTCTCAGAGACAATGGCTTTACTTGCACTAGCACTTTACACATAGCTCTCCACGGATGAGGTGGTGAGGAGGCAGTTTCCTTTGGCTTGGGGTAGCATATAAGGGTAGTACTTCTAGGCGGAACCTCTCTTCTTCTTCTAGTGAAGGAAATGCACCTCAACTTGGTCTGGTGGTTATGAAGTCTAAAGACAGAAGCCGTGGGTTGCAATAAAGCTTCAAAAGAGGGATAGTCTACTGGCTCAAGAGGAAAAACTCCTTGTATATATGTTGCACCATGTAGATATGTTGTACAGATGCACATGAAAAAAATGTGCAAAAAGAAAAGAACTCCAAAAAAGTGGTGGGTCGGATTGAAAATTTAATAACCCCACCGGACTGTATATAGTGCAAATAAAGCAAAAGCTTATGGTATACATGTTCCATCTCATGAAGCTTGCAGCGGGAGACTCAGCTACCCTGGTTAGAGCTCCCAAGGATACATGGCTACACTGGTCATGGTCCATTCTCTTCTTCCCCCTCTTCTTGAGCCGGTTGCACTTGAACTTAGAAGGGAATACCCCGCTTCTCGAGGAAAGAGTTGCTAGACCGATGCATTAGAGTTACTAGGTTGGGGGAGGTTGTTTCTTTGTTACTTCTGAGGTGGGGAGCTCCATATCACTTACACCGTACAAGGAAAGATTCATAGTCATTAGAGTTTGTGTATGTAGACTTGTTCTGATCTGGTTTATTGAGGAGTCTTGCCCATAGATTGGTGGAACGTGGAGGTTGTTAGGTTTTAAGCTTAAGTCCAAATAAGGTTCCGACATATCAATAATCCAAATATCTGACCGAGCTCCATATTTCAATTTAATGAAGGCCAGTTTAATAATAATCAGCATTAATCCATGCATTTTCTCCTCTTTTTCTTTTTCTTTCTTTCTTTTTCACTTCTTTCTCAAATAAGTGTTTGCTAAGGGACTAGTAAAGTTAAGTATAGGGGGTGATGAATACCCATTCATCACTCTTTATTCTTTTATTTTAGCTACAAAACCAATGCAAAACACATGTATATTCCTGTAAATATTAATAATTGTCAAGTAGCATGCATTGTGTAAATATGCATTTTTAGCATGTTTTTGTGCATAAATAAAAGAATAAAGAAATAAAAAAAGGGAGATATTTAGAATAAATATTGAGTGACCTAATTCCAAGGGAGGGCTCAGCGTGGGCCTGACCGCATAAAAACCCATGTAGAGAGAGATAAGGAAGCTCACATGTGTACATATATACCTATATATAAATAAAAATATTTTCCACTAAACAAAAAAAATATATATTTCTGTAAATTTGTTTGTATTTGTAAATAGTGAATAAAAATAAAAATAAGAAAATTAAAAAGAAATTAAAAATCCTTCATCCTTGTACATAGACCATGTGTATATAAACTACATATGTATTTATTTCACCTTGTAAATAAATCAATAAAATTCCATAAAAATTTATATATATTCCTTATTCCATAATGTAAATAAATAAAATAAAAATCACAAAAATAAAACAAAAATAAAAATAAATCAAAATCAAAAGCCACATTGTATATATACCATATATGTATATAAATAAAACTATCTATTTCACCCTCGTAAATAATTAATAAAAATAAAATAAAAATACCATATTATTCAAAATTTTATCTTATAAATAAATAAAATATAAAATTGGAATAATTTATATAAAAATAAATAATTAAAAATCAAAAATAAAAAATACATAGTGTATATACCTATATATAATAATACTATATTGAAAATACCTTTTTCTTATTTCAAAAAAATAAATAAAAATCACAAAAAAATAGTTTAAAAATAAAGAAACATATTTCATGTTTTAAGTTTTTCGAAAATAAGCCATTTTCTATTTTAAATTGAATTCCCAAATAAATATGACGTGGCTGCATCTGGTTCCACGGGGGAATGTAGACCCCCAGTCAACTCTCCCCCCAGGACCACCAGAGCCGGATCCTGCGCTTCAGACTCGACTTCACTCATTTTTTCCCGCATGATCTGAGCCCTATTCACCTAAACCCCGGGCTCCGATTGAAGATCCCACATCCGTGATTCACGCCCGAGGTGGTTTTTGGGGATCCGAGCTCCGAGATGCTCGCCCGACCTTCACCTTCTCGGCCCCCTAACACTATAAAACTCCAGCTCTGTCGCACGATTCACACCATCTTTGGCTCTGCCTTTCTATCCCAGGACCTCCATTGCCTTCCCTAGAGTGACAGCTAGCCGCGTGTGGTGTCGTAGTGAGGAGGAGGTATCCCAGCCACTGATCCGGCAGCTCATCGCCGCCGTGCGCCGCCCAGGAGCAGCGCTCGAGCCTCGGGCATCGACGTCCCTCGAGGCGATGACCAGGAGCTCCAGGAGTTCTTCCACAGTCGTCATCAACCATCCAGTAAGCCTAGTTCTTTCTATCTTCCTTGAATTTTCATTTACGCCCAAATCATCCATTCGCCGTCAACCATCGATTCCGACCATCTCAGCCACCCTCTCGACCATCGGACTCGACCCTCACACCCACGAGACTCCTCCGCACCTTCCGCACCCACTCATACCCCCCGACTCGCCCTGGAGCAGGGACTTCGATCTTCACCACCGTCGTTCGCCGGAGATCGACCATCTCGCCTCATCCGACCACTACGCCACCTCTAACCGGGTCGAGGCACTTTGCCCTCAACCCAGGAGCTTGTTGTGCCACTTTTCAAGTCAGAAGGACCTCATCTGGAGGTCTTCACGTTCAGCACAGGAGCTCCAGCTCCGCCTTCGTCGCCAGAGCGTCTCCGACATTCCCGGCCTCATCGGAGAGGAGCATCAGCTGCGGACCATCGAGGCGATTCTTCTTCACATATCAGCAGCAGCAGGAGAGGTCCATCACACGAGTATCGGGCCGGCGAAGTTCGCCGGCCATTTGTTCTTGGAGGACCCTCCAAAGCCGTCCATTCAGCTCTCCTGCTCTAGATGCGATCTCATCCATTGATTTGAGGAGCCATGCCACCGTCCAATCCATTGGAGGCGCCATCCGGACCACACGATCAGACGAAGAGACACCCTTGATTCCAGACTGTTCGGTCTACACGTGTCATCTTCACCGCCGTTGATCCAACGAGGGTTTACCCACAGCGCACCACAGTCGTCAGATCCTCCACGTGGACAGCTCTCCACCGTCCGATCATAGTCGAGGGCCCTTCGAGAGGCGCAGCGCACCTTCAGCCGTTGGATACACCACGTGGCGCTATCCTAGCCCTCGGATAAATAATAGAGGTAAATATCACTTAGGCCCCCCTTCTGTTTTGTTTTAGCATTTAGTCCTGTAAATATTTTCCGCAGTCCATTTTATTTTGGAACATTTGCACGTAGGACCCTATTGTTTATTTTAATTGCATTTCTACCCCTGTTTATTGTGGACACGTGCTTCGTCACGTGGATTTTTGGTGAAATTGCATGATATGGGCTTGTAGTCTTTACGTGTTATGGAATGAAATATATTTTTGGATATTTGCACTTATGCCCTTGTGAGTGTTTTTATTGAACATGTGCTGGATATTGTTGGGCTTTTTACAACTTAACCCCTGGACTTTTAGCACCTGTTACTAATAAGTCCTGGGACTTAAGTTATTTGCAAATAGGTCCCTCTATGCGCAGACCACGTGCCTTGCGCGTGCGATTTTGGACTTTTTGCACGAGGACTCCCTATCTTTCTGATTTTGTTACTTTTTGGCCCATGGATTATACTTTCATTGCAACTTGGTCCTTGTGCACTATTTGTGTGTTTTTGATTTTAATAAAATAACAAAATTAACCCAAATTGAGTAAAAATTGGATACGTGGCTCCTTCCCTGGTGTAAAATTTTCATCAATTTTTGGGTACATTTCTGAGCATTTTTATTATTTTTAAAAATTCAAAAACCATTGTTTTTCTGCCTGTTCAGATTTAAAATTCACAAAAAAATAAAAACCTTTTTAAAAATTCTAAAAAAAATTAGATTTTGTTTGTTTTGGTGTGCTTGATTTTCTGACCATTTTTGGTCATTTTTGGATTTATAAAAACTATAAAAAATTGAAAAACCTTGAAAAACTTATAAAAATTTTGATAATTCATAGAAAATCCCAAAAATAATAAACTCTTCTCCTGAATTTTGTTTATTGTTTCTATTTTTCCAGAAAAATACCTCTAGTCTTGAAAAGACCATTTGATATTTTTAAATGATCCTTGAAGCCTGATTGGACAGTTTTTCATTGTTTCTGCCTTATTTGATTTTTAGAAAATTCCATAAAATCATAAAATTATCAAAAATTCATCAAAAATATTAAAAAATCCCTTAAACCTAAAAATATTTTTGTTAGAATTTTTGGAGCTTTTTAGAGTAGTTAAATAATTTGTTGTTTGTGCTTATTTTCACCTTTTTATCATTTTTCTTCATAACTAAAAATCCAAAAAAATATAAAAACATTAAAAACTATCAAAAAAATTATTTGTTTATATTGTATTCATTTGTTGACTACTTCGTAGGCCGTAAGGCCAACTCGTGCTCCTGAGTCCGACCCTGGGTGCTATACCAGGCTAATCTCATAGCCAGGGCCACTATTTGATTTTTCGTGTTTTATCTCTCTGTTTGGTGGTCTGCTTATCTTCTTTTTCTTGTTGATCTGATTGATTTCCGAGACTCGGGTCGCAACGACCCTAGCTCTATTTCCTTTACCTGAGTCTTGGACATTTTTCGGGTCATCAAGCAGCTATCTCCGGTGATTTTACTTTTTAAAATTAAACTACGTGTATGATTAAAGTATTAAATTAAAAGCCTAATATATGCTAAGGGAGCTAAATGTAAAAAGTAAATAGTTACCTAGCAGCTCAACGAGCTCTGGAGCTCGAAGCAGTGAAGCTCGTTGGAGGAAAAGTCCGGTGAACCTAGATCTGACTCTCCTCCACCTTATCCACGCCATAAAGGGCCAAAGTTCTCCTTGTTGTCACCAAGGACTTGAGGAGATGTCCTAAGGGGCTTATGATGGTTGAAGAGAGATCAAAAATGAAATGAAGGTCGGAGAGGTATATTTATAGGGTGGTCTCTGACCAAAAGAATGGAGAGATGATGGGATGATCAAAGGTGGTAGGTAGAGATTCTCACATTGGGTGAGAGTCAAGGACGAAGGGGCTACAGTATGGTGGTGGTCTCGATGGATATGGAGGAGAGGTGGAGGAATGAAAATCAGTGAAGATGGGGGTGTCAGATGTTCTGACATGGCGACTAGAGGAGGTAGGACAGTTGAATGAAGTCAACATTTCGAGCCCTCTGGTTCGTCCATGTGGACCAACCAAAAAATTCTCCAGCCAAAAATCATTGAGAAAATGATAATAATTATTGAATGGATTAATTAAATTTCTATTAAAACATGAAAAATGTTTGTGATTTAATGTTGTATTTAATTATGTTTTTTATTTATTTTTGCAAGTTAAGTAATTTTATGTTAATATTTGTGTGTACATATATAGGTAAATATACATATATTTTCTATATTTTATTTTTAATTTAATTTTATATTTTATTAATATATACATGTATTTTATATATTTTTAATTTATTTCATTACACCTTTAGGTATTTTTATAGTATCTTTCCTAGTTTAGTTATACACTTGATTAATTATATACATAAATCTTATAGGTATATATAGGTATACTTCATCTATAAATTAACATATATTATTTTTTAATTTTATTTTTAATGATTTTATTTTATTTTAATTATTTAAATGTGTTTTAAAAAATTTAAAATTTTATAAAAAAATAAAATAAAGCGGAAAAACTAAAGAATAGATATATTGAATATAATTTACAAGTATTGTTCATAATGAGGGCCCAAAACCTAACTTTTATATATTGACTTCAAATTGAATGAAGCCACCTTCATTAAATACTTATTTAATTTTATTAATAATAAAGGTAAGTTTGGTCAATTTTGAATCCATATGGAGAAAATACATGCATGCAAGGTTTTCTTTGCAGCTTTTTATTCTGTGTATATAGGGCACATTGTGCATTATTTTTGAATGAAATAAATTTTGTATTTTTATTAGTATTTTTATGTACAATATTTTCAGTTGTATTATGTGTACAATTGATTTCCTTATCTCCCTCTACTTTATTCCTTGTCGATTAAGTCATCATGATGACTGGTTCTCTAGGACTAGGGTCACTCATTGTCTTTGACACTTTCTTCTTTTTCTTTTCTTTTTTTTATTCTTTTATTTTAAAAATATTACATTATTTTGTACAGTATTTTCTACAATATTAATTGTGAAGTATTAAGCATTATATTTTCATGAATTAATAGTATATATGTGCATTTAGATAGAGATTTAAGGCTAAAATGAAAGAATAAAGGTGATGAAATGAGGATTCATCAACTACATGTGATGAGTGGCTACTCTAAACTTAATATCATGCGTAGGCTCCATTAGTAATTGATGTGCCATTGCATAATGTGTATATGTAGAATTAGGCTTCCATAATATGACTTAATTTTTTCCTTACCCTATATATTTTCTTCCCTTTTCATTATGACCAAAGATCTCAAACACTGAGTAGTCGGTGCTACTCCTTCTCCTTGCATGTGAAAATGATGGTTAACCTACTTCAAATCGTGGTTTGTGACCTATCCAAATATCTCTCCTCCACCTTCTTATTATCTTGATTTTCCATGCACGATAATTCATAATGATGGCTATCATTGTCAAGATGATGTTTACCACCACATAAGTAATCTACAAGTTATTCTCACCATAATGTTTGTGTATATCGAAAATCGCTTATGTCTTGTGACTTTAATTTTTAGATATCAGATATCCTTGCAATGAATGGAGTGGTTTTATTACTAAATTATTTTTTACTATTCTCTTTATTTCAAATAATACTACACATTTATATTAATTTCTATATTAGCATGATTTGTATTGTTTTAATATGTGGCGGTAATCATAATGTGTTAAACTTGTTTGTCAATAATATTCAATTTTTTAAAAGACCACATATAATTGTATGACATTTATATTTGTTCTTTCATCATAGGAAAAAATTATATATAGATTTCCAAAAGAAATGATTGTAAGAAATAGATTTGATTGATTGTATATTATATGTTTGATATTATCGTTGGTTATTTTGTTTTTTCAACTTATCTTAGTAATTTATATTCAAAATTAGAGTTATATAATATAAATATTCAAAATTATAATATTATTAATATAAAAATATTTATGTGATCTTTAAAACATCAATTCGAAATAAAATGAATCAAAATTGAAAAATCAAAACTCAAAATGATTTGAATATGAATTTTAGTTAGCAAATTCGTCTAAAATTCGATTCATATTCAAATTAAAAAAATAAAATGAATTGAATTCGAATTCCTGGTGAATTCAAAAGTATTTGATTCGATTAGCAACAGTGACACTAACTACGAGGTGAAAGATGGTAAAAATATCTATGGATTGATGTTTGCATCCACTCCCCTTTATTTTTCTCTAATAACTCGAAGGTCCCTAGACCCGTGATCACCTATATTTAGGGATGTAAACAAGAGTGTGTGTGTGAGTGTGTGTGTGCGCGCGTGTGTGCACACACGTATATCCATGTTCATATATAAATATAATTGTGGTATTATTTTTAACTATATGTAATGTAATTGTATACCTTCTTTCACTATATTTGATATAATTTTACGGAGTATATATATTCACATCGCGGTAAGCCATCAACACATGCATCTATTTAAGGTAATGTATATAATATATATGATATTATTCATAAGTGATCTATTCTAGTGTTACTTCTACATATGTTTAGTGGTCTATACTAGTGTTACATCTACATATGTTTAGTGATCTATACTAGTGTTACATCTACATACTAGGTTTTGAGGGTGCTTCACTGTCTTGGCATCTTGAGGGGGTGACGTCTTATTAATGGTGTGAGATGTGGATTAAGCATGTATGAATTGGATGTGGGATTCATCATGGGTAGAGGTTTGCTCTATTTTTTAAAGACCTTTCACAAAGATTTAACAAGAAATAAGGTGGGATATCATGTTTTCTCTCTCTAAAAGACATATTTTTAGAGTTGGGCTTGTTTGAGTAGGAGATGAAGCCAATGTAAAAGTAATCAACAAGGGACACAAGATGTGTTTGACATCCTTGCTTTGGCCAAAGATGCACTTGCTTCGACAGTGGATGCTCCATTGGCTCGAATGCCTCAAGTAGGAGAGTTCACATGGCACTGGCGATAGTCACCCTCGCGATAGCGACAACGAGGAGAAAACAGTGCAGGAAGATATTCAGGAGAGGAAAGAGATCACCTCTGGTTCTAGATGGCCAATGTCATTTGGTAGTAGAAGAAGGCCTTGTAGGGATAATCACGCAAAGCATATCCCTCACATTGGCTCATGTGACAAGACATCAAATTTTTATACAGAATAAGAGCCTTAATCCGGCTTCTATCCTACAACCGAACATGCCGTACATACATTCAACACTTCCCCATGAGTCTTTCACTTGTATATGTCAAGCTCTATAGTAAAGCAAGCCCCATATGTTCCATTTAGGAGATGCATGCAATGTAAGTAGGTGAGAGGAGTGAATCAACAGAGGTGGAGGAAGAAACATGGTGAAAGGGAAAAATGGAGGAATAAGTAAAAAGCGGAAATAACATGGGCTATAAAATACTACTATTTGAGCATAAAAGGGTTAGATTCTTAAGATCAGTAATGATGCACCGGTGAGGAGATGCGAGTTTGAAAATGTTGATTTGGCTAAAAGAGGGCGAGGAATGCTCAAGAAGTGTTAGAATGAGACTATATGAAGGGATCTTAATTTTTTGAATCTATGCTCCAGAATTACCTAAGATAGATCCTTAATGTGGGAAAAAACTTTATTGTTGTTGTTGTTGATCCTTAAGACCAGTAGCAGATTTACCTGACGTGCTCAAACTATGGGAACAAAGCACGTAAAACAAACAATCTTCACATATACTAATGCTATTATTTACGAGAACAATATGGTTTCATTGGTCAAAGCATGCTTGGGAAGTTTTGCAGGAGCCCCTTAAATCTTAAAATATTTTGCCAAGAAAAAGGTTAAAAATAAAGTTGGATAGAGACCAACGGGGCGAGAAGCTCCCTGCACGCGGCGACCTGCAAGAACAGCAGCAAGAAGAAGATGACGGAGATCCTGGAAGCCGCGGCCACCGACGGCGTCACCACATTCTTGTGGGTCTTCAGCAGCTCCGCCCTCGGCATCGCTCCCTCCCTCATCCGCCTCCGTTACCCCGCCTTCCTCCTCGACCTCGTCCTCGGCGCCCTCCTCACCTCCGCCTTTGAGGTCCTCATCTCCCGCCTCCTCCGCGGCAGCAACTACAACCCCGCCTCCTCCGCCGCGTTCCACCTCGCCGGCCTCGCCCCTCTCGACCACCCCCTTTCCCTCGCCTACCGCATCCCCTTTCAGCTCGTAGCCTCCGTTCTCGCCCTCCACACCCTCCTCTCCCTCCTCCCCCCTACCCTTCGCGACCTCCTGTACGGCCCCACGTCATCCGTTTCCACCCCCGCCGCCGCTGCTGCCGAGGGCACCCTCACCTTCATCATGGCATCCGCTCTCCTCTGGGCCGATAAGCAATGGAAGCGCCGCATCCTCCTCCGCAACCTCGTCCTCGCCGCGGTCAACACCGTCCTATGCGTCTCCGGCGCGCGCTTCACCGGACCATCCATGAACCCTGTCATCGCGTTCGGCTGGTCGTGTATCGAGAGGATCAAGCACCCAAGCTGGGAGAGGTTCTACTCCATCTACTGGTTGGGCTCCTTCGTCGGCGCGATCGCGGCCGGGCTTCTCTACCGCTGCGTCGCCCCTGGCGGAAGGGAGGGCGACAGGCGGAGGGCCCGCCGCTCGCGGCCACTACCAATGGAAGTCGTCGCCGTCGTGCCTCTGCGGAAGAAAGGGGTGCCTTTCGTCTCTGCGGAGTTCCGCGCTGTCCTTCCGAGGTCCCTTCCCCTGCGAGCGCTCAGGGATGGGTTGTAGGCAGAGGGATTGATACCACATCTGGACCGTAAAATCCTTATCGGACGACTGTAACAATATACCGAAGCCGATCCTCTTGCTTTCCGAGAACCCAATTGCTTTACCTTGAATTTGAGGTCGTCGGATGAAGATCTTGCGGCCGTGATGAGGCAGCATTCCTGGAATCGCTTCCATGCCACCACGACGGTGTTCTTGGTTTTTTCACGTACCAGTCGAGGGCAGAATTGTCCTTTTCTTGTCCTCTCTGATAAAGGACTTTTTACACATTTAAGTTTAAACTTCCTTATGTAACTTTCAATTATAGATTATAATTCTCGGTCTTGTGTTTGTAATTTGTGTTGTCCTCTCTAAGGTCTTAAATGTTGGTTTCGGTCACCATTTTGGTATCGATCAAAACAGAATTTCGATGGAATTTCGGTGGAATTTCGACCGAAATTTCGATATCGAATATCGATTTCGACTGGATTTCAATATTCGACAAAAATTCGACCGAATTTCACTGAAATATAAGGCCACTCAATTCTGCCCTCATAGATCATGATTACGAGATGGAATGGAGAACATGTATGGCAACCTGCTCCTTCCTCTTTTCTAAATGGGATATTTGCATTCGCATACATGCTTCCGTAAATTAATGTAATTGCTTCTAAACTCGTGTTAACTCGTGTATGACAATTTACATGTTAACCCTCGTAAAGACGGTTCCATTGTTGAAGTGGTCTCTGCGCATCCAATTACAGCCAATCGACCTCGACGAAGAGGCCCCCAATGTAGATGATATATGTGTGGAATGGAGACAGGAACAATGGTTAGATTGCATGTGCATCCTTTGAAGCGTCATATGCTCTGATCCATTACACTAGTCAATTGAAATTAAGCGAAATAAAATGTTCAATGCTTATCAATTAGGATTCTTTCAATTCAACAATTAACTGCTGGTTTACCCTACAAACACTGGTCGATGGATGGTAGGGATGAGCATGGGTTGGGTTAGGCCAGGCCCTGAAGGGCAAGGATCCATGTCTATATAAAATTTCGGGCCTTGGGCCGGGTCAAGGCCCACGTTTTGTTTATTTTCGGCGGCCCAATTCCAAGTCTGACCGAATTTTCATGGACCGGACTTGGGCCGGGCGGCCCATATAAATATGCATAAATTAAATTCTAGCATTCTTTTTTGTATTTTCAAGCTAAATTTATATAACTTTGTCACTTAAAGTGTGGGCAAATTGTGTGGTTTTATAAAATTAAACAATAAAAAATTATAAAGAAAGAAAAAGATGAATCAAATGTAAAAAATATATCCATGCTGAGACAATACAAATATAATAGCAAATCAAATGTGATTAGCAAAAGTTGTACCTGAGAAATTCTTAGAATTGGGATTTGAGCAAGTTGAATATGAATTTTAATATTATCTACTTGATTTATCCCCTGCACGTTATTGACAACAAATTTATAAAGAAACTAAAGAAGAGTAATTTTGGTGATTGCATAATCCAAAGGCTGCATCTTCCATGAATATATTTTTTTTTCAAGGCCATTGTCTGATGCGGCCTTTGGATTATGCATGTTAGGTGAGGGTATTTAATTGTGGAATCATACATCTCTTGGAAGTACTCTCCTGGAGTTTTCCCACCTGCACTGTCAATCCTGAAATTATAAGACTAACCGCAATACCGACAACTAAAACTAATTTCATAACAGACAAGATAAAATACACATGACATGGTTTAATATTACAAAAGCTAAATGGATGAATATCAAAACCAATAAAAGTTCAATATTAACCAAACCAAGTAGTTTAACATCCAAACTATACTACAACTAAATAACACTTTCAAAAAGTTGAAATGTCTCTAGAGTGAGAAGAAAAAGGAAGATCTTCCATCTAGGCAACCTTCAAATAGCATGTAAAGTCCTGCAATAGAAATTAAATTTATCAAAAAAATCTTAAAATTACTTATTAGAAGTCCTCCAAGATCTTGTATTTTTGAGCTACTTACCTAAGACAAATGACGTATATACTTGCAAGTTGTGGTTTTAAAATGGCAATCATGCTTGAGAGGCCTTTGGATCTGCAAATAAAAATTAAAGTTCAATATGAGTTAAGGACATCTAATTTACCAAAGATAGTAACTCAACTAACCTAGTGATAAACGCCTCCCGCACCCTTGGTTAATTCGGTCAGATTAATGTCCAAATTAATTATAAGTCGTTCGTTGCAGTCGGATACGAGAGGGCTAATCAAAAATCACTTAAATCAGATTTGAGTCAATTTCAAGCGGTGAATTTTTTTACTTGGTAGTGTCCAAGGTCGAACTCAGGGAGGCATCTGTCTCCTTAGGTAAATTTTAGCAAAGATCGAGTGTTGGATTTTCGAGGAATTATTTTTTTTGTTCTTTTTCAATTTCTATGCAGGACACATGCAACCAGCAGGCCAATTTGATGTTAATTCAATTAAGGTATCAAATGGAATCCAAAAATTCTGAAAATTGGCCAGATGATTAATGGTGATGAAACTAAGCTACCCGATTTTTTTGGGAATTTTTTTGACACTAAATGAATTTATAGTGAATTAACATGCAGACAGGGTGATTTTCACTAATTAATTTTTAATAAATAACAATTCACATTTTTTTCAGGAGATAAAATTATCCTAGATAGCTCTAATGATAAGGAATCCAGGAGAATTGACAAATCTTAATTTCAATGTGAAATGAATTTACTAAAATTAAAATAAGAAAATCACTCAACAATTTATTCAGGCCTCGATATGTGTGCAAATGACATGAAAATTTTATGCAATGTTAAGTTCACTGTCCTAGAGCTACTGTGAATTTTTGAGGATTTTTGGAATCATAGAAAATTAACTAGAAATTAAAAGGTGTCACTGGGAAAAAATATTCCACAAATCAACCAATTAATTCATTTAAAAATCTACTGTAATTACAAAAATATGACACGTGGCACAATAGATAGAGGACAAGTTTCTCAACAAAATGCAACTTTTGGAATTTAAAAATGATGTAAAATGCAACCTAAGGATGCGTGCAAACACAAGGGTGTAAATGCAATACAGGAAAATAAAATTACATAAAGCAAATATGCTGACAGGGACTTAAATGCAATTACCTATAATGTTGGGGACTGGTGTGCAAATTCTCCACAAGGCGCGTGCTCCTCACGTGGGGTCTGCTTCACAGGGACCTTTTTGCAAATATGAAAAGTCCCGAGGGACTCTGTGTAAAATTCCCAGGCCGCATGTGCTCCTCACGTGGGCGGCCTAAGCTCGGATGGCTGCGGAGGCTTGGGGCTTGGCTCGGGCGCTTCTGGATGTCTGGAGTGAGGCTCGGACCAGTGCTGCGTGGCGCGCTGTGGACCCTTGGATCAAGCTCGATCCAACGGATGGCGGTGAAGAATCGTGGCGAGATCTCAGGCCGTTAGATCTAAGTTGATCCAACGACTCCTGGCTCGCAATGGAGAGGGCGACGTGGCTGACGGACCGTCGCTAGATCAGATGATATATCCAGCGGTCCTCGGCTGCTGCGGAGGATGAACACGTGGCTCACTAAGCGCCTTTAGATCTGAAGGGATCCAACGGCTCCTGTGAAGCTCGGTTGAGAGGCGACGTGGCAAGACGACACTCGTTCGATCAAGGTGATCGAACGGCAGCTGGGGCTCCTCCTCCGATGGTCCTCCACCGCCTGCGGAGGAGATGGCGGGGCTCCGGCGACAAGGCCTTTGCTCCGCCAATCCTTCCTCGTGTCGATGAAGCTCTCCGACTTGTCGGAGCTATCCCAGTAGAAGCGTGGCGATTTGGCGAAGGCAACGGTGATCTCAGGAGTTGGAGAAGGTCGTCGGATTCTGCTGGCGACGAAACTCGAAGATGACTCCGGCAAAGCTCCGATCAGTGAACAGATGGGCACCTGCAAGAGTTAGAGAAGGAGCCGTAGCTCGTGCGTGCAATCGTGTAGGTGGGTGGATGGCTGGCGAGGCCTAAGGCGGGGGGAGATGATCTGGCGACGTTGCTCCGGCCAAGTGGTGGAGCTGGAGATCGATGTACGGTGCGATGCATCGTCGTCGAGCGTAAAGGTGAACACGAAGATGGGAGCTCCGACGCGGATCTCGACGGAATGAAATAGAGGCGAGAAGGTGACCGTAGGCGGCGAATAAAATGCGAGAAATCGAAGCAAAGATGAAATGAAGATCGATCGGGGATGGAGACGTTCACCTGGGGATTGGAGCTCGACTTTGAGTTCCAGGTCATCGCTCGAAGGGGCGGTGGGTCCCTGAGCTCAAGCAGCGGCTCGGCGGAGGAGGGCTGCGACTCGGCGGAGGCCGAGGATCTCGCCGGAGAAGATGCTCGTCTTCGCTTCGAGGAACTTGCAATTCCTGTCACCAACTGGAAGCTCCGAGCTCTGAGTATCTCTCACGAGGGGCGGATGGGTGCGACGATGGCCGGAGGGCAAGTATTTATAGGTCGAGGGTCTCGACCATGCTGATGATGGAGAGAGGATTAGGGAGTTCGTGGGAGAGAGCTGGAGGTCGACGTGGGTGATGGAGTAGCTGGCGAGGATCAGGGATGAGTGGGGGCCATCGTGGAGGTTGTGGTGCTCGGCGACGGTGGAAGGAGCGTGGCTGAAAATAGGAAGGGGATGCCCCTCCCGCAAGGCGGAGAACGTGGGAGAGAGGGGCTCCCAAGGTAGGAGATGAAGTCTCCACCGTTGGATCTTGTGATCAAATGGTGGTGATCGAAGCGGGATGGAGCGGCTGGATGAAGATCTGGTCGTGGCGATCCTAACGTCGTGAAGCGGCCACGTGGTGCAACGGAGATGGGGCGTGAGCGGACGGTTGTGATGAACAGCGGGTGTTTAATTGGGCGGTCCAGATGCCTGCGGGGCTAATGGCTCAGATGAAGAGACTGGAGCGTGATCTGATGGCGGAGGATGCGCCACGTGGCATGATGAGGGAGAGGCGCGAACGGGCGATGGAGATGAGGCGGGGGTTTGATCTAACGGTTAAAGTGAAGGGCGTACGTGGTAGCGGCTAGGCCGTTGGATCTCGACGATCATCCAACGGCTGAAGGCTGCGGCGGCCTGGGCAAGGGATGCGGGCCGCGTGGCGCAACCAGAGGGCGCCACGTGGCCTGCTATGGTTGGCTGGACCAAAAAAATAAAGGTAGAAAGAAGAGGGGGCGGAATTTGGAAAAACTCAAAACATGAAAGTTGTAGATCTCGATGAGATCTACAAGTTTCATGTTGACCAAAGACGGAAATGAGGTCAAATATGATACATAAATATAAAGATACAATTTATACATATATGTAGTATACAAAGTGGCCCAAAAACCCAACTTCTTCATACGAGCTCCAAACTTGATGAAATTGGTCTCATTTTAAAGGTCTTTTTAATGTGTAGTATTCTAAGAGAGAGAGTAGACCTATTTTGGAGTTTGTACGAGGGATCTATGTATTTTATTGTCCAGGGGTTCTTAGGGCTTTATTGGCTAATTTACAAGGGGGATTTCTGGCTTTCTTCCCTATATTAATAACTAAAGAGTACATATTATAAGGAAGAGGTTATTTTGATAAGTGGATTTTTTATAAGGGATTTTAGCTTCTTATTTAAATGCAAATGGACTGCTAAAATGCATGTATTATGTATGCATGCATGAATGCTATTTATGCATTATAAAGGGAAATATGCCTCTATTTACTCGGGAACAAGGCTCTATTTTTAACTTTTGAAGTGATGAATCACAGATTCATCAACCCCCTATACTTAAACCTTGCTCGTCCCCGAGCAACTAAATGAAATGCAAGAGTGAAATGATTTTAGGTTCCTTACCAAGGTCATGAACAAAAGTTAAAAATGGAGCTTGACTCGACCTTTGGATTAGTTGTGTGGCGGAACCTTATTTCGACCTGAACTTAAGACCTAACAGATTTCAAGTTCCACAAGTCTTCTATTCAAGCCTCCTCAATAGTCAAGTCAGAACAAATCCTCAAACACAAATTTCTAGTGACTACGATTCTTACTTGTACTGTGTAAGTGAAATGTAACTCTCCACATCAGAAATAACTCGGAACCAGCCTCCTCTAACAAGGTAACTCAATAACCCGGTCCAGTAACTCTTTCCTCGAGGAGCGGGGTATTCCCTTCTAAGTTCAAGTGCGACCAACTCAAGAGGAGGGGTAGAGAAAAGAATAAAGAATGGATGGTACCTAGTGTAGCTAACCTATCCCGAGATGCCTGACCAGTGTAGCCAAGTCATCCAGCTGCAGACTTCTTGCTAGTATATATACTCCAACAGGCAAAATATTTTTTTTGAAACTATATACAAGGTGCAGCATGTACATCAGGAGTTTTTCCTCTTGAGCCAGTAGACTATCCCTCTTTTGAAGCATTATCGCAACCCACAGCGTCCTGTCCTTAGACTTCAACACCACCAGACTAGGTTGAGATGCACTCCCCTCCCTAGAGGAGGATGGATGTTTCCACCCGTGTGCTACTCCAAGCTAAAGGATTCTACTTCCTCATCGCCTCATCAATGAAGAGCTACGTGCATTGTGCTTGTCCAAGTTAGGTCACTGTCTAAAAGAATCATGCGTGTGCATGAGATATTCTACTTAGACTAATCAAGATGACATGTGAACATAGACTTGCGGACTCAAAGAATTAAGTCACTTGACCTGAAAAGTCTTAACTCCAGTTCCTATAAGGTTCCTCTGAAATTAGGTGGATTAAGGTCAAATCAAGCCCATCCTCAATATCTACTCATAACTCGGTTCAGAACCCACTAGCTTTTCACCTCGCATATGCAAGATATGCAGATGAGGTGTAGATGACATGCTATGAATGAAATGCAACTCTCTCTCTCTCTCTCTTTTGAAATGCAAGGATGATATGCAAGAGTAAATGAGAAGCCTTATTTTCAACACATTTTTATTGGTATAAGTATACAACAATTTGTATTATTTACAACAAGTTTTTAATTTATACATAATATACAACACACATTTTTTTGGGTTTACATCTTATTTTACAACAAATTTTACATGAGTATGTTTTACCATAATTTTACAACTTTTATACAAGTATTATACATATAGTAAAAAAAATTTATCAATTTTTACCCACCCCGTAATTATTGCAAAATATATACAAAAATACGCGAAAATACGAGCTATGGGTAAAGTATATATGTAATATATACACGCCCCCCTATACTTAGCATGTGCTATGTCCTCAGAGCACGAAAAGCGAGGAAAAAGACATAGCTCGTGCTAAGCGTAGGAGAGCTAAAAAGTATAGAAGTCGTCCCGCCCCCCTATACTTAGGCTCTGGGAGCTTAAGTATAGGAGAAGATCAGAAAGTGGGGCGGACGAGGTGAAGGAGAGAAGTCGATGAATATACAATGCGGGCATCGGTCCCCCCTATACTTAGGCTCAGGTCAGCCTAAGTATAGGATGGAAGTGAGTATGAGGACCAATGTGATCTGGAGAATGTACAAAGAACCGACTCAAGTGACTCCTCCCCTCTATACTTAGGATCTGGTCATCCTATGTATAGTCCAAGATAGTGATGTAATGAGACGGGGATGAGTTACTAGAGTCGCGGGAGAAAGGATAGGATGTACAAGAATGATGATATATACAGATGAGTCGGTCTGAATCTTTCGAGATGCTGCGGATGGCAGGAGTTCACTGCTGCAAGGTCTCATACGCGGCTCGAGGTGTATCTGTTGTATCTGTCTCGCTCATGAATACAATCTCTTCAACATGGACTAACTGCTCATTGGATTCTACGAAGTGCTTCAACAGTTGTACATTCACTAGGAATGTCGGTGCATCATCTGCGAGATCTGAGATCTCGACACATCCACTATCATGCACCATACGGACGACAAATGGGCATGTCCACTTAGACTTCAACTTGCCTTGGAAAATCTTCAGCTTAGCATTGAACAACCATACCTTCTGTCCAGGAACAAAGGTCTTTCGTCTGATATATTGATGAATCTCCATTTCATCACCTTTATTCTATCATTTTGGCCTCAAAAACCCCAGCAAATGCATGTAAATAGCATCAAATTGGATATAATAGCATTCATGATTCTTTGTATTAATTACACATTAAATAAGGTGTTTAAGGCCAAAATTATAGAATAAAGGGAAGAAAAGAAAAAGGAGTAAAATATTGCAAATATTTTATGACCCAAACCCCGAGACCAAGGCCAGTATGGTATTGGTCGACAAGGAATAAAGTAGGGGGATATAAGGGCCAGTGTACAATAATACCTCATTTATTCATGCATTTATTTATGCATTTTTGACACCTATTTTGAACATAATTATTTATTCATCAAATAAAGAAACTTTGTTCATGAAAGTTGTAGATAATAATGTAAATAAAAATACAAAATTAAGTTTGTGTAAAAATAATACTTAGTGTACATTTTATACACAGAATAAAAAGCCAAAATCTCAACTTCACAGACCCATATCTTGCAAATAAAAACTCCAAATCACCCAAACTCACCTTTAATTCTATATAGCTTTCCATGAACTATTTTTGGAGTCCATCTGTGGAAGTTAGGTTTTTGACCTTCCTTGTATATAATACTGATTAAAGTATTCATTTTATTCAGAATTCATTATTTTTATAAATTTATATTTTTAGAATCTTGATAATGATGTATATAACACATATACATATTAAAAGATCAAGAAAACCAAAAAGAATTTGTAAAGTAAAATAAGTCTATGAGCCACATAGACAAAATACCTATGCTACCTATATGTATATAAATAAAAGGGAATTTAATTCTTTCATTCTTTATTCATCCATATTTTTATAATAATGTATATATTATATATAACTCATTAAAAATACAAATTCAAAATAAAAACAAGTAAAATTCATTAAATAAATAAAATGTATATAATATATAGGTAAAATACCTATAAGTATACTTACATATGCATATACCTATTTATTTAAAAATGTAAACAAACTCCTAAAAAGTAAATAAAAATACCTTTATACTCACAAAAATAAACTATAAATTTATAAAATAAGCCAATAAAATAATAAAAGAAAATAAACAAATTAAAAATAAAATACACACAAATACATGCAAATACATACATATACACATTATCAAATTAAAACCATAATAAAACACTCCGAAAAATTCAATAAAAATCACAAATAAATACTACATGAAAAAATACACATTTTTTATGTTTTAAGAAATTTCTAATAAAATCATTTACTATGGTAAATAAATCAATTTAGACTCAAATTTCATGTTTTGTCTTTTAGCGGCTGACGTGGACCAATGGGGCGCCGGCCTTCGTTGACTCCCTAGTCAACTGCTCCCCCAGTCGCCCGATGTGACGTAGCCTGTCGTCTCGCCCATCTTCTCCCATTTTTCCCGGGCACACCATCCATCAATCGAAGATGCTTCCTTCACAAGAGATGAACTCTAATCTTCACTGATGCCCGCCGATTCTTTGGATCAATCTGATACTCATTGGATCATGTAATAATCGCCGGTCAATAAGGCACCACACCATTGTCTATAAATAAGTAGCTCCGCCTCCTTCCTCGAATTTGGCCAATTTCATTCCAACCTAAAGCCTTGATTCCATTCCTGGAATGTTCCTCGTGACAGGGGGAGTGCTCCAGCGTCTCGAATCGGCCGGAGGAAAGAGAATTTTGACGCGGCGGAGCTCCGGCGTCCGCCCTGCTCCCTGGTGGCCCCCAGATATAAGAGTTGTCCCTTTTATGCTTTTTAGTTAGGTTTTAATACTAGCTTTCAATTCCAGTTGTTAGATTAGACTTTAGTTGATCCCTGTAGCGTAAACTTCCAAATTCGAAGTTCGCCGGAGCTCCGCTCCGGCGACCTCTCCACCGTAAACCCCGACTGTTTCCGACCGCCACGAGCACCCCATCTCGATCCCCATCGCATTCTCCCCCGTTCCATCACCTTCGACCAACCCAGGACCCCTGGTCTTGGCGAATCGGGGCTCCACCTCCGCCGTTTGTCGGAGCCCCTCCGCCTCACTCCATTTTGCCGCGAAGCTTCAAAACCCCGGGTCGAGGAGGTAGCCCTCTCACCCCCGGTTCTTCCTCTGCAGGTCAAATGAAGAATAGAGCCCATCTGGGCTCGAATCGAACCAGGAAGAGGTTCCTGGAGGTCCGGTACTTCACCGACCTCGTCCGAGCGACTCGGACCTCCAGGAGCCATAATGGAACCATCAGTCGACGCGGGAGGCCTCCAGCTACGTGCATACCACTTCAGACGTGCCGGAGAGCCCTGGAGGAGCCCAAGCTTCTCGATCGAAGCTCGCCAGGCGCGAGCTTCTTCCCTGTTCTTCCGGGGAACTCTAGCGCCGTTGGATCAGGAGGCGAGGCCCAGTTCGCTTAGGAGCCATCCGATGAAGACACGTGCCAACCGTCAGATCAGCCAGAATCATCTAATCCAAGCCCTTCATCGACGAACCGGTTTCCACCGTCGGATGCTCGACGCGTGGATAAGTGGCGCGCCCAGCATCGTAGGATGATGCGCCTTAGGGGGTAAATTTCATACCTAACCCCCCGCTTTTTGTATTTATAGTTTTAATGCCAAAAATAAAAGGTTAAGTTGTAAATAAGTTGTACGAATTGCAGAAGGACCCTTAATGTTTCTATATTTGCGTTTTAGTCCCTCCGCGCCTCACGTGCAGTCCCCACGTGAGGCGCGTGAAATTTGCACTTAAACCCCGCCGTGTTTTTGTAAATATAGTATGGCCCTGAAAATAAGAATACACGTTCATTTTTATTGTGATTTTTGCATGGATGCCCCTGTCAATTATTTTATTTGCAAAAATACCCCTGCCAGGCCATGTATATCTTGTATGCTTTGTCCATTTATCTTGTGCTTCATATTTCTTTGAAAAATCTTGCAAAAATGGATATAAGCATTTGTTAACATGCTCTCACACGCCATATTTTTGGATCTTAATTTTGTTGTATTTTTGCATTTATTAAAAATCAAAAACATGTCTTTTATTTACTGTCTAGCTTATAAAATACCAAAAAAATATTAAAAAACCTCTAAAAATTCCAAAAAAAATCCCTAGTGTGTATTTTAATGTATTTCAATGTCAGTCCAAAAACCCCTAAAAATCTCAAAAGGAAAACCTTAAAAATTCAAAAATACACAAAAACTTCAAAAAATATATAAAATCAAAGAAAAATCAGAAAAATATGAACTCAGTTCCTATATCTTCTATATTTTATTAGCTTTATTAGAAAAATAGTGTGGAAAAATTTTTAGGCTGTTTGTTATTTTTAATTCCCAATTTTATCTCCAGCCAGTAGCTTTCCCACTGTTTTGCTTTATTTTAGTATTTAAAAATACCAAAAACAATTTGAAAAATACCCAAAATTCACAAAAATAGTAAAAAAATCCTAAAAATATCAAAAACATTTTATTTCTGACTTTTTGGTTATTTTTGCACATTTTTATAAATACTTTATCTTGTCTTTTATTACATTGTCCTTATTTTCCCATATTGAAAAAGAAAATAAAAAAATATATAAAATATAAAATATAAAAATAAGGAAATCAAAATACAAAATACAAAATTAAAAATTAAAAATAAAAAAATATAAAATTAAAAAACCCACAAAAATAGGCTTCACACATGGATGACTCTGTGGTACATATAGGCTTATGCATTTTTGTATTGCTCTCTATGGTTCGACCTCTACATGCTTGTTCCCTATACATTTTATGGTAGAGTAATAAAAGATTAATTCACATTTCTTTTTGAGCTCGATTGATACATTCTTTCATTGTGGGTTAATTGCTGTATAACTTGGGTATTCTGCGAGTGGTCGCCTCGGCGACAACTTATTTATATTATTCATGGTGACCCTCGTGGAAAATCCTCGTTATCATATATCTATCATGCCAACGCTTCACCTTGTCCTTGTACACCAAACTGTTGTCGTATGCGCGGTTTCTGACTTCCACAAGCTCATTCAGATCCATGTCTCTCTGCTTCTGTCCCAGGTGCGTGTTCCAGTTGACCTTCTTGATTGCCCATTTTGATTTGTGCACTAACTCTACGGGCAAATGGCACGGCTTTCCGAATACCATTTGGAATGGGGAGGTGCCTAACGGTGTCTTGTAAGCCGTCCTATACACCCAGAGGACTTGATCCAAGATCTGAGACCAGTCCTTCCTGTCCGGGCGGACAAGTTTTTGCAATATGGTTTTCACCTCCCGATTCGACACCTCAGCCATTCCATTGGTTTCTGGGTGGTAAGGACTCGCGATACGGTGTTCAATGCCGTAGTTTTTCAGGAGTTTCTTCACCTCCCGATTCACAAAGTGTCTACCCCTATCTGATATCATCATTTTGGGGATCCCAAACCTAGAGATGATGTGCTCTCTGATGAATCTACAGACAGTTCTGCTGTTTGCGGCTCGGGTCGGGATAGCCTCCACCCATCTGGATAAATAATCAACCGCAAGAAGGATATATTCGAACCCGTGGCTGACTGGGAATGGGCCCATGAAATCGATGCCCCAGGCGTCAAAGACATCACAAATGATGACTGGTTGCATTGGCATCTCATCCTTGGAACCTATGGTTCCTCCCATTCTCTGGCATACTGGACACGACTTCGCGAAGGCAGTGGCATCGCGAAACAGAGTCGGCCAGTAGAAGCCACACTGAAGTACCTTCCATACAGTCTTCTTCCCGGAGTGGTGTCCTCCTGCCTCTAAGTTGTGGCATAAAGAAAGGACACTCTGGTATTCCTCCTGAGGAATACATCGTCTCCAGACACAATCCGATCCTTCGTAGAAAAGGATTGGATCCTCCCAATGGTAGTGTCTAGCGTCCGACTTCAGTCGGTCGATTTGGCTCTTGGGCCAATCTTCGGGAACTTTCTTGGAGACAAGATAATTCACGATATTGGCATACCATGGGAGTAAGTCGATAACAAAAATCGACTCGTCAGGGAAGGAGTCTTGAATTGGTAAATCCTCGGAAGTATTAAGATCTTCGAGACGAGAGAGATGATCGGCTACTACGTTCTTCTTTCCAGGTTTATCACGGATGTCCAAGTCAAACTCCTGGATAAGTAAAATCCATCGAAGAAGACGCACCTTCGCGTCCTTCTTCTCCATCAAGTACCGTAGTGTCGTATGGTCAGTGAACACAGTTACCTTGGATCCGATGAGGTGAGATCTGAATTTGTCCAAGGCAAACACTACCGCAAGCATTTCCTTTTCCGTAACTGTATAGTTACGCTGAGCGGTATCAAGCACTTTGCTTGCGTAGTGAATTGCAAATGGGACGCCATCTCTTCTTTGTCCCAACACAGCCCCAACAGCATAGTCTGAGGTGTCCGTCATGATCTCAAAAGGTAGAGACCAATCTGGGGCTTGTAGGATGGGAGCGTCCATAATCATTCCTTGCAAAAGCTTAAAGGCCTCAAGATATTTGTGATCAACAATAAACTCCATGTCTTTGCCTAAAAGCTCAGTTAGCGACCGAGTAATCTTAGAAAAATCCTTAATGAACCTTCGATAAAATCCAACATGCCCGAGGAACGACCGCAACTGCTTAACGTTGGTTGGTGGCTGGAGTCGTCTGATCACATCCACCTTGGCAGGGTCAACCTCCATTCCTCTCTTGGAGATGACATGCCCCAACACTATGCCCTCCGTCACCATGAAGTGACTTTTCTCCCAGGAGAGCACCAGATTAACCTCACAACATCTTTTGAGGACTCGGTCCAGGTTCCTAAGACAGGAATCGAAGGAATCGCCGTGGACCGAGAAGTCATTTATGAAGACGTCCAGGAATTCGCCGACCATTTCGACGAATACAGCTATCATGCACCTTTGGAAAGTACCTGGAGCATTGCATAGCCCAAAAGACATGCGCCTGAAAGCATAGGTACCAAAGGGACATGTAAACGTGGTCTTTTCCTGGTCCTATGGAGCTATGGCTACTTGATTGTAGCCCGAGAACCCATCTAAGAAGCAGAAGAACTCTTTCCCTGCTAGTCTCTCTAAGATCTGGTCAATAAACGGCAGGAGGAAATGATCCTTCTTCGTCGCGGCATTCAAGCGTATGTAATCCACACAGACACGCCATGACGTGGGCACTCTCGTCACGATCTCCTCTCCGTCTTCATTGGTGGTCGTCTGAATTCCCGACTTTTTCGGGACAACATGGATTGGGGCCACCCACTTAGAGTCGGAGATTGGGTATATGAAACCCGTGTCGCACCATTTCTCTATCTCCTTCTTCACGACCTCTCGCAAATTTGGATTCAACCGGCGTTGGAATTCACGAGAGGGTTTGGCTTTGTTCTCCAAGTAAATATGGTGCGAACACAGAGCGGGATTTATCCCGTAGAGATCGGAAATGCTCCAGCCTATCGTCTTGCGGTTTTTCTCTAGGATCTCTAGCAAGCGAGATTCCTGATCCTCGATCAATCGCGAACTGATGATGACCGGAAATTTCTTGTCTTGACCCGCAAGGAAGGCGTATTTTAAGGTTGTGGGTAGGGGTTTGAGCTCAGGAATAATGTGATCGTCTAAAAAATCTGGCTCAATCTGATCTGGTTCTGTGTTGGAAGTGGCTGGATCGATCTCTGTGATAGTTGCCACCAAGTTCGGCTCTGGAGTCGGATCGTCAAAGGTCTCCATACAATCGGTAAACGCCTCGTCCGACTCGTCATCCTCATCTTCTGATTGTCCTAAAGATGTAAGGACTGATAGGACCAATTGGGCCTCTACGTCATCGAAGATGTAGGGTGATGCAGGTTCAGAGCTGTACTCGTTCCTGAGAATCTCGCAGACTGACTCATGCACTGGATCATCTTTGGAAGATATGGACTCATCGGTGCTGGCTGGGTTCTGTCTCCATGGCCCAACTAAGTCTACATGCTTGCAGTCTGTTTCGGTAGAAGAGTACTCGGTGCTGGATTCTGAATCCGATCTCTGCCATCTTGTCTGCTTCATTTCAAGTTCCTCATCTCCGCCTGGAGTTTGGAACTGAATTTTCCCGATCTTATAGTCAAATAAGGCCCCTGCTGTTCTGAGGAAGGGCCTTCCTAGAATGATCTGGGAATCTCTCCAATTGCGAGGGGTTTCCATATCCAGGACAGTGAATTCCACCATGTATTCTTGCCCCTCGACTTTCATCACAATGTTCCTAAATTCTCCTTGGGACCTTTTGGTTGATTTGTCAGCAAACTGTAGAAGAGCTCTAGATTTCCTAAGAGGTTCGAGATTAAGCCGCTCATAGAGGGTTGTAGGCATCAGATTGATTGAGGAACCATTGTCTAGGAGAGTGCGTGCAAACGCGATGTCATCAACATGACTCACTACATAATGTGCACCCATGTCTCTTCGTTTCCTTGGAAACGAGTTCTTTATTGCACAAGTCGTGGCTACTGATAAAACGTGTTTCTCAACACGGCTTTTGGTCTTCCTGCTAACTGATTTTGGCCGAAAATAGGTGGTCTTAAGTTCAGCACAAAGCGTGAACTCAGTCGTGTGTTGACCACGCTAAATCCTGCTAAGATCAACAATTAACCCACACTAAAAATCAACAATTAGAAATAAATGTGGAGTTAAAATTTGTTTTTAACTCTGCACAAAAGATGTAAAGGGCAAGTATGCAGAGAGTTCGAACACAGGGAGCAAACAGTGTAGTCCAAGCAAATGAATGCACAAGTGTGTGAGTGTGTGATGTGTATACACTAAGCAAGCAAGTCAATCAATTTTTTTGTGGGTTTTTAATTTTTAATTTTTTTTTAATTTTTTTATTTTAATTTTATATTTTTTTGTATTTGATTTTTAATTTTCTGATTTTTATATTTTATATTTTATATTTTTTTTTCTTTTTTCAATATTGGAAAGTAAGGACAATATAAAGAAAGACAAGTTAAAATATTAATAAAAGGGCACCAAAATACTCAAAAATTCAGAAATAAAATGTTTTTGGTATTTTTAGGGTTTTTTACTGTTTTTGTGATTTTTGGGGATTTTTCAAGGTGTTTTTGGTATTTTTAAAGACTGAAATAAAGGAAAACAGTGAAACTAAGGCTGGCTGTGAATAAAATGTAATTTAAAAATAGCAACCAGTACTCAAAAATGTTTCACACCATTTTTCTAATAAAGAGAATAAACTAAGGGATAAACAGAAGCTGAGTTTATATTTTTTGGAGTTTTCTGCTATTTTTTATATTTTTTTGAAGTTTTTAAGAGTTTTTAATTTTTTTGTGTTTTTATTTTGAAATTTTTAATGATTTTTGGACTTACACTAAAAGATAATAAAATAGACACTATGTGATTTTTTTGGAATTTTTGGAGGTGTTTTAATATTTTTTTGGTCTTTTCTAAGCTAGACAGTGCACAAATAGGGAGTTTTTGATTTTTAGTAAATAGGAAAATAAAATAAAATCAAAAACTAAATAGGTGGCGTTAAAGTACACAGGTCCAGGAGCTTAAGTCTAATTTTGTGAAATTTTTGGGCTTAAAAAGATCACTCAAATAAATACAACAAGCATACAAATGTTAAACAGGCCTGGCAAGGGCATACATGCAATATTCAAAACATCCAGGGGCTAACATGCAATTTTCCACAAAATATTACACTATATATTCAAGTTTTGGAACCAAAAAGCAATTACAAAAGATGCTGGGGTATGCCCACAAATTACCCACCAGGGCGCGTGACTAGCACGCGCCTGGGAGGGACTGGAATGCAATATCAGAGAACCCAGGGGGCTTAGTTGCAAAATAACCTAAACTTTTACACTTATCGCCAAAATTTTAGGACCAAAAAGAAATACCCAAACGTACAGGGGTTCCTCTGCAAAATGCCCCCACCTCACGTGTACAGGTCACGTGAGGTGACGTGGCGGAGGACCTAAGTGCAAATATCAAAAGTTTGGGGGCCTACTTGCAAATATTACAAAATATTTAAACTACAGACGAAAGTTTAAAAACTAAATATTAAATACAAAAATGCGCAAGGGGTGAGTTGCAAAATACCCTCTTGCGCGCGATCCAACGGCGGATGGAGGGCCACTTAAACACGTGGCGCGTTGTGGACGGCCGATGGCGCTTCGCGGATGTGCGGCCAAGATTAGATCCTCCTGAGTTGATCTGACGGTCGAGGCTGAGGAAGATCCAACGGCAACTGTGCGATCTGGGACTCCTCCTCGATCCAACGGCTGGGAAGAGGGTTGCAAGAACGGGGACGAACGCCGGCGAAGGTGAGCTTCTCCGACCTCGATCTCCCTCCTCCGGCGACGAATGTGCTTCAAAATGGCCGTGGAGGCTCCTGGGGTCGTCGTCTACCTCCTGGGGGCTACAAAATGCCTCGGCGACGGCCGAGGTGCTCAGGCGAAGGTGGCGGAGCTGGGAGGCTCGGCTGAACTCCGGTGAGCCTCAAAATTGCTCCCAGGCGCGATTCAACGCGCTTTGACCCTGCAAAAAGAGTTAGAAGGTCCAGGGCAAAGTGCCTGGACCTTTGGTGGACCTAAACTAAGCGCGAGGGGGGATGGTTGACGGTGGCCGGAGTTGCGCTCCGGCGATGATGGTTGAATGGGCAAAATACGTGATGGGACTTCTAATTTTTTTGGGGTTTTTGATGCTTATGCTACCAGGAACACAATGCAATAAAGAAATGGCGGAGTGGACGCCCTCGATGGCCGGAGCCAGAGGATGAAAGTTACCTCGACGCCGGCGGTTGGCGGAGGTGCTGGAGTCGTCCTCGACCTCGGACGCCTTGGCTGAGAGGCTCGCGGCGGAGCTGTCACCTCCGGCAAGGCTTGGAGCGCAAGAGGGGCGGAGAGGGGTGGACCAAGGGGACTCGAAATTGATTTGAAAATGGGGGGTCGGTTTTATTTGGTTTGACCCCCGATGGCAGAGGTCCAAAGACCAAGGAAAATCTTGCAAATCTTGGGTCCGACGACCAAGATTAAGCTTGGGCGAGATAGGTGGATGGTTGGTGAAGATGTTTGCAGAAGGAAGTAACACGAAATCATGCAAGACTCGACTGGGAAAAAGCCACCAAGGTGGCTCAAAAACCAAGTCTGACAGGGGCTATAGGTGTAGGTCAGCTAGTTGACCGAAGTCAACTAGGGTTAGCACCTGGTTGGTCCACGTGGACCAACCAGGAAAAACCCTGGAAAAAATCTTTATTAATTCAATTAAAAATAGTAAATGGCCGAATTAAATAAAAGTTATAAAATAAAAAATGTTCAAAATTTTATGTAGTATTTTATTCTGATTTTTATTTATTTTTATGACATATATTTTTACAAGTCACCTTTTTAACCCTTTATAGGTATAATACCTGTGCATTTTGATATTTTATTTTATTTTATGTATTTTTAATCTCCTTATTTTTATTTAGTATTTTATAAAATTATAACATACTTTTATATACATAAGTATATTTTCATTTTATTTTTCTGAGATGATTTGTATATTAAATAAAATCTAAAGGTAGTTTATATAGGTATGTATGTAGGTAATATACCTATGTATTGAATATATACAAGTATTTTTATTTGTATTTTAATGATGTTTTTATTCTGATTCTATACATAATTATTATAAGTATTATTTACAACATTATAAAAATATAGAGTTATAAAAATAATAAATAAAGAATAAATGGAATATTTTAATATGTACAAGTATACAATGTGGGTCCAAAAGTCAACTTTCAAACCGTAGCTCCGCCAAATGCGAAACCACCACCATTAATTAGATTATTTTCTTCTATATACAATTAAAGGTGAGTACGCTGTATTTGGAGTTTTTATTTGTGAGATACGGGTCTGGGAAGTTGGCATTCTGGATTTTTATTCAGACCATAACTTTTTATCTGTACATTATTTTTCTGTGAAATCAATTTTGTATTTTTCTTTATAAAATTATCTACAACTTTTATGTACACAGTTTCTTTATTTGATGTATAAGAAGTGGAACCAAAAATAGGTCCCAAAATGAATAAAGAATGAATAAAGAGTATAGGTGTTTTGACTGTGTTCCTGACCTTATCTCCCCCTACTTTATTCCTTGTCGACCTATTCATCAAGATGCCTAGGTCTTGGGGGTTTTGAGTCATAAAATATTTACAATATTTTATTCTTTTTCTTTTCTTTATTTATTCTATAATTTTGGCCTTAATTACAGTAATTTACACACTGTTGAGATGCACATGCATGAATGCTAAGATGATGGTTTTAATGCTATTTTACAGGCATTTGCTAGGGTTTTTGGTGCCAAAATGATAGAATAAAGATGATGAAATGTGGATTCATCACTAACCCTAGGAGGTGTGGATCTCACCTTAAGGTATTTTTGGAATGCAGGGGTCATCTCCATGTACTTGTCAAAGGAGATTGTGACCTTGATATATTTGTTGAAGAATTCAGCCATCTCAGTGTCATCTTTTTGGATTTTTTTGGTTTTCTTCTTTCCACCCGTAAGAGCTCGGGGGAAAGGAATTATTGACTCTAACTCGTGTTCTGAAACTGAAATCTTTTCATTGAAAGCTGGAACTGAGTTATGTACATGAATCGGACTCTGAAACAGATTAGGACTCTGACTCGAACTGAAAGAAACATGCTGGGGCGAAATTGGTGATGCATCTTCCGCTTCTTCTGGACGGTCCTCCTCAGATGGAGGTGCGGGCTCTTCATCAGTTTCGCCGGACTCACTACTGGTGCGGGAATGCTGCTTCGAGGACTCAGATGTCCTCTTCTTCTACTGGTGATGGTGGTGGTGGTGCTACTCCTCTTCCTCCAAGTTCTCCTCAGGTAGAGACTTGGAAGTTCCTCCCTTCTGTGCCCGCGCCCGATCAGGTATGGTCACGGTCCTTCCGCTCCTGAGGGACATATGATTTACATTATAGTACGAAAGGATCTCATGTTCAGATAAATAATTATCTGAATAGTATACCTGATCACGAGGTCGGTTCTGGCATGGAGTATGTTGTTCGGGTTGGCCTGAACCTGTGCGGGAATCGGGGTCTTTGGCGCCATCTGTTGGTCCTGGGTACGCGAGACACTATTGATATCGGTTCTCATATCCAGATAATCATTCTGCATCTGTTGGACCCTATCAGACAGGGTCTGGATCGCCAACGTGAGGGACTCCAATTCAGTGGGCTGGGTTGGCTGATGTGCAGATGAGGTTCTGTATTGGCCCTACTGGCCATGCCGATATTGCTGCTGCTGATGGGACGGTGCTCGCCCCTGCTGATAGGTGCACTGCTGCTGGTACTGCTGAGGCTGGTACCCTTGTTCTGGCCTGGACTGAAAGCGCGGTGTGGGAACGGGCCTGGTTTCTTGGTAGGCTGGGGATGGGCGGTGATGCTGATCCTTCCCCATTTCGGCCTGCCTGACAATCGGGTCACGGCTATACCAAAGCTCGTTGATCTCGTACACTTGCGGAGGCTCCTCATATCCCGTCTCCACTTGTGGGGGTGCATGCTGGTCCTGCTGGGTGTAAGTCTGATCCCAGCTACTCTGAGCCCCCGATGCTTGTTCCTGTACAAGATGGACTCGATGTACAGGTACAGGTGATGCAGAAGGGGAAGGTAGCTTTATCTTTGCTACCTTCTCAGAAAGTTCCTCCACTTGCTTCGTTAGACGCAAAAGAGACTCAAGTTCCGTGACTTTCTTGTGGATCTACTCGACCATAGTTAGCTTGTCAGCAATCATCCCCATGCTGGGAATGAGGTCCTCGGTCAGATCTGCTACAGTCCTTCGGGTTGCCTCATTGGATAGGATTGAGGGAGACAACGCATAGGCCCTTGTGGCCTGCGACCTACCGGTTTCCGCCACATCTGCTCCAAGATCTTCCATACAGCATGCTCGTTTTTGTCCAGATAGCTTCCTCCACAGACGGCACTGACTAACCCATGCATCTCCGGGGTTAGACCACAGAACAAAGTCTGGACTAAGATCGCCTTAGAAATGTCGTGGCAGGGGCATTTCTGTACCAAGTCATTGAACCTATCCCATGCATCGTGGAAGGGTTCACTCGGTCCTTGGGAGAAGCTGGCGATCTTTATTCTCATTTGATTAGTCCTACTGAGAGGGTAGAACTTTTTCAGGAAGAGGTCCTTGAACTGCATCCAGGTAGTACATATCACCCCTAAGTTCTTCAGTCAATGAGCAGCCTTATCTTCTAAGGCAAAAGGGGTGGCCTTCAGTCGAATATAATCTTGGCTAACATTGGGATGGCTAAGATTGTTGCACACCAGCTCGAAGTCACGGAGGAAAGTGTACGGTTCTTCATTTATGTTTCCGTTGAACTTCGGAAGCAGACTAAGGAAGTGGGGTTTCAGCTCAAATGCCTGGGCGGGAACTGCTGGTGCTAACCAATTCTGAATCTCGTTCTCCGCCGGATTGTAGGTATCGACCATTGGTCGGTCGATTCCTCCAGCTACTATAATCTGTCCCATTTGCGTTGTGAGATCCGCATTCCGTTGTTCGGCTTTGACGAGGAGAGCCAATACTTGCTGAAGCGGGTCATCTGTATTCTCCTCATCTGGGGATTTCTTTGGTGGCATCTTGTCCTCTAGTCCTGGGAAATGAAAATGATCTTGTTTAGAGGATAAATCAGGGAAGGAATTATTACCGAGGCGATGGTCTTCCTCGGTAAGATCAGAGGAGAGGGAAGGGTTGGTTTGAGAGTAACCACCCTGGGTGTGAGGGATCCAGAATTCAAGAGGGTCATGAGTTCTGGGTGGTCCAAGGTGCGCTTGGGCCTGTGAAGATGATTTTCGTGGGGGACTCAGAGAAAGATTGGCAAATAATGTGTCGATATTCCCCCAGTCATTCATCTTGAAGTGGCGAGAAGAAGATAGGATTTTACTCCTACCTGAAGCAAACAATTTAATCCAAGACTCTGGGTTCACACTCAACACAGTGAAGGACTCGAAACCAAGTCCAATTTATCTTGTAATTTTTAAGTGTGATTTTTCGAGCAAGATAGCAAGGATTACGCAGCCTATAGGAAGTCGGCTCAGAACCGGATGCGTCTTCCCTGTTTATCCTTTCGCCTAAGATACCGTCGATCCTCCCTTTCTTCGCTCCTATCCGGAGTTGGGGACTCAAAGACGTGCCCCTATCCACCTGCAAGCAGACGGAGGCTGACAAAGCTAGGCCTTGTCGCAGAGCACCGCTGGTTCGCCCCTATCTACCCGTGAACAGGCGGAGGCTACTTGGTACTTGTCAATGAGCTAAAAGTATCCAACTCGTGATATTTGCTAGGATTAGTTGGCCCGTGATATGGAAGGCGGGGATTTGGGCTCTGCCTTAAGGTGTTCACACACACTCAAGTACCCTCACTCAGCCTGAAAACAAGGTCGGGGATTAGTCTCCCACAAACAATTTTTCCACTTTTATCAAAAATTTTTTGTTCAGTACTGTTAGCAGTCCCTATTTTAAGTTAAGTTCTCACTTGTTTAGTCCAACCACACAGCACGCCTAACATCCAGTCCCAATTTCCGTTTAATTTAAGTTCGAAAAACTGAGGGGGGAAATCGAGAAAAGCCGATGCACGAAAAACAATGATGCGTATGCTGAGTTAAGAAGACTTACAGTGATCCCTTCGCTTTTATGCAGGATGCAATACAGTATTGAAATTTTACACTATATGCAAATGCAGACGACAAAATCCGCTCCTAGACAGGCAGTTCTATTAGCGAGTGAAGAACAGGTTGATTTGACTAGATATGCGGTCTAGGTGTGTCTTTTAAGTGTATGTGTGGTCCTAAAAATTACGAGCACAAGCAATCCCTAAATTGGCTCAAGGAGCCGCTAGTGCAAGCCTAAATTACAATTCAAACCACAAAGCACACGGGGACACAGTTCCACTATTTTTACACACGCAAGAACCCAAACGGGAACCGCTGAAAATGATGCGAAAAATGTGGAAATAAATGAAATTTACAAGTTCTCTCAAATCACTCAAACAAATTCGAATGCGTGTTCCTCGAAGCGTCTTCGACTCCGGTGTCCCTCGCACAAAAACAAGTTGAGGTCAGATAAATAACGACACAAAAATGCAAAAATTTAAAAGATAGAGAAATATTCACAAGAAAAACCAGGAGTCAGACTATCTGGGGATTGAAAATCAAACAATCAGACTTTCACTTCAAATTAACCTAAGCCGTGCCTCCCCGGCAACGGCGCCATTTTGATAAACGCCTCCCGCACCCTTGGTTAATTCGATCAGATTAATGTCCAAATTAATTATAAGTCGTTCGTTGCAGTCGGATACGAGAGGGCTAATCAAAAACCACTTAAATCGGATTTGAGTTAATTTCAAGCAGTTAATTTTTTTACTTGGTAGTGTCCAAGGTCGAACTCAGGGAGGCATCTGTCTCCTTAGGTAAATTTTAGCAAAGATCGAGTGTTGGATTTTTGGGGAATTATTTTTTTTGTTCTTTTTCAATTTCTATGCAGGACACATGCAACCAGCAGGCCAATTTGATGTTAATTCAATTAAGGTATCAAATGGAATCCAAAAATTCTGAAAATTGGCCAGATGATTAATGATGATGAAACTAAGCTACCCTATTTTTTGGGAATTTTTTTGACACTAAATGAATTTATAGTGAATTAAACATGCAGACAGGGTGATTTTCACTAATTAATTTTTAATAAATAACAATTCACATTTTTTCAGGAGATAAAATTATCCTATATAGCTCTAATGATAAGGAATCCATGAGAATTGACAAATCTTAATTTAAATGTGAAATGAATTTAATAAAATTAAAATAAGAAAATCACTCAACAATTTATTCAGGCCTCGATATGTGTGCAAATGTTTGAAAATTTTATGCAATGTTAAGTTCACTGTCCTAGAGCTACTGTGAATTTTTGAGGATTTTTGGAATCACAGAAAATTAACTAGAAATTAAAAGGTGTCACTGGGCAAAATATTCCACAAATCAACCAATTAATTCATTTAAAAATCTACTGTAATTACAAAAATATGATACGTGGCACAATAGATAGAGGACAAGTTTCTCAACAAAATGCAACTTTTGGAATTTAAAAATGATGTAAAATGCAACCTAGGGATGCGTGCAAACACAGGGGTGTAAATGCAATACAGGAAAATAAGATTACATAAAGCAAATATGCTGACAGGGACTTAAATGCAATTACCTATAATGCTGGGGACTGGTGTGCAAATTCTCCACAAGGCACGTGCTCCTCACGTGGGGTCTGCTTCACAGGGACCTTTTTGCAAATATGAAAAGTCCCGAGGGCCTATGTGTAAAATTCCCAGGCCGCACGTGCTCCTCACGTAGGTGGCCTAAGCTCGGATGGTTGCGGAGGCTCGGGGCTCGGCTCGGGCGCTTCTGGAGGTCTGGAGTGAGGCTCGGGCAGTCCAAGCCTAGGCTCAGGGAAGAGGCTCGGACCAGTGCTGCGTGGCGCGCTGTGGACCCTTGGATCAAGCTCGATCCAACGGATGGCGGTGAAGAATCGTGGCGAGATCTCAGGCCGTTAGATCTAAGTTGATCCAACGGCTCCTGGCTCGCGATGGAGAGGGCGACGTGGCTGACGGACCGCCGTTGGATCAGATGATATATCCAACGGTCCTCGGCTGTTGCGGAGGGGGAACACGTGGCTCACTAAGCGCCTTTAGATCTGAAGGGACCCAACGGCTCCTGTGAAGCTCGGCTGAGAGGCGACGTGGCAAGACGACACCCGTTCGATCAAGGTGATCGAATGGCAGATGGGGCTCCTCCTCCGATGGTCCTCCGCTGCCTGCGAAGGAGATGGCGGGGCTCCGACGACAAGGCCTTTGCTCCGCCAGTCCTTCCTCGTGTCGATGAAGCTCTCCGACTTGTCGGAGCTATCCCAGTAGAAGCGTGGCGATTCGGCGAAGGTGACGGTGATCTCAGGAGTTGGAGAAGGTCGTCGGATGCTGCTGGCGACGAAACTCGAAGACGACTCCGACGAAGCTCCGATCAGTGAACAGATGGGCACCTGCAAGCTTTAGAGAAGGAGTCGTAGCTCGTGCGTGCAATCGTGGAGGTGGGTGGATGGCTGTCAAGGCCTAAGGCGGGGGGAGATGATCTGGCGACGTTGCTCCGGCCAAGTGGCGGAGCTGGAGATCGATGTACGGTGCGATGCGTCGTCGTCGAGCGTAAAGGTGACCGCGAAGATGGGAGCTCCGACGCGGAGCTCGGCAGAATGAAATAGAGGCGAGAAGGTGACCGTAGGCGGCGAATAAAATGCGAGAAAATGAAGAAAAGATGAAATGAAGATCGATCGGGGATGGAAACGTTCACCTGGGGATTGGAGCTCAACTTTGAGTTCCAGGTCGTCGCTCGAAGGGGTGGTGGGTCCCTGAGCTCAAGCAGCGGCTCGGCGGAGGAGGGTTGCGACTCGGCGGTGGCCGAGGTTCTCGCCGGAGAAGACGCTCGTCTTCGCTTCGAGGAACTTGCAATTCCTGTCACCAACTGGAAGCTCCGAGCTCTGAGTATCTCTCACGAGGGGCGGATGGGTACGACGATGGCCGGAGGGCAAGTATTTATAGGTCGAGGGTCTCGGCCATGCTGATGATGGAGAGAGGATTAGGGAGTTCGTGGGAGAGAGCTGGAGGTCGACGTGGGTGATGGAGTAGCTGGCGAGGATCAGGGATGAGTGGGGGCCATCGTGGAGGTTGTGGTGCTCGGCGACGGTGGAAGGAGCGTGGCTGAAAATAGGAAGGGGATGCCCCTCCCACAAGGCGGAGAACGTGGGAGAGAGGGGCTCCCGAGGTAGGAGACGAAGTCTCCACCGTTGGATCTTGTGATCCAACGGTGGTGATCGAAGCGGGATGGAGCGACTGGATGAAGATCTGGTCGTGGCGATCCTAACGTCGTAAAGCGGCCACGTGGTGCAACGGAGATGGGGCGTGAGCGGACGGCTGTGATGAACATGGGTGTTTAATTGGGCGGTCCAGATGCATGCGGGGCTAACGGCTCAGATGAAGAGACCGGAGCGTGATCTGATGGCGGAGGATGCGCCACGTGGCATGATGAGGGAGAGGCGCGAACGGGCGATGGAGATGAGGCGGGGGTTTGATCTGACGGTTAAAGTGAAGGGCGTACGTGGTAGCGGTTAGGGCGTTGGATCTGGACGATCATCCAACGGCTGAAGGCTGCGGTGGCCTGGGCAAGGGATGCGGGCCGCGTGGCGCAACCAGAGGGCGCCACGTGGCCTGCTGTGGTTGGCTGGACCAAAATAATAAAGGTAGAAAGAAGAGGGGGCCGAATTTGGAAAAACTCAAAACATGAACAAGTTTCATTTGACCAAAGACGGAAATGAGGTCAAATATGATACATAAATATAAAGATACAATTTATACATATATGTAGTATACAAAGTGGCCCAAAAACCCAACTTCTTCATACGAGCTCCAAACTTGATGAAATTGGTCTCATTTTAAAGGTCTTTTTAATGTGTATTATTCTAAGAGAGAGAGTAGACCTATTTTGGAGTTTGTATGAGGGATCTATGTATTTTATTGTCCAGGGGTTCTTAGGGCTTTATTGGCTAATTTACAATGGGGATTTCTGGCTTTCTTCCCTATATTAATAACTAAGGAGTACATATTATAAGGAAGAGGTTATTCTGATAAGTGGATTTTTTACAAGGGATTTTGGCTTCTTATTTAAATGCAAATGGACTGCTAAAATGCATGTATTGTGTATGCATGCATGAATGCTATTTATGCATTATAAAGGGAAATATGCCTCTATTTACTCGGGAACAAGGCTCTATTTTTAACTTTTGAAGTGATGAATCACAGATTCATCACCTAGTAATTCTTCACTTACTTGCTCATCTTCCTCTTGTTCATCCAAATCCAAATCTGACTCGTCATCTTCACAAACCCAATCTCCTAAACAAACTAGTGCTTCCATCGTCTTCGGAATAAGCATGCTTCAGTAGGTATCTAAAACTCTACCGCACATGCTGAATGCACTCTCTGAATTTACAGAGGAAACTGGAATGGATAAAATATCGTGAGCCATGAATGACAATATCCGATACTTGCTTGAGTTCACATCCCACCACTTCAAGATATTAAATTTGTCATCATCAATTATATCTGCTGAACAATCTTCGAGATATATATATATATCAATTTCTGATTTTCCTACCTCGAGAGAACCAATCTCTCTTTTCTTTTTTATGAAATTCGCTTCTCACACTTTCTTTTTTTTTTGATGTGAATGCAATCTCCTGCTCAAGTCCACCTGTTGTAGAAGACTCGCCACCGAAAAATGATGTGTACTTATTGGAGTATTCTGCATATAGCCTATGAAATATGTCTCTTACTCGTTCAACAAACTCAATAGCTTCCACTTCAGGATAAAATTCTAGATATGGGAAGCTCAAGAAATCAAATTTATAGTGCGGATCCAAGACAATTGCAATTGCCAATGGTATCATCGCATTCTTGTCCCGCTAATACTTATCAAATTTAGAATGCATCTTTGTGCCCATACTTCTAATGGAAAAGTCAGCATGATTAACAAGAGTTTGCAAGTGTCTTTCTATTTCATATATCAAGGAAAAAAATAAGTTTGCAATAGAATATTTCTGTCCAGAGAAAACCTTAGTGGCAACATAAAAACTCTCCAAGATCTCGCAGACCATCTCAACCTTCTTCCATTCACTTGCAGATGGTGCATCAGCCAATTGGAAATCATGAGATTTTAAACGATTGAACACTTTCCGATATAAAATAGCGGACTCAAGCATAAGATAAGTGGAATTTCATCTTGTGTTCACATCCAATCTCAATCCCTTGGTTATAGGAAACGCTCTTGTTGAGCGATATCTTTGAAGTCTTGAAATCTTCATGTAGAATACTTTACATATTTTACAAGACCACGAATTTGGGTGGTGATGTCCTTCACTTCAAGCAATCCATCTTGCACAACAAGATTGATGATATGTACCCAACACCTTACATGAAAGAAAGTGTCATTTATCAACAAGGAATCTTTTGTAGCAAAATGATCTACAAGATTACGTACAACAACATCATTTGTGGAGGCATTATCAACTGTTATTGTACACAAACTTTCAATATTCCATTCACTCAAGCGACTCACAATCATTTCTGCAATATTATCTCTTGTATGACGTGCATATAGTATGCAGAAGCAATGATTTTCTTATGCAGCTTCCATTGACTGTCAATGAAATGGACGGTAATAGACATGTACCCTAAGTTTTGGATTGATGTCCACATATCTGTAGTGATGCAAATTCTCCATGTTATCTTAAGAAGATCCCTTAGTTTCAATTTTTCAATTTCATAAAATTTCATGCAATCACGCTTTACAGTGGATCTTGAAAGCACCTTGAACTTGGATTGAAGGTATTATGTAAAAATGCAGAACCTCCAATTTTCTACAACCTTGAAAGCCAACTCACTAGAAATGATCCATTTCATAAGATCATCCCTACTTCTCTCTTGTTCAAACTTCCAAGTTGTGAATGTGCTACCATGCTCAAGATTTGTGAATTTCAATAGATTCTGATACTTTGACTCTTTTTTGTAGTATGAGCACATAAGATTCAAGTGATGGTCAAGGTGACTAGTCCCATCCTTAGTGCCACATGTTAATTGTGCCTTACAATAGTTGCACCTACAAACCTCTTTTCCATCTACAACGTCAATTCTAGTGAGATGCTTCTACACCCAATACTTGTATTGTCTTTGTCGTTTTCTTGTGGGATTTTTATCATTTTCTTCATCAATCACAGTAGGGAAATCAATCGCGTCTAAATCGATATTACTCGGCAGAACTTGTTGTGAATCCAGTGACATCTATAAGAAATTAAGAATACATTACATTCTTAGAATTCAATTTATAATACAAGAAACAGAACAAAAAAACTCATAGATTTTCAATCAACTTCTGATTTATATATGCATTAATATGTGAATTCTGCAACAAGAAGATGAGTGAGAACAGGTTACTGTCTGTTGTACATGTTAAATGTATTATACATATAACATTACTCTATGAACGAGTTCAGATAACTGTGTATGTTGGATTTAAAGATGTCACAAAGTTGACCCCCTCTTCTTCATGTGACCATACTTTCCAAGCCTTTGTTTACCATTTTTTAAACCCTTGGAAAATGTCTTTGTTACTTAATGAAATCCCTTTGTAAAGATGTTGACTTTTGGTAAATTCTATACCGCGTACTTCTGCATTTTTTGCATAGCCATGTGATTGTAAAAATGGTCTCACTTGGACATAGAAAACGAGATGATGTATAATATGTAATTGTGAAGGAAGATATGGTTGCTCAATCTTGAGAGAATGTGTGTGATGGACCTTGTAATTCTTGTCTCTTTATATATGATTAAGATCTTGCGCTAGATCTTCCGCCAAAAATATATTCTAATCTTTTCATAGGGAAGTAAAGTCCTTATGTATAAAGAGTACAAAATCAACCTTGAAATTGTAGTAAGAAGTTAGCCTAATCAGACTGAAAATGGAAATCATTTTCCTTACTGAGCAACCAATTGATGGGTCTATTAATCTATTGATTCACTTGAATGGGCAGCTCATGTCCCTTTCCGGATGGTAGCTTATTGAACACTAGGAGCTCCTACTATTGCACGCTCAATAGCAGCCTAAAAGTTTGTTCTAGTCGGGCATGGTACTTCAAAGTATCTCAAAAATTGTACTCGCGTACATGTATATTAAGCTGAAAAGAAGTAATTATAAACTACTACTAAATTACCTAAAGATGTAACATAAAGAATAAGTGACTAGTCGCTGAATGAGTGTTGACTTTGCAATGGCTCACAACTGGCTTGCAATACCTTTGAAGCAGAGTGGCGGAGGACGCGAGATCGTACGAGGACTGGGTTGTGCTTGTGCGTGCTGCAGTTTGCAGTAGAGAGGTGGAGGATGCGAAGCCGTACAATGCGACTGCACGGAGGAGTGGAGCCCAAACCACAGAGGAGGACGCCTAAAGAGGGAAAGCTCAGTACGTGCTTAAAGACTACGGATTTGTGGGACTACAGAGGACTGCGAAGGAGAGGAGCAGGCGAGTCGTGAGATCGAAGTCCGAAGGGTGTGCAGACTGTAGAAGCCGGAGGGGAGGAGCCGTGATGGCGAGGTTGGCGATGTCGTGCGTTGGTTTTAGACTTGGAATGGAAGAATCGAAGGAAGGGGCACAAAACGTAGGGACAATGGGTGTGTGTAATGGGCCCCCACTGTCCAGTTGCATTATTGTATAATTTCTGATTGGAAGAGGAGGCGGGTCACTGATGGAAATTGGAATGGGAAGGGTTAGCAATCATGGGACATTATTCGGGTCGGGCCTCGGGCCTTGTATTGGGCCATTATTCGGGCCAGGCTTTCGGGCTAAGCAGGTTGGGCTGACTCAGGCCCGAACCCGACCCAAAATTATTTCGGGCTCGGATATCTGGCCCAGGCCCGGCCCAATGCTAACTTGGGCTTGGGCCGGGTCGGCCTCTTTGTGCTGGGCTTCGGGCTGGGTGGGGCCAGCTCAGTCCAATGCTCATCCCTAGTCGATGGTTGCGGGTGAATCAGACTAAATGATGTGGATCATTGTAATCATGATAATCTAAAATAAGCATAACATCATATAGCACTTACAATCACAAATAAACAATCAACCACAAGTGCACATGTACTTAATATGAAAACCCTCCTAGGTAAAAACCATGACCAGAGTCTCTCGACTCGAGCTTTCAACCTGATCCATATGGGTCTTCCACTAACCTGAGTTGCTTAAGCGGGCAACCCAACCGTATTACAACATGAGTTGATTATGCGGTCAATTCAACTGTATATATAAATAAAAATTTAATAGCTACAATATCGAAGTAATATGCAATGAGGTGAGTACTAAAATGATCTTACAGAGCGAGGAGCGTGCTCGTAACATTTGAACATAGAGAACCAGAGCCGCTAGAATGAAGAATGCAACGGATTATAGCTTCTTGATCTTTCTCTCTGAGTACAGAGTAGAAATAGAGAGAAGAGAACTTGTTGATCTTGTTATGTATTGAATAAGTGAACTATGGTGTCCAAATCATAGGACTCATATTTCCATAGCCGTTGGAGGCTGAAATTGATAGGGAAATTTTCCTGAAATGCAATATTCAAAAAAAGATTGATCATTGAAAAATGATGATCGACCAAAATTCAAAATTACAATCGATCAGTAATACTGGATGATCTATCAGTGAAAACGGGATGAGCAATCAGAATTCAAAAATATAATCGATTAGAATTCAAACATATGAACAATTAATGAAAATTGGATGAGATTGATCATTTTTGACAATTTGACTTGAAAGTCATGTAAAAGTCAAAGTCTGATATGCAAGATACATGATTCTTGATGTCTTTTAAAATCTAAGACAATTACAGAATATATGATCATAATAAAAGAAAAGACTTCGTGTATTTCTTGAGCTTGAGATCCTTTTCTTGAGCTTGAGCTGGAGTTCCATAGCCTTTCACTTACACTTGAGATCCTCAGGCTTAAGCATTTTCCTGGTCCAGTAGCTTTCATTCCCCTGGCATAGCTACAAGCTTTACACACAGATTTTTTTATCATCAAAATACACATGCTCATGCACACACACGCACACGCGCACGCGCGCGCGCGCACGCACGCACGCACGCACGCACGCACACACACACACACACACAAAGTATATGTATAAATCCATATGTACATATTATAAGTTGTGTTACACCTTACAATATAAATCTTTGTGTTCCATCACACACATAGACATGTAAATACGAATATTTATTTTTACACAGAAGAGATAGGCAGGAATGAAGCGGAATGTTTTTGAATAGGCACAAGTTAAAAAAATTGTATATAAATGGCAATATTATCACGATGACTATATAATAATATAAGTTATAAATGATGAATTATATGATTAATAAAATTTTCATATAAATGTTATATTATTTCAAACTATTATTTATACACCTTTTCATCATGGATTTAAGTAAACATTAAGTAAATAAATAATTAGAAATATATATTTATGATATACAATCTTTACAATGTCTCGAATGATAAATTATCATTTATATTTTTAATACATCAAAAATATTTTATATTTATTTTTAAAATTCATTCTAATTGAACAATCCCCCATAACATAATCACATAGTTCTTTTTAATCTTAATTATATTGAAAAATGGTCCAATCCATGCTCTCTACAGTCTATGGTCCCTCTACCACATTTGTAAGGTCGTCATTCTAGAATGAGTTGCATGCGACAAGGGTTTGTTTTCTAGAGCATCCATGGTTAATTAGTGGTGACTTCAATGTCACACTTCTGTCTTCGAATCGTCTGCATGGGAGGGGTGGACGGGATCCTAGTTATCTAGATTACTTGGGCTTTGTGGGTGTGACTTCTTTTGAGGTACTTATGCTCCTAATTCAAAGTATGCATGGTCATATTTGACGTCACATTCCAAAATTGATAGATTTCTCATCTTAATGAAATTTCTTGAGATGTCCCATTATCATTCATAAGGACTTTGGTATCAATCTCTATGGTTAACCTAGACCAGGTGAGTTCCCAGCTTTCTTCTTTAAGGAGTTCTGGGCCTGGTTGAGGAGGACGTTGTGGAGCTGTAAGGAGAGAATCGTGACTTAGCAACTAAATCGCTCCTTGATTTTTTTGTTGCCCAAGAAGGATGTGTCTAAATGTGTGTAGAATTTTTGTATGATCGCCATGTCTAACGCAGTCTACCTCGTCGTAATGAAAGCGTTGGCTACTTAATTACTTGGGGTGCTTGGGTCACTTATGGAAATGTCTCGGATGGCTTTTGTTTCAAGTAGACAAATTGTTAAATGGGGGTAATTTTGGCATTGAGATTATTGGGGACTGAAGATGGAAGAAGGTGAAAGGTCTTCCATAGAAAGTGGATTTTGTCAAAGGCATATGATTGAGTGAGCTAGAACATCAATTGGATGTCATTATCTCATTTTGGCTATCCTAATGAGTTGGTTACCTAGATGAAGAGATGTATGAGGACAACATCTTGTCCATTGTTAGTGAATGTCCACAGGGAGAATGGTTTCTTCCATCCTTGGGTGGGTACAATAAGGGTGTCCCTTTGCGCCTCTGCCTTTTGTCCTAGAGGCAGATCCTCTGTCACAAATGTTTTCTCGTGCGGAGGATGGTATCTTCTATAGGGACTATCTCCTTGACATCTATCAATTCCTAGTTTGCAGTATGGAGATGAGACCATATTCTTTGTGGAAGGTGGGGAATGTAAAGCGATGGAGACTATTGCAATGCTTGACCTTTGTGGGATGGTATCTAAGCTCAAGATCAATGAGGATTTATTCCTTTCAGCACGAACGAGGGGAGACTAAAGCTTGTTGGGTATTATTGAGGTCGCTATGAGATTCACTTCCTACTAGTTACTTGATGTTGCCCTTAGTTTGTGGAAGTATGCATTAGGCAGATTGGTTACTCGTGGTGTAGTGAATGGAATGCAAGTTGGTAGGCTGGAGGGCTGCTTGCTTGTCGCGTGGTAAGAACCTTGTTCTTTAGAATGCAATTTTATCTGTGATATCGACGTCCATTCTATATTCTAGGTTTCTCCTTGCATGCATGCACCATAGACTTGAGGTCCTAATTAGATATTTCTTTTGTATAAAATCTACTTCTAACTAGGATCTTGCGTTAGTCAGCTGGAAGATGGTGATGTTCCCTAAAGAGGATGGAGATTAAGACATGTTAGGTCGAGATGCCATGAAGAGGGTGTTGCTTGCAAAGTGGATTGCTCGGATTTGAGGAGATGGATCGAACATATTTTATATAGTTCTTGTAAAGATCTATTACGTCTCTATGAGCCTTCGGGGACAACCACAATAGGGACAATCATCTTCAAACTCCTGGAAAGTGATTTGTTCAGTCCTGTCACAGATCACTAACTCCATGATGTCTTTGTGGGGGTGATGGTCCTTCCATTTTCCACAAGATGATTAATTTGTTCGGTGAGGCCTAGCATCTTGTTTACCCCATCTTTTCATGTTGGCAGTTGATAGAAACTTATTGGTGATGGAGGTTTGGTCTGATGGGACGTGGTCGCTGCTTTCTCATTTTAAGCTCTCAAATCAACATGTGGTGGAGCTCTTGGATCTCACCAAGCCCCTCTCTTGCATCGTGGGGCTGAGGATGGGAGAGAAAATTGGCACTAGTGTGATGGTAAATTACGGGACCCAAGCATAGTCATGACTTCTCCGGGGCATAGCTAGGGATTAAGGATCCCTCAAGGGGCAAAGATTTTTCTATGATTGTTTGAGCAAAATTTGTTGATGAGGGGTCCGTACGAGCCCATTTCTCAAAGGAGGTGGATGGCATTTGTCCGTAATAGGAGGTAGATATTGATAGTTTGGATCACATTTTCTTCTCCTACCCTAAATCAGTGAACATTTGGGTTGATATTGCTATTGCAAACACTGAGCACTTCAAGGACTCGTTGGGACTTGACTCAGGCGGTGTCTATCCTTCGAACACTATGGTTTGTTAGAAATGTTTGTGGCGTTCATCGGGGAGAAGACTATATGTACGTAGAATATGTTTTAGGCCATGCTTGGATCCTTCGGGATTTGTAGTCTTTGTAATTCCATTCTATCCTTATTTATACAAAATTTTTCGGGTGTACGTCTCTACAACCTGGCACTCATTTTGCCTTTAAAAGAATTGAGGATCATTATCAAAGCATGCTTGGAATGTTTTGCATGAGCGCTCAAGTATTCTACTAAGAAACCAAAATTAAGGGGATTTCTACAAGTATACCCTTCCCCATTTTTCAATACCACGTATTTATGCCATTTTTTCCGAACATACTTATGCACCCCTAATCTTTACAAAATTAACAATATCACCCTCACATTAATGTAATACAAGAGCACATGTGTAACAGCAGAATCCAGCAGTGAACTTTGTATAAATGTAGTGGCCTAAATGTAATTTTGAAAAAGGTAGCGACATGAGTGTAATTGGAAAACCCTGAACGGACACGGACGCAATATCCCGAAGTAAAATATGCACACGCGATGGAGAACAGAGATCATAGGGGAGAACTTTCCTGTCCGTGGCGACCCTGCGAGAACAAGTGCAAGAAGAAGAAAATGACGGAGATCCTGAGAGCTGCAGCCACCGACGGCACCGCGACATTCCTATGGATCTTCATCAACTCTGCCCTCCGTATCGCGCCCTCCCTCATCGGCCTCCGCCGCTCCGCCTTCCTCCTCCGCCTCATCATCAACGCCATCCTCACCTCCACCTTCCAACTCCTCGCCGGCTCCTACAACCCCGCCTCCGCCACCGCCAAACGCATCGCCGGCGTCTCCCCTCCAGTCCGCCCCCTCTCCCTCGCCTTCCGCTTCCTCTTCCAGCTCGCAGCATCCGTCCTCGCCGTCCGCGCCGTCCTCTCTCTCCCTTACCCTCGCCTCCGCGCCCTCTCCGGCCCTTTCTCCACCGTTTCCACCCTCGTCGGCACCGCCACTGAGGGCACCATCACCTTCCTCAAGAGCTCCGCCCACCTCTGGGCCGCCGATCGCTGGCCGCGCTACATCTTCCTCCGCAACCTCGTCCTCGCCGCGGTCAATGCCGCCCTAGCCGTCCCTGGCGCGCGCCTCACCGGATCATCCACGAACCCCATCATCGCGTTCGGGTGGGCGCACATCGAGAGGATAAAGCACCCGAGCTGGGAGAGGTCCTACTGCATCTACTGGGTGGGTCCCTTCGTCGGCGCGATCACGGCCGGATTGCTCTACCGCTGCATCGCCGCCTATAGAAGAACGGTTGAAAGAGAGGGCCCCACGAGGGTGGAGAGGCCCCGCCCCTCACGGCCCCCACCAACGAGAGGCGTCGCCGTCGTGCCATTGCGGAGGAAAGGGCTCTCCCTCGTCTCCGCCAAGTTCCATGCCGTTCTTCCGGGGCCACTTCCCCTGCGAGCGTCCCCGGCGCGCGGGTATGGCTGTTTTGTAACATCTGGACCGTAAAACCCTTATCCGACGACGGCAACTATCTCCCGAAACCGATAGTTTTTTCTTCAAAGAACCGATTGCTTTGCCTTGAATTTGAAGTCGTCAGATGAAGATTTTGTGGCTGTGATGCCTTCCTCGTGGTGCTGATTCGTTAGCTTCGCCGATGACCTCCACGGTGGTTTTCCTTTTTCACCGCACCGTGATAAGTTGGTGGTTTTGAGGGTTATATATATCGCTCTGGGGGCAGAAGTGTCTTTTTCCCTGTGTTTGTAAAGGGTTTTATACATATATACTTCTTTATTGAACTTTTCAGTTTTATAAAATAAATAATTTTCTTGTTATTTACATTATAGTTTAGGATTTTTATCTCACGAGTCCTTTTTAACTTGCGTAAATTACAATTTGGGTCTCCGTCTATGGGTCAGATCTCAGAATGGGTCTCGATCTTTAAATTATAACGATTCAGGTCTCAGGATCGTTAATCGTTAAGGAAATGAAAATTTTGGAGTTTATGACGAATATGCCCTTGTTGGGAAGGAAATGGAGTTTGAGTTGCAACTTTTAAACAATGACATACTCGTCATTAGCCTCAAAAAGCTCCTTACTTAATGGCCCTGGGACCCGTTATAATTTAAAGATCGGGACCCATTCTAATATCGGGCCCATAGATAAGGATCCAATTTGTAATTTACCCTTTTAACTTCTGAAATGTCAGCGAAATCTCTTTTTTTTAATATCAGTTGGGTCTTTACCTTCTTAAAAAAATTCAAAGTTATGTCCTTCCATTAAGGTAAAGTAAAGGTATAACTGATATTATATACAGTGAATTATATAAGAATTTAGCGGCACAACTAATTTATAACTCGTACCAAAGATCAAACTACTTTTCTTTAAAGCCCCCTCTAGTCGAGCGTAACCAATCAAGGTTATTTCACTGTTCATACGAGAACTTCCTCCCTTTTGAGGGCATTTGTTGGCGAAAATTTCGAAGCTAAAGTTCTTTTTTTTAAAACCAACATTTTTTATTCCTCTCATCATTCTTTGTTAATGACAAAATTAAATAGCATTATCATATAGCAGCAGCTGCTTTGTACTTTATAATTCGTAGAATTTCTGAAAAAAAATAAAGTTGAATAGTATTACAATGAGTCGTGACTTGGATATTCTGACTTTTTAAGGGTAAAATGGGGTTGTCTCACGAGGAAGCTAACTTGGCTCTTCGTCTCATTTTCTTATTTTTAAATTTTTAGAAAAATACTTCAGTGGATTTCATCACCATATACTTATATTATGCCATTCAAGTTTCGTGCGAAACATATACTCCTATGGCCTCCATCTAGATAGTCACTTTTTAACAATCGTAGAATTGTTGAAATCGAGCTTGTCTGGATGAAGGTCGTATGAATCTCTGTTTCGTACGAAACTTGAATGACATAATATACATATATAGTGATAAAAATTCACAGAAGTATTTTTCAGAAAAATTAAAAAATGAAAAGATAGGTCGGAGAGACAAGTAAGCTCCCATCAAAGGCAGACCCGGTTTACCCTTTTTCGAAGTTATACAAATAGGTTTATATCTTCTTGTACGTTATCATAAATCATTTGTTCATATTTACTCAATTAATCCATCAAATGGACGAACGTTAATCGGATTTTATTGTAAGATTTATTTACTCTTTATTTATTTATATCTCATTTAAGTCACTCACAACTCTCATTTTATATAGAAATGATCGCTATTTTGGTTGTTTATAAAACTAAAGAAAAAAAATCCTCTAAAAAACTGAAGCAAAAAATATCTTGATTTTTCGATAAAAACAATATTTATTGCTAAATACTTAATAAAGGATACGTAAAATATCTTAAAATTATTTTTTTTATTTTTTACGATGAGCATCGCAAATGTGATCGTGATAACATTGCATAAGTTGATGGTGATAGAAGATCATTACACCGATTGACCTATGCACCTTTATGCCATCGAATTTGTAAATTTGCAAATTTTCTTGAAATATTTTCAAAATTATTGATTTTGTATATACGATATGTGTATATTTGCCACTTGTATTATTTACTTTTGTACATTAGCCCGCAAAATGCACTAGTTGACATCAATTATTCATATTCTATATGGTAGTTTGTGTGGTGAATCAATAAAATGAAAGAACGAGAACTAAATGAGGCTCGCTACATGTTGGTTAGGTTGAGATATAAAAGTTAATATGTGTTGAGATTAAAATAAAATAGTTGATGAGAGTAAGATGGATAACATTGTTCCAAGATTAAGAATCGAACAATTTTTGAAATATTTTTTATATTTTGAAAAATTATATGGTGATCCTTTATTTCAAGAACAATGATAAATTATAAAGAAAGAAATAGGAGAGAATATAGATAACAGTATAGAGGTAATCTCAATATAGAGGCGGGTTAGATCATTATTATTTTTATATTCTGAAATATTGTATCATGATCGTTTATTTCAAGAACAATGACAAATCATAAAGAAGAGAAATGCTTGCATAAATTTATATTTATATGTCAAAATTTCTTATTATTCCATATTTAATTCTAAAATGATAAGTTTTTTTGGTAATTTTATTATTCAAGTTTGTATATTCATTTTTTTTTTGAAATGGCATAATCATATAGAGAGAGAGGGGGGGAGAGGACTTATCCAATGGGCTATATGTCCATGAAAGTCTTTGTGAGCACTAATTCTAGGCTATACACGTTTATTAGCAACAAGTATATTTCTAATTATAGTTCATATACACGTTTAACAATAAGTATATTTTCAATTATATTGTGTCCTTCAAACAAGAAGACAAATTTGGAAAGAAAATATTTAAATAAATGATTTCATCCAGAAGATTGAGATCAGTAATATATATGCAGCGGTCAAGTAAATGGTTGTTGTGAGATTAGCAATAACAAAAAAGGGTCATTTTTTTACATCCATAGTATTATCATCTAAATAATTCGGGAATATATGTGCATTGATCAAGTAAATGTTTGTTGCGAAAAACAGTAATACTGTAAGAAATGGTTAATAATACCGTTGGGTATCATGTAATGAGCATTGCATTTATTTCTGTATTTTTTTTCTTTTTTCTATCAATGAAGCATTCCATTTATTTTACTAATATATTTTCCTTATCTGCATGTGTTAATAACTTTTTTTAAAGTACTATTTCCATATTAAGTGTAAGGGATAATATATTACTGATTACATGTTAATATATTACTTGAGTAATGTCCATGATTTACTGATAATTTATCTGTTATTATTGATCTCATAACAACTATTTACTTTAGAATTGTGTGTGTGTGTAACTGAACCCGTTACATAAGACATAAATATATGTATTATTGATTTTTGGTCAATAATTTACTTAAGAACTGTATGTACATTACTTGATTATTGTCCCTTAATTTATGAATTTTGTTTATATGAATAATATAAATGGAGATTACTGACCATTTGTTATGCTATTACTAATTTCACAACAAGCATTTATTTAACCAGTGTATATATATTGCTAAATCGTGTACAATGTTGTATTATGGATGTAAATTATTCATTGGTGTTAGGGTATTACTTATCTTGCAACAACCATTTACTTGATTATTGTATATATTACTAATCCAAGTATTTGGATCTCAATCTTCTGCATGAAATCGTTGATTTGAATATTTTCTTTCCAAAACCGTCTTCCCTGTTTTACGGACATGATATAATTGGAATAATACTTATTGTTAAATCATCAAGTATATCAATATCCTTCCAAAAACAACATCCTTCAAAATAGTTAACCACTCAATTGGTAATACATGTGTATGGTCTAGAATTGGTATTCACCAAATCTCTAAGGCTCTGTTTGGTTGCAGGGTTGGGCAGGGTTGGGTTGGCTCAACCCGGGGTACCCCTCCTTCCAAACACCACAATCCTCCTCACAATTTACTATTCACAGGGGTACCCCAACCCAACCCAACCCTGCCCAACCCTGCAACCCAACGAACCCTAATGGGCACATGGTCCATTGGATAATTCCCCCACTCTCCCCCCTCTTTCTGTCTAGAGAAACTTCAAATGAGATGGGGGTTCACTATATCTATGGTGGGCCAACGTCGATTTAGGTATATTTCCCATTTATTTACAATTCCTTATGTCATCTATTTAATAATTAATATTAATATAACATGCACATCAAGACAAAATTATGAAAAAATATTATTATAGTCGATGAAAATGTTAGTTTGCATATGATTGTTATATTATATAAAATCATTTTGTTACAATGTTCAGTTTACACTTTTACAAATGTATTACAGAATTTTTATTTAATTGACTGTGGCTTTTACGATCTCAGGAAAGGGCCATATCATTTAATGGGCACCATCTGTGTGTGTACATGTGTGTGCGTGCGAACATAACAATATGTATTTTTATTTTGTTTAGCATTAGGGCCCGTTCGGTAGGAGAATAAGCAGGAATAAGGATGGAGAATAAGGGGAATAAGGGTCTATTCTCCGTTCGGCTGGAGGATAGGAATAAGGAGAATAAGGTGAAATAAAGGTAGGTAAGGTGGGATAAAGATAGGAATAAGAGTGAAATAAGATGGAATAATGGGGAATAGTCGTACCACTGGGAACCGTGTCGAGAGGAGAATTGACCCCTTATTCCAAGGCCTATTCTCCAACCAAACAGGCCCTTCGTGACTTTATCCTTGGAGCCTTCTACAAAAGAATGTAATTACTTGTAAACTCAGTTCCACGGAGAATAGAGCTTAAAATAATCCATTGTTAATTAGATGACCCGTTACACATCTACTTTGAGATTCGTGAAGTTGTAAGTACAAGTGAGATAAAATGCATCCTAAATGTGTATGTAATGAAAATTGAGTTTCATCTCTCCGCGAAATGAAAATTGAGAGAACAACTTAACAAACACACTCAAGCATGCATTAATATAACATTATGCATGTAAGTAAAAAGAATAAATTAACACTTAAAATAACCTAAACACATGCAAGAAAATCTAAAAATAAATAACAAAAGAACAGGAAGCATGAATGCAAATGAATTCAAATTGTTTAAAACATAAAGAAAATAGATCTACAAGGTCTAAATCAAACCCTCACCTTCGACTTCGATTGAATTGATAAAACGTACGAAAAATAAGGAAATATAAAATAAGGAAATATGAGAAATAATGCTATGTAAGTAAAATAATAAGAACACTTATACATAAACAAATACAAAAATTTCAAATATTAGTATTTAGTTTTACTAACACTACTGTATATTTACGTCAACACATTATCAGCTGTCAACTTTAGTTGCCGACAAAGAAGTCTTTTTCGGCAGTTAAGTTCGTAGCCGCATTAAAAATCGGACTAAATTGTTGAAACATATGGCCATGACATAATCGGCAGCTATCAAACGGCCGAGAAAGTAGATCCTGACTTACCTGATTTATCAACGGTTACTTAGACCGCAAAAAATGGAGAACCTAAATTTCCAACGCCAACATATAAGTCATCGCCATAGCCCCCAACCCCAACCTCCATTTCAGTTTCCTCCTCCCCTCCCCCACCTACACCCCACAACACCTTCCCACCGCCTCCCCTCCAACTCACCTCAACCTCCTCCCCCACAACCCCTTCCCATCTCCATTGTCTCCCGAAGGAGAGCCATAGGACTTCAAGGACACCGCCCATAGGACTTCACGGACATCGCCTCCTCTATTTAAGTACAATAGCAACCACCTCCTTCATATCTACCTTCTCAAATCCTTCCAAGGAAGGTATAACGTTAATCGTTTACCTTTTTTATGTACTTTTTTCATGTTGTATTATGATAGATTTTATATTTAAGATATGAATGAGTTGATGTTTGCAATGTCTATGTTAATGGTTGTTTTGTAGTTATATTAGATGTGACTTGTGCTCCTAATTAGATTTATATATTCTCATTTCATGTAAAGGTTGATTTCTTGAATTAATAATATCTAGAATGTGAAACTTAGGTCGTTTAAAATGGAAAAAATAATATCTAGAATGTGAACATTGTGCTTCTAAAGCCCCTTTACTTGATTTGTTGCTTAAACGCTACAATAGGATGTATGTGTGTATGCATATATATGTATGGCGTGTATGTATGTATGTATGTATGTGTTTGTATATGTGTATATATATATATATATATATATATATATATATATGTTTATGTTTATGTTTGTGTATGTGTCTCTATGCATAGTGTATGCATGTGTTTTAAGTGTATATGCATGTCTATAATGAAATATCTTTATGTATGTGTATGCATATGTTCATGTGTATATATGCTTATGTATGTGTGTGTATCTATGTATCTAGTGTACCCATGTGTATATGTATCTATGTATCTAATGTATGTGTGTTTATGTATTTTTATGTGTATCTATGTATCTAATGTATGTGTGTATCAATGTGATTAATGTTTGGCTATGCATATGTATATGCAGGTATATGTATATATGTGTAAAAGTTTGTTTCTATGGGTGTCTACATATCTAATGCATACGTAAGGGTATGTATATGTATTAGTATGTATGTATGTGTATAGATGTTATGTTTGTTTGCATTTACGAGGAATGGTTAGGTTTATGTATTATTATGTGTGTATACATATGTATGTATCTATGTTTATCTACGCATGCTATGTATGTATGTATGTATTGACATGTATATATATGTCGATGGGTTCTTTTGGGATGTGTATGAAATCACATATGTGACCATAATTTCGTTATGTGTCACACTAAAATGTCAGTTTGTGATAACTAAGCTATCACATTAAAATCATAATCAATATGACATGTGTCACACTAATTCATAGTTAGGTAGCTAAACTAAGTTAAACCAATGACTATACATAAAATCACACAAAACAATTCACACACCGCATGTCCAATCTACACCATATTAGTGAGTGTCCCTACTCAACGGGTGGCTTATGCAACACATTGGAAGATTACATCACTTTCAATAGTGTTATATTTTTTTACATTTTTTCATAGTACTATTGGACTCACTTCGAAATGAGATATCCCGATCCAATCGAGGATTTTGATGTGTGCACGTTTAAGACCTCTTTTTTGCAGGCACATGGCTGTAGATGACTAACTATTTTACAGACATCTTGTTCTTCTCGTACGTAGAACGTACTTATGAGACACAAGGTGTTTGTATAATGAAACACTTATATTGGCTTTCATTAGTTCGGAGATCCCGAACTAAGGGGGTCCATAAATAGTCGAACCATAATATAAGACGATCATTGTTACATGTAAAAAGGTATATATTCGAGAACATATTTGGGTGGTGTAACTCCTCTCCACCTTGGTATACCAAATAAATCTTTGTCGGCTTTAACTATTGTCACTTTGGTGCCAATGTTAAGAAACGATCATGATTGATTTATGAGGTATGTTGAGGGGATGTAGGGGTATGTTGTCGGAGTTTGCTCAAATATAAACTAGCATGTGATAAAGATTGTCTTATATCAGAGGGTTGAATCTTTATGGATGGGCTCAAATGACAACATCAATTCTCCTCTCATCTCTTAGCATTGGCTAAAAAGATTTAGGCCCTCGTGATACCATTGGTTAGGATTAGGAGTTAGGCTCTCGTTTTATTTATGTAGTTATGGAAGATCTTGTTTTACTATCTCCAAGCATTATGAATATCATAATCTCATAACTACACCTTTTTACTAAAATGTTGACTCTTCTTTCAAGGTCTTAATATGGACAAGTCATGGATAACAAAGAAATGGACGGATTATCCTACTTACAAGGCATGTGATCTGATGAATAGTCATTCATCTAACTTTATTCTTGTATTTTGCATTTAAATCCTTTTCAAAACACATGTAAATATAACTAACTTGTATAAATTAGTAGTCTTTATTCATCTGTAAATATATGCATTTAAATACAAAATAATAGAATAAAGAAAAGGAAAGGAAAAACAAATGAAGTATTGTAGATACTTAATGATTTTAAATCCCGAGACCAAGTCAATATTAACAGAACGACAAGAAATAAAGTAGGGGAAGATAAGGTCCAGACAATGTACATAGAAACCTTAACTTTTATCTTCAAAAATACACGTCCACCCTCCCAATTTATTTGCATTTTATACACCTAAAATAATAAAATGTTCAATATGAAACTTGTACATAAAATTATGTAGAAAAATATAAAAATAATGCACAATGCAATTGGAACACATATATGAAAAAGTTATAAACTGAACTTCACATAACAATATATTCTCCATATGATCACAAAATTTACCAAACTCGCCTTCATTGTATTTAAAATTAAATTATCTATCTAATGAAGGTGGTTTCATTTGAAATAAGATGAAGATGCAAAAGCCAACTTTATGTAGTATTATATACATGTATATTTTATTCATTTAATTTATTTTTTATATTTTTAGTATTCTTATATTTTTAAATACATGTATATATTATTCAAATCATATTAAAAATAAAAATAAAAAATAAAAATTTATCAATAATGTCTGTAAATAAATAAGAGAATAAAATATATAAACGCATACATATAATTATTTAAGTAAAACAACAACAAAGCCGTTTCCCACATTGAATAGGGTCGGCTACCTGGATTCTTTGCCTCCATTCAAATTTTTAATATGTTTTAAATAATATATAAAAGTATATAACAATATAAGAATAATAAAAATATAAAAATAAATTAGAATAATTAAATATGCATTTATATAGTACAATGGGACCCCATAAAGTTGGCTTTTGCATTTTAACTTCATTTTAAATGAAACCACCTTCATTAGATAGATAATATAATTTTAAATACATATAAATATTTAAGTATATAAATAAAATAAGAAAAATAAATATAAATATATAGTTATTTATATTATAAATATATAAAATATGTAATTGTAACAATGACTAATAAAAATACAAAATAAAAATAAAATAGGTAAATATACCTATGTATACACTTGTAAAAATTAACACCTAATAAATAGGGTTTAAAAATAAATAAAAATGACCATAAAATAGTATAAGAAATAGTAAATGTTTTTCCTGTTTTGACTTTTTCTAAATAAAATCATTTGATATTTCTTTTTGAATTATTTTTATTTAGCATATCTATGGTGTCCTCTAACGGAGGATGTGGCCCAATCAGGGCTCTTCCATAGTTGACCTGAGGTCAATTGTACCTCACTCCAGGAGACGCTTGTCAGACCTTCGCCACCCTCTGACTTTGCCAAATTTTGGCGCTCCATCCTCTAGCACATGCTTGTTAACTTTTCATGCAATCCCTACTCTCAAATGATCAACCACGCCCTATGTCTTGATCCATCAAATTCTCATCGAATCGAGTGTTAACTTTAATCCATCAAACCATCCTTGCTCGACTATAAATCCAGCTTCCAGGCCTTCAATCTAAGGTTAATCCTTCTGAGTCTCTGACCCATCTTTTGACCCATTATAGCGAGACCTAGAGTAATCCTTCATGACAAAGGGTGATCCCTATCGAACCATGGCAGGGAGGAAGGGCGTTTGAGAAGATTCAACCTTTTCAGAGCAACATCTGACGAACATATGCTCCCTGATCTTCCAGTTCATGTGAGCTTCTATATTCTATCATCTTATCTCTGTATTTGCATTCCTAGTGTAGATGTGTAGCTGGTGGTTTCTGTTGATTTCATCTAATTTCTCAAAAATCCTAAAAAGAATCGTAAAAGCTAAAGCTTTGATCTCCAGCTCTGTTCATCACGTATCTCTCCTTGTTTCGACAGTAGACCACTTCCATTTCATTCTCCTTCACTTTCTCCATTGCTCTGACCACATGGATCACCTCGATACCTCCTGGATCGAGCCATCAAGGTTCCCTCCTCTGCCTTTGCCGGGACCTATTAGTCTTGCTACATTTCACGTCAAATCCCTCAACTAAGGGCCTAGGATCCTTCATCTTCTTGTATTCTATCTAGCCATGGATGAACCTAGTGTTGGGAGCCTCATTTGAGGTGAATCAATTTTAAGGAGCAGTACATGCATGCCTTGGATTCTTTGATCCTCCAAGCCTCTTCCATTGAGGGTCAGAGTATTTCGAGGGTACCTATAGCATCGGAAGGAGCTTAGCTTCATTTTACGACCATTGGCAACCCTTCAGGTGGTTGGGAGATGCAACAACAGTCGATCGAATGAGGAACTCTCTCTTATTCTTCCATGTTCTTCCATGTTCTGCTATAATTTTTTTGTGTATTCCATTTTTATTAAATGGTTCTATTATGGATAAATGTTAGGAAAATTAGGGCAGATTCCTGGGGACATGTTCTAACACATATATCACTATTTGGGCATTTTACTCTTTTTTCAATTTATTAAAAATCGATAACATTGTTTTTACTACTTGGTTAATTATTAAAATCCCTATAAATTATAAAATCTTATCCAAAATTCCAAAAAAAATATTAGTTAAATTTTTATATATTCTAACATATATCCAAAAAACGAAAAAAAATACAAAATATAAAACCTAAAAATCACACAACCCTAAAAAACTTATAAAAATCATCTAAAAATCTAAATATATATCTTTTTGTTTCTGAATTTTCTATATATATTATATACTATATATTATAAATAGTTTTAGGTTAGTTTTAGACGTATTTATATTTTTTTAACCTAAAACTATCTCTTATAATTAATCTGCACACTATTTTATATATTTTAATACTTTAAAAATACATAAAAATTATCAAAATTCTACAAATATTACTAAAAATAGGGAAGATATTAAAAACACAAAAATACTTTATTTGTTATGTGTTGAGCATATATATATAACCCTATATATGCTATATATTCTATATAATACTTACAATATCTATTATATCATTATTATTCTATATAAATATATATTATATTTTAAAATCAAAAAGGAATTCAAAATTTGCAAAATTAAAAAGAAAATATAACATATAAAATTTTAAAATAAAAAATAAAAAAATCCATAAAAATTAAATATAATGAAAATTCCACATAAAATTAGAAAAAAGCTAAAAGTACAAAAATAATTATTATTACTTAGAAATAGTTATTAATAATTAATCTAACGACCAATTTACTCCCCAGAGTTTGACACTCTATTGCTTGTCTATTATACACATTTTATCGAGTTAAATAAAATATATTTGACTCGTATATATTCTGCATTACATATCTATATTGTGGGTTGATTGTTGTTGATTATTGTATTGATTAGGTACAGAGTGTCGTGAGACTGGTAGATACAGCGAGTGTCGAATCCAACTTAGCGGTCACCGTAGGACCTCCAAGATCGGACGTTAGGTACCTCGGATCAGTCGGTAACAAATGACGTCATTGTCAGGGAGCACTGCGTAGGATAGTTGCACATGGTATCTATTTCATTTTCTATATTTATTTACTTTTATTTTAATAAATTATTTATCTGTTCTAATCCATTCCTTTTGTTGACTTTATTGCGAGGGGGCATGTCGAGCGAGGATGCTCTAATAGGAGACCGAGACACCCGAGCATGGTGGAGATTGATTTTTCGATCTTGAGCTGATAGGAGAGAGCATGAAGGAGGGTTGAAGGTGATTAGAATAGTTTTAGCTTAGCTTTTGTTTTTTGAGAGAGAGACCATATTGTTATTGTAATAATAAAAGGACACTCTTTCAGGACACTGATGAATCTCTGATTGATCATCACTCTACTCCTTATTTACCCTCAGAGCATAAACTCCATAACCAAAATCTTCATTAATTTTGCTTAATTAATAGTAGACCCTTCTCCTGCAAATAACCCTAACTATTGTAGAAAAATTAACCCTTTTATTTTCTTTATTTCTTTGGTTTATTTTCCTATCAAAAATTCCCTAAAAATCAGAGTAAAAAGATTAAAAAATAACAAAACACTTAAGACAAGTGTCTTTAATCCTTTAAAAATGCATCAAAAATATTTCCTTTTTAATTTGATCTCTTTTGCCTTTTTGTCCAACATGAAACTTGTTGATATCTACAACTTTAATGTTTTGGTTTTTTATAATTCTTCTTCCTTTTATTTCTTTATTATTTTCTATTCTTTTTCTTGTTTCTGAATAATCTAATTGGGCCATGTGGCGCTCTCTAGAGACATCACTTATCCTACTTCCCCTTGCTCCACGTGCCTCCCCTCTCTACCCTTGGATCCGTTTCCCCATCCTCCATCTCCAATGTCCACACCCTCTTCCATCTCCACCCGTCGATCTCTTCTTCCTACCTCATCTAGACCGCCCCCTTCCACCTCCATCCCAACCATTGGATAACCTAGCATCCAATGGTTCCATACCTTCCACGTCACCCCTTCTTTCCTCACCATTGGATGATGCCCCAGAGCCCATCATGAGCATCCCTTCATGTGCAGGCCTCCACCTTTGGATTAGATCGAAAGATCTGATCCTAGCCATCCATTCGTGCCCAAACCTCAGCCGTTGGATCGCAAGATCCAATGGCCCCACAGATGTCTTCCTCCTCCAAATGCCCCTCTCTCTCAAGTGTTACACCATGACAAACCCCTTTCCCCCTTCCATTTTTGGCCACAACATCTCACACCCTCTCCACTCTCTAACAGCCCTATCATGCAGTCCTAACTCCTCCTCCTCTCATGCAACCATCATTGTACCTACCCCTCACCCAAACTTCTCCCTCCATCCATTATAAAATTACCTCTTGATTAACTGGAAAATCGTCGGTCTTAAGTTCCACACAAGGCGGGAACTCAGTCGCTGAGTCGACCACACGAGATCCGGTTTAAGTCAACAATTAACCCACAACAGATAGATCAAGCAATGAAAGTAAATGTGCGGAGTTAAAATTTATTATAACTCTACAACAAAGATGTGTATTGGTGCAAGTATGTGTAGAGTGTCCAACACAAGGAACAAGCAGGATAGATCGGCAAACAAGATCAAGAATGACAGTGATCAAATGTCTACAAATATGCTATTTTTGTGAATTTTTAATCTTATATTTTTTATTTAGTTTTTTAATTTATATTTTTGTATTTTAATTTTTAATTTATTGATTTTTTATTTCTTTTTATATTTTGTATTTTTATATTTTTCTTTTTCTCTTAATAAGGCTATAAAACTATATAGGATATATATATACAAGAAAGAAGAGAGAGATGAAAATAGGTAGAAATACTCAAAATACAGGAGATAAAGTATTTTTGGGTTTTTATATTTTTTTACTATTTTTATGATTTTTCTATATTTTTATGAATTATTTGGTATATTTAATGTGAAAAAAATACTGAAAACAATGAACAAAATTAATGGCCGAAATTAAAATGGGGATGAAAAATATCAAATAGTGTCCAAAATTCTCCAAATTAAGTTTAAACTAAATATGATATAGTAAGGAAAATTTAGAAATAGAAATTAGTTTTTTATGATTTTTAGGAATTTTAAGATTTTTATAAATATTTTAGGGTTTTTTAAATTTTTAGGAGTTTTCTTTTGAATTTTTTAGTGATTTTTGGTATGGAGTTAAAACACATAGAGGCACACAAATATATATTTTTTTACAATTTTTCAAAAATGTTTTATAAATTTTATGTATTTCCTAGTGCAAACAGTGAGGAAAATGCATGTTTTTGAATTTTATAAATAATAAAATGCAAAAAAATGCAAAATTAAAAATATGGCGTGATAGAATAGTGCAACAGGTACACAATGTATTTTTTGGGAATTTTTAGGGTTTTATAGATGCATGAAATAATTAAAGATAATAAAGAGAAACTACACTACTAGCAAGGGCATATTTGTAATTATCCAAAACATCCGGGGCCAAAGTGTAATTTTTCCACAAAATTATAACATATTAAAAATATTTTCTGGACTAAATACAAATAGCCAAAAGCGGAAGGGTATCCCTGCAAAAACGCCAAGTCCACATGGACGGAGCACGTGATCTGGCGAGGACCTAAACGCAATCAACAGATTCTGAGGGTCTGAAATGTAAATGTTCCAAAAATATTACAATGTTACAAACTAGTTACTGGACTAAAACGAAATAACTAAACCCGTAGGGGGTCCCCTGCAAAATGTCCACCCTCCTCACGCGCACAGGCACGTGAAGTGACGTAGACAGGGACATGTTCGCAAATATGAAAAGTCTGGGGGTGTTTATGCAAATATTACACAAAAGATTAAACTACAGATGAAAGTTTCAGGGCTAAATATTAAATACAAAAATAGCCAGGGTCCGAATTGCAAAATACCCAGGCACTGGCGATCCAACAACGAAAGATACTTCACTTGACACGTGTCCGAACGACACCTCACAATACCCCTTCGCACGGACATCTGAGATTAGATCCCCCGATGAGATCTGACGGTCGAAGCTCATGAAGATCCGATGGCCGCTGCTTGGCGGGAAGAATGGGGGAGATCTGACGGTGCTGGGGTTGTCTGCATGAATGAGCCAAGAACTCGAGCTTGGCGAGTTTGGATCGGCCAAAGCTCAAGATCCTGTGCACCTGGAGCTCCTCCGACAGGCACCGTGTATTCCTGCATGTATCTTCTACTCGCCTGGGGCTTCAAAAAGGGGTGGCAGTCACCTGAGCGTGCCAGCGGAGGTGGAGGAGCAAGGTGCCTCCAGGGACCTCCGGCGCGCCTTCAAAATCGCTCCAGGCACCCTTGGATGCTCGACCTGCAAAACAGAGAGTCAAGGGGGGCGCGGGCAAACTTCCACGACCCTCCTTGTGGCAAAATGCGGTGTAGCAGTGGCATACTAAAGGCTCGTCGGAGCAAGCTCCGACGAGGGATGAATTAGGTGAATGGTTGGGCGGCTGTCGAAAACGAATTTGGGGAACTACTCCTAGGGCTATGGTGAATACAAAGAACGCAAGAAATCAGAGAAAATGCAAACCTCAATCCAAGAAATGGCAAGATGTACCTTACGGCCAACTTTGGCCAGAGATGTTGGAAGTCGGCCCCCCTGGCCTCATCGTACCTCACATGGGGGTGCTGGAGACTCCCCTGTCATCGGAGTCAATCCACGCACTCCTGGAAGTCTAAACTCGGCCAAGACACGGTTCAAAATTGAAGTAGAGCTCGGGGGGTTTTGAGCAAGAAGGTTGACGAGGGTGCAAAGAACGAGGCAAGTCAGACGCCTCAGTGATCCACGGCCCAAGGCAAGCCCTAGGCATGAATCACCAAGGGTCGAGGAGAAAAAGTCATTGAGGGCGTATCGTGAATGGATGAAAGAACATGCCTCAAAAAAATCGAGAAAAGTGGAGAAAATTGAGGTTCTAACGAACTGGCAGGCGCGGGTCTGAGAGTTGACTGTGGGTCAACTCTCCGACCCTCCTGGTTGGTCCACGTGGACCAACCAGGAAAAGGCCTGTAAAAATTATTTGTAAAATCATTTAAAAATAGCAAACGAAATTATTATTTTTTAGTTATTAAATAAAAAATGTTTATACTTTTTTAATTTATTTTATTAAGATTTTTATTTATTTTTTCGAGATTAAAAATTATAAGTTTCCTTTTATAGCCTATATACATGTATATTTATCTATGTATTTTAATAATTTATTTTTATTTTGTATATTTAATGTTATTTATTTGGTTTATTATTTTATAAATTTATAACTTAATTCTAGAAACTCAAATATATTTTAAATTTGTTTTTTTGAAGTGATTTATACAGTTAAATAATTAGAAGTGTTATCTACATAGATATAAGTATAGGTATTTCATCTGTATATTTTTACAAGTATTTTATTTTTATGTTTTCTTTGTAGTTTTATTCTTGTTTTCATATACAAATATATTATAAATAATATTCACAAAATTATAAAAATATAAAAGTATCAAAATACTGAATAACAAATAAAATGAATATTTTAATCGGTATAAGCATACAAGTGGGGTCCAAAACTCAACATTCAAACCGTAGCTTCGAAAAATAAGAAACCACCTTCATTAAATAGCTTATTGAAAATTATATACAATTAAAGTGATTTTGATACATTTCGAGATTTTATTTGAGAGATACAGGTCTGGGAATTTAGGGTTTTGGAAACTTATTCAGATCATAACTTTTTATCTGTACATTATTTTTGTATGAAATCAATTTTGTATTTTTCTTTATTTAATTATCTACAACTTTCATGTACAAAGTTTTTTATTTGAAGTACAAAAAGTGGAACTAAAAATAGGTCCCAAAATGAATAAAGAATAAATTAAATAAAAGGGTATTTTTATTGTATTTTGGCCCTTAACTCCCCCTACTTTATTCCTTGTCGACCTATTCATCTAGATGCCTAGGTCTCGGGGTTTCGGGTCATAAAATATTTACAATATTTTATTCTTTTTCTTTTCTTTTTCTTTATTCTATAATTTTGGCTTTAAAAACCGTAATTTGTACACTATTTACACACACATGCATGGATGCTAAAATGCATGAATTAAGGGTATTTTCATGTATTTACTAGGGTTTTGAGGCCAAAATGATAGAATAAAGATGATAAAATGTGGATTCATGACCTATCCACCACCTAAAACGACCGGAGCTCCTCCTATTTAAAGCCACATCTGCCTATTACCAACCTCGTCCACCATTCCACAGAGCTCCGCCTAGCTCTTCTTCCCCTCCCCATGACAGAGGTAGGTGCTATCGAAGGGATGACAATGGATTGAACCTCCAGGTGTGATACATGGTTTAGATCATGTCGCATCCACCCCTAATGGTTGCCTGAGTTCGCTGAACTTGTTGCTCGGCTCTAGCGACGACCTAAGGTTCGATCAGAGCCTCAACCCAAGCTCCCCCCTCCACTGTGCTTATTCCCCGATTAGGTAATCTCTTCCTTCTCTTTTTCGTTGTTTTCTTAGAGTTCATTCTCTGCAGACATGCATCCTCATGAATCATATAGCATCTATCAATCTCCACCACAGCCCTGCCATCTTCGCGACACCATTTGCTCACCACTCACCTTTTCCAAATCCTCCTTCACCTCTGCCCCATTTCCTCTATGGCTTGACGGAGATGAACATCGGTCCTCCATCCCTCTGTATGAACAGGACCCCATTTCACCTTACGCACGTATCACTTGAGCTTGCTTTGGCTATCTCTAACATATACATGTATACACTCCATCAATAGTCAGAGTCCATGTCTCCACTCCATTCTTAAGCAACAGCACTGGCGAGGCTTGGATGAATCGCCTCGTTGTCGAGCTTCGTTCCCTCCTCTCCCTTCCAGGACATTCAGCAGCCTCCGATGATCCTTCGTCGACCTTCAAAACTTGCGAAGGTGCATGGAGGAACTTTTAGGGGCTCGTCAGATCCCCACCATCATCATCGTACCAGGAGAGAAGGAAAAAGAGCACCATGCTACAAGTATTGTCCGATCTACTTGATCGAACGGCTCGGATCTATTGCCAACCTCCGTCTCTTACCAACTGGGTTGGTTGGACCGAGCCACTTTCCAGAGCGTCTGGGTCATGCCACGTGTAGCTTCGCATCTGAAACTCAGCCTCACATCCCGAGCCTAGCCCACACACGCGTAGTACATGTGCGGGCTAGGCAATTTGCACTCATGCCCCATGTTGTTTCAATAATTGCAAACAGGTCCATATCATGCACTCCACGTGCAGAATCAGGGAAAATTGTGTGGGGGTCCAACCGCATTTATGATATTATATATCCCCCCGTATGTGGTTAAATTGCACGAAATCCCCTCCGTCTTTCCGTAGTTACAAAAATACCTCTCTACGGAGCATTTACAACATTTCCTCTATTTGTTTTTCATGTTTTACTGCATTTATGCCCTTGGACTATATTATTAATAACTTGAGCATCCGACCTCTGAATTGGTTGATTTCAATTTCATTATTTAGTTAATTTTATGCTATCTAATGATATGTTTAATTTACTAATTTGACAATTTGTCTGTCATGCTCATTTTAAATGGTTAATGTGTCAGTTTCTCTTAATTGAAATATCTTTAATCAACATGTAAATTATCTTTATCCTCAACTAAACATTAAAATTGATGCTCTTTATTTATGCTCAATAATTGAACTATTTTAGGGCATATTTGTATTTTCGTCAACATCTCATCTTAAATAATTTTATTTTGCTAAAAATCAAACAAAAAATTGCATTCTTCTCATCATTCAATGCATTGCATCTCATTGTGTAACACAATTACTTTACTGAAAATTAAAATAAAAAAATGCATTCTCATTCTGTGTATTCCATGGTTCTATTGCATTGTAAATAGTATCTTTGTTTACATTGTTTGGTAATGTATATATTGTGTATGCATAATGAATACCCAGATCAATGAATTTATTCACTCATATTTAGTCGATAATCTTTGATAAATCAATGAGGAGGCTTGTATCCCTGTGTTCAACCTTGGTAGACTTGCCAATTAAAATAATTATCCACATATTCAAAGGGATGGTATTTTGCATGAAATCAGGGATCGTCTCCTATATTACAATGTTAAAAATGACAAATTAAGTAGGAGATTTAGGGATTCATCAGATGGTGTCGTTGCCGGGGACATGGCTCATCCTTGTTTATTTTTTGGATTTTTTGTATTATTTAAAGTTGAGTATTTTAAAAAATGTAGGTATTCTTGCAGTGCTTCTTTTTGCATCATTCTTGGTTAAATTTCTTGATGTTTTACTCTGACATTTTATTTTGTGGCAGGGCTCATGGAGATGGAGGATGCTTAATCGACATGGAGACGTGGAGTTGGGAGATCTTGTTGCAAGGAGCCGCAGAAGAAACTCAAGAGAAATCAAGGAGCTTAATTAACATTTTGTTCATGCATTTGTTTTGTAAATAATTGTAATAACTACATTTCCAGTGGTCCTCATTCGAGGGCTCTCATGTGTAGCATGAACTTGAACCGTGCATGTGTTGTGTGTGGATCTTGATTCACCCCAATCCGAGTGGGGTTCACTTGAGTGTTAGACCCCAAGGTTAGGCACGTGGCCCTCTGAGCTTCCTTCATTTCAAATATTTTGTGCTAGATTCATAGTATAGGATACTAAATAAGAGTTGAGGAGATTCACTTCTTCTCATTAACTCAATGAGACCTACGTAATCATCGATCAATTTAGCCAAAAAATTAACTCAAATTCTTCCTGCTAATGATATCATTTTTAAGGTGTGGTTTCCTCTACTTGCATGCATGTAGCGTAAAATTTAAATACAGTATTGCACGTGCATGAAAATTACTGGAGGCATTGTAAGTATTCTCTTAAACATGCATCATGGTTTTCATGATTGCATTGGCTTTTCTCGATCTTCCCATGATTTATCACTTAGGATATTAAAGGAAATTGGGAATGGTCGCTTAGATGATGAATGCTTTATACGTGCTCACATTAATACAATGATAGCCTTAAGCTAAAATTGAGATTGTAATGCAAGTTGACAAAAATAAATGGAATAAAATGAACCTTGGATTATGGGAGAGCAACACCCTCATTGTATGCAGTTGTGATTGAATGTTGAGAGGTAAGGACGTATCCTTAGGATAGTGCCAATACCTACCTTTAAACCTTATCAAATAAACTTGAATTTTGGATGATAACTAAAATAGACAAAGATAAATACAGTTGAACCTTCATCGCCCTCATGTGTATGTTGATGAATCAAGGGTTTGTGCTTTCTTGGTTGAGCTTGATTTGTGTATTCTACCCAACCATCCCATATCCACTCTCCATCTCCGCAGATCCAATCATCTATGTAAATCCACTCCCCCTCTAACCTTAGCTACTCTTCAGCCTAAGTATAGGGGGAACCTTGTACAGTCTCTTAGTACTCACCACTGGTCTCTCTGTCCTTATTGCATATCCAATACTTAGGCTATTCTAATCCTTAGTATAGGGGGACCTGAGTCGAAAATATTCTTCCCTCTTCTTGTTCTTCTTATACAGGTTATTTTAACCTAAGTATAGGGGGCATCTAAGTCAGTTTATCACCTTTTATTTTAACTTAATCTATGGGTTCATATCACTTTATTTTATGAGAATATAGCAAAAGTTAAGTATGATGAGTATACCATACATATTATATATATATATATATATACTTTAGCCATATCTCTTATTTTGATAATTTTATAACTTTTTTGGGATAGGGCATAAGTATTTTGAACTGATTTTCATAAAAATGTTGGTAAATGCTTTGAAAAATTTTCTCACTATGTGACATTGTTTTGAAAAATATTTGACAATGGTTTGAAAAATGGGATTTGACTCATTTGGAAAATCATTTGATAAATGTTTTGAAAATCTATATATTACGTGACATAGTTTGAAAAATGTTTTCAAAAATTTCTTCAAAAATGAGGAACGAACTTTTTGTTTTTGTAATCACAACTAACCTTATTCAAAAATTCATAAAAAGATGAAAAACTAAAACCTTTTCTTTAGAGACGATTCTAACTACTAAACTTAAAAATGAGTAGCCATTTTTTGGGACTACAATCTCTCTTTGCAGAATGGGTGGTAAAAGACCATGCGAATCGTACCAACTTGAAGTAATACGAGTAACCATCTTACGATCTGTACTTACACCCATATTGGCTGGAAGTAGATGCAACTATTCATATGAGCTTGGGCTAGTCATTATTTCTCGACCTTAAATGGCCTTAAATGTACAGCGCTTGCAGGACCCATTGTAGTGGGCACCGAGGAGTCTCCAAGACCGGAATGTAGTTCTATTCTTGATGTTTAGCATTTGATTCTTAGCATGTAGCAATTTCCTGCTTAGGACGAGTTTCATGTGCATATTAACATATTTTATAGGTTTACAAATTCTTATTTTGCATCCCGCGTGGAGAGAGCTGGGAAGCACTGCAAGTCTTCTAACCAACCATTCATCATTTAGGCACTAAGGTGAGCTTTCCAACTTAGTGTCACCTTGCATTGCTTTCTTGCTATCTCCCTCTAATTTTGGATCACGCAGGAATTCAATAAAATACAAATGTTAAGCACTTGTATCAAATCTACTCAAAGCAAATGATAATAGAAAAAATTAAAAAAAAGGACTACTAAAAATACTTGACCTAAATAAATTTGATTAATTGGACTTATTGCCTTGGGTGAGCAAAGCCCTCATTTGTTTTCAGGTAGCATTGGAAGGTCTCCTTCCCTGTGAGAGAGTGTGATCGTAAGGAATAGAGCCCAAAACCTAGTCTGTGGCTACCTTGAGTATCACCTGGATTTCTGAAGTATTGGCACTTCTATCTTACGTGGACGAGTATGACTTGGACAGCAATGATGTTCTCTATTGTGTAGAGAATCGACCTTGTATGAAGTATTGATCTTAGGGTCATGCCTTCACGGAGGTGTCTGTCTCATCATCTCGCATCCGAGTAGGTCCTTGCATGCTCACAGGTGATTCCATTGCGAGCAAGGTCCGAAGTAGTGGTTTCGCATGTCGGCTTCCTCCCTCTATTTCTTTGGATGAGTAGGGATCCAGAAAGGATTACAAGGACCTTAAAAAGTGCAGACTATAGGTTACAAAGGAGGACAAGTATTGATACTTTCCGATAGTACTCTCTCCTATCGGTGTAGCGCTCTAAGGACTCGTTCAAAGATAAATTGCCTAAAAATCAAATATAAAACTTACAAAGATAATTGCCGAACCTTCACGGTTTCACGGGTAGAGTTGGTGAATCCATGTGAGGTTTGATTGATAAGTCTTACTAAGGTAAAGATCAAAAACATCACGCACTTACGCACATTTGATCTCTTTCTCTTTAACCCTTGATCTGTGTGATCCTTCTATTGTTTTACACTCATTTTGTTCCTTGTTTATCTATATTCTCTTCGTCTATCATCTGTCTCCTTTTGACCCTCTCTCGATGTCATCTCATGGATGGTTTAGTCGGGACTCCTCCGATGCCCACATTGATTCCGTGTCGTCGACATCCCCAATAATGGGGGGTGATCTCCATGGGACCGGTTTGGACCTTGTGAACTTCTCCTTGGACTCCCTGTTCCTTTATTATTTCAACACTTTCCTTTATCTAATAAATTCAATGTTCGGGATGGACTCGCCAACTTGAGCTAGCTCTTCCCTTCCAAATAAACCGAGACTACTCTTGTCCCTGAACCAACCCCTTGTGGATGGAGGTCGATTTCAGTCAATATCATATGCTTCATTCACAACAATTTGGAATTGACCTTAATCCCATATTCATTTCTGTTGTCGGTATTCAAATAGAGATTGATCAGGGTTTATTCCATCATGCAGATCATCAACCTGATCGCGAGCCAGAACCTCAGGCCGATTCAGAGATGGCTCCTACATGAAGGGGGAAGGGAGCGTAGCCCCAACCAGCATAGCAAACAGATCAGGAGGAAGGGCAATACACCACGTAGAATTAAGTCAACAGTCAAGTACTCGCTTCAATATAGGCCATCCAACAACAACTAACCAATTAGGCCCTGGCCCATTCCACCTTCCGTGAGTTTTTGAATGAATTGAGGAGGAGGACCGATGAAAGAGATGTCAGGAGAGATGATGAACCAAACATAGAGAATGGGTTTAACCAAGGAGGTGTAAGAGATGACTTTTCTATGGGTGGACCGCGTTACGAGAGATGTGAGGCAGGACCACCGTTGCCAAAGCCAACTCTGAAGGAAACTTACAACCTTGGAGCAGGTCGAGTCGCCGAGTGGATCCAGATTCCGCAAATACAAGCCCAGTTCAAGTTGAAGCCATAGTTCTTGTCTCTGCTTCCCATCTTCCATGGGAACACAACTGAGGAACCATGCATCCACCTAAAAAATTGGTCGCATCTGTGTCATCTCACATTACTCTAATTTTCCTTTAGGGGTGATCAAGATGATTGCTTTTCCTTTCAGCCTCCAAGACAAGGTGTATTGGTCCGATCATCTAGGAGAAGTAATGATGACTTGGGAGGAGTTGAAATATGCATTTCTCCATAAATTTTACCCTCTCGAGTGCCTGAACTGGATGCGTGCCCGCATCTCCAGCTTCTGTTAGCAGAACCACGAGATGATACATGAAGCATGGGAGAGATTCAAGGACTTACAGGAAAAGTGTCCCCACCATGAGATTCCAAAGATCATTCCTGTGCAGCACTTATTTGGTGGATTGACACTGGAAAGCTAGAGGCTCGTCGATGTCACTTGTGGTGGCTCACATTTCAACATGGATGAGGATGTCGTTAGGAACATTTTTGAGGAGGTAGCTGAAGGAGAGGCTGCTCAATCCTCGTCGCGTGCATATATGAAGATGCATGCCACCATCCACATGCCTAGGGAATGATCGGAAGAAAGTGCGTAACCCTAAGAGGATCTGGGTGATCCTAGGGATATGCAAGAATATCGGATGTACGAGGATTCTCGGGTCCGAATATCAGGACAAGCAGAGGCCAAAGTCGGTGAGAAAAAGCGGATAAGAGACTCCGGCGAGAGGGGTTCGACATGACCCGAGCTGGAAGGGGACGTTGACCGATGTCAACGTTCCCAATTAAACAATAGGAAAATCCGAATTTATAAAATACAAGAAAAATAAAAAATAATAAATGGTTTTAAAATAAAATGTGTATAAAATAAAAGTTGTTTTTTATTTTTCAGACTATTTTTATATGCTTTTTAATTATTTTTTATGAAAAATAAAAAATGGTATATGCAGTATATAGTGTTTATATACATGTATAGTATACCTATGTGTTATGTGCAAATATTTTTATTTTATTATTTTTACATAAATATTTTTATTTTACATTTTATTTATTTACAACCTATTTTTAGGAGTATAAAATAATTTTTATTTTATTTTTACAAATTATTGAGGGTATATAATAAATAATGCATGTAGAATATACATGTGCATTTTGTACAAGTTATTAGGGATTGCATTTTTATTTTTATTTTTATATTATAATAAAACTATATACAAGGGTGTACAAAAGTAAAAAATAATTTTGGTTTTATTAAGAATAAATAGATAAATAATATTTACAAGTATAGGTAATATATACAATACGTAGTAGACACTATCTCTCTCTACTTATTTTGTTTTGCGATCAGATCAAGTCTTGAATTTCTCTTGGGATTTGGGTCACTCTACATCATTATTTTCTTTTTCCTTTATTCTTTTATTAATAAAGACATGCAAATTGCTAAGTTATTGAATTTACAGGTATTCTAAAGATGTTTTGCCAAGAAAAAGAGCTAAAATAAAAGAATAAAGAGTGAGAATCATGGATTCATCACCCCCTATACTTTATCTTTGCTAGTCCCTTAGCAAACTCTTATTTGAAAAAGAAGTGAAAATAAGAAAGGAATGAAAAGAAAAAGAATCAAGATTGATTATCAAACTTATCTTCATTAAATTGGAGTATAGAGCTCAGTCGGACATTTGGATTATTAGTTTGTCGGAACCTTAATGGGAAATAGGTTTAAAACTCAACAGCCTTCAAGTTCTACAATTCTATGGTCAAGACTCCTTAATAAACCAGGTCAAAACAAGTCTACATACGCAAACTCTAATGACTGTGCATCTTTCCTTATACTGTGTAAGTGATATGTAGCTCCACACCTCAGAAATGACAAAGTAGCAACCTCCCTCGACAAGGTAACTCTAATTCCCTAGTCTTGCAGCTTTTTCCTCGAGGAGAGGGGTATTCCCTTCTAAGTTCAAGTTCAACCAGCTCAAGAAGACAAGAGAATGGACCATGACCAATGTAGTCACGTATCCATGGGAGCTTAACCTGTGTAGCTAAGTCTCCCGCTGCAAGCTTCATGAGATGAGAAGGTGTAATACATAAGCTTTACTTTATTGACTATATACACTCCGTCATGCATTTTATTTTCAATCGGGCATGTCCACTTTTTTGTACTTTTTCTTGATTTTGCACATTTTTTATGTGCATATGTACAACATATCTACATGGTGCCACATATATGTAAGGAGTTTTTCTTCTTAAGCCAGTAGACTATCCCTCTTTCGAAGCATTATTGCAACCCAAAACTCCTTCTTTAGACCGCAACATCGCCAGACCAAGTTGAGGCATGCATCCCTCCCTAAAGGAAGACGAGAGGTTCCGCCTAGAAGTACTACCCTCGTATGCTACCACAAGCCAAAGGATTTTGTCTCATCACCTCATCTGTGTGGAGCTATGTGTAAGGTGCATGTCCAAGTAAAGCCATTGCCTCTGAGAGTCATGCATGCGTTGTTAAGTGTTCTACTTAGGCTTATCAAGGTGGCATGTGAACGTAGCCCAGCGGACTTAAAGAATCAAGTCACTAATAAACCTGAAAAGTCTTAACCCCAAATCCTATAAGGTTCCTCTGAAGTTAGGTGGATTAAGGTCTTAACTAAGCTCCATTTTTCAATTTAATTTCAGACTAGTTTAAATGTCAACTATGATTCAGAAGAATATACAAGCAAATATGTACAAACACTTTTTTATGCAATTTTCAAAATATGCAAATTTTTATAAAAAAATGTTTGAGTGCAAGGAAGAAGGGAACGCTTTCCAAAGTATTTTCAAACATTTACAAACAATTTTTTGCAAACTTTTATTTTTCAAAAATTTTATACAAACATTTGTACAAAAATAGTTTTTACAAAAAAAATTTACAAACATCTATGTACAAAAAAGACTTTTATATACAAGACAAATTTTTAAATTTTTGTGATTTTTAGTATGTGATTTTAGCCATTTTATTTATTTACACACTCACATAAAGCATGAGTTATGGCTAAAGTATATATACGATATATACGACACCCCCCTACTTAGCTCGAACGATGTACTCAGAGTGATCAAAGAGCGATGAAAGGAAGACACAACTCGTGTTGAGTATTGGGAAGTGAAAAGAAAGGCTATACTGCAACGACAAATAAAAGAATGTAATGAATAGAGATCGGTGATCCCCCAATACTTAGGATCAAGTAATCATAAGTATAGCAATCTGTACACAAAGGGGGAAGCTAAGGGTTAGGATGTACAGGGCTTACCCCCTATACTTAGGGTAAAATATCCCTAAGTATAGGCAGCAAAACAGAGGTGAAAAGAATCAAATGAATAATCAAATGTCTGATACCCCCCCCATTACTTAGGGTAAAGTGCACCCTAAGTACAACATTGTCATAAGATGAATATGGGGTATTAGACAAAAAGAATGTGCGATATGGACAACTGGATCTATACAGTTGCAGAAGAAGTGACAATCAGGCATGAGATGCAAATGATGTGAGCCAAAGATCATATCTCATGCAAAATGAACGGGGCAACGTCAACGATCAACGGATCATGATCAAGATATGGCTTCAAGCGTTGACCGTTAGCCCGAAAGGTCGAATCAGATGACAACTTTGATATGTCAATGCTCCCGTTGTCGTGCACCTTTATGACATAGTATGGTCCCTTCCATTTTCTTTGTAACTTCCCTGGAAATAATCTCAATCTAGCATCAAATAGCCATACTCTCTAGTTCGACTCAAAGTGTTTATTGCTGATATGAGAATCATGCCATATCTTCATTCTTTCCTTATATTGTAGGCTACTCGAAAAGGTTGTGTCTCTCAACTCCTCCAGGGATGCCAAATCTGCTTTCCTCTGGTCTCCTATACTCATGGGATCCAATAATAACTCAGTGACTGCCTATAGTGACTTGTGCTTGATTTCCGCGGGCAAGTAACATGGATTCCATAAACGAGACAAAAGGGATATGTACTAAAAGGTGTCTTGAAGGAGGTCTGATAGGCCCGCGAGGTCACAAGATTGAGTCCAAAAGCAGTGACCAATCCTTTCGGTCTAGGCTGACGACCTTCTGCAATATAATCTTGATCTCCATGTTCGATACTTCAACAAGATCATTGGTACAGGGTGATATGGAGGGGCAACTCGATGGTCAATGCTAAACTTGTTAGCAAGGGCCCTTACCATGTCGTTGATAAAGTGAGTCCCCTGTCTGATATCAACACTCTAGGTACCTCGAACCATGAAATGATACTTTTCCTCAAGAATTTGCATACGGTCATAGCATCTGCGGTTCGGACGGGGATGGCCTCAACTTAATGACTCACATAATCAACAGCAAGCAGAATGTACTCGAATCCCTGACTCTTAGGGAATGGACCCGTGAAATCAATGCCCCATGCATAAAAAACCTCACAGAAGTGAATGGGTTGCATCGGTGTCATATCATGTTGTCCATAGGTACCCATCCTCTGATAGTCGGTACACCTCTTCACGAATTCATCAGAATCTTTGAAGAGGGTAGGCCACCATAGGACGTATTGGAGCACTTTCTATGATTTCCTCCTCCCAGAATGATGTCCTCCTACCTCAAGCTTGTGGCAGTATGTGAGGATACTATGGTACTCCTCCTAAGGAATGCACCAATTCCAGACACTATCCCCTCCTTCATGATAAAGGATGGGATCCTCCTAATGGTATGACTTGGCCTTCGCTAGGAAAGTCTCAGGTCGTTGTCTGGGCCAACTTTGGGGAACTTTCTTGGTGACAAGATAGTTCACAATGTCGACATACCATGGAACGAGGTGATAGCTAGGATCGCCTCATCTGGGAAGGTCTCTATAATAGGTGCCATCTGCTCTGAGTCCTCAAGGTTCTCTAAACAGGAGAGGTAATCTTGAAGGATATGGAGAAATCCTCAAGCGCATCATGGAAGCGTGATCGTCGTATCGGATATGATGAAGAACGACTAGTCGAACTAGTTGTTCGGTGCAGCAGAATTTAAAAAAATATATTCGATGAAACCACATGATCCAAGAACCATTCTCATGATTGTTTCATCTATAACCACAAAAAGTATAATGCAATACCTCTTGAAGCGTGGTTGATCAAGTCTCTAAGAGAAGAGACCTCCTGTCTCAAGTCCGATCGTCGAAGTAATGGCTTGCGAGCGCGGGGATGAGTCGCGGTGTCCTCGCAATCCAAGAAGATGATCCAAGCTCGGTTGCTCCTGATCTCATCGCACGAGATCGAAAGTCTCCTTCGTGAGTGAAGCACTCCAAGTAGACGGAGAACCGCAGAGTGTCGAAGCAGCAACACGATGGCACGGGCGTCGACGATTCTCTCCACCAAGGTATGGTGGACGGCCACCAAGAAGAGAGGGAGAGAGGGATGTCGAGTATGGAGAAAGAGAGAGAGATGTATGCTACAATAGCATGTAAAGAGAGAGCATGGTATGCCTCTCTATTTATATGGTTTTTGGATCCATGGATCTCAATCCATGGGACATATAAAATCAATGGATGAGATTGATCTATGTCAATCCAATGGTCAAGATTGTTGTTGGTAAAAGCCAACAACTTGTGATTTAATTTTGATTAAATATATTTGATAGATCAAATATATATTAATACCAAATTAAACCAATCAAATAGGGAGTGAAAATACAAATGAGATCATCCTTCCCCATTAGAGGGAGTGGACGGCCCACCAATTCCATAAAAGGAATTGGTGCCGCCACCTCCTTCCCATATGGGGAGGGCAATCTCATGGATTCCCATGAGATTGCAAATCTCCTTGATTTTCTCTCTACTTATTTCCAACAACTATTTGTTAGTATTTTTATTTTTATTCACCAAAAATAATTCTCAATTATTTTGGGAATATTGCAATCTTGACATTGGAAAATTGTGAATCACATTCACAACCCAAAACAAAATATAATTTACATTTTTCAATTAATTAGACAATGTGTATCCAATACACATTAATAATTAATCTACAAATATAAATTATAATTAGCTCTCTCTAATACATTATAAATCACATTTATAATATATTATGAATAATTGGATATTACTATCCACATTATTCTTATCCATGTTAATTAAATCACATTTAATTACATTGGATAATTTCTCATACATCATGATAATTAAATCATATTTAATTATCAGTTTCTCATTGCTTAGACCTTATGGAATTATTCTTGAACCATTCAAGAACAATGCTATTTCTCCTCAGATACTTGGAGATAAGGACAGGGCGATTGTATTGTTCCTATATTGAAAAAAATATAAAAATATAAAATTAAAAATTAAATAAAAAATATATAATTAAAAACCCACAAAAATATTTGCATTTGCATAGTGTAGACAACACTTCACCTTCACTCACACACACACTTGTGCTTCTACCCTGTTTGCTCCCTGTGTTCGAACTCTCTGCATACTTGCTTGCTATACATCTTTTGTGCAGAGTTAAAAATAAATTTTAACTCCACATTTATTTCTTATTGCTTGATCTATAGTGTGGGTTAATTGTTGATCAAATCCGGATTTTGAGTGGTCAACACTTCGACTGTGTTCCCGTCTTGTGTGGAATACAAGACCGATCGATTTCCGGGTTTATCAACCTCCAGATAGTCACCCACCATGTCCGAAACAATGGACAACATGCACCTTTATAATGTCCGGAGCATTATATAAACCAAAGGGCATCCGTCTGAAATCATATGTCCCAAACAGACAGGTGAATGTCATTTTCTCCAGGTCTTCGGGCGCTATGGTCACTTGGTTGTATCTAGAGTACCCATCAAGGAAACAATAATGACTCTTCCCAGATAGCCTCTCGATAATCTGATCAATAAATGGCAGTGGGAAATGATCCTTCTTGGTGGCCTGATTCAATCATCTGTAGTCCACACAAACCCTCTAAGAAGTGGGTATCCAGTTAGCTATATCCTCTCCATACTCGCTCACAACTATAGTGATACACGTCTTCTTGGGTACCACGTGTAATGGACTAACCCACTTGGAATCAGATATGGGGTAGATAAAATCGATGCTTCACCATTTTGATATTTCCTTCATGACCACATCTCGAAGATTCAGGTTCAACCGTCGTTAGAACTTACGCGATGGCTTGGCGTCCTCATCGAGGTAGATATGGTGGGAGCACATGGTCGGACTTATCCCCTGGAGATCATCTACACTTCATACAATCGTTATACGATTTCTTTTTAGAACCTCCGTCAAATGAGATTCTTGCTCTCCTGTCAAATCCGCTGAGCTAATGACTGGGTACATCTCTAGCTCACCCACAAGGAATCTGTATTTCATTGATTGCGGTAATGTCTTCAGTACCGGACATCTAGGGGTGTTAACGAGCCGAACCTGAGTGAACCAACCTAAGCTCGGTTCGGTTCATTTAGCATACTTTCAGGCTCAGATTCGGTTCGGCTCGATAAAATGAAAACTGTAATCAGATTCGGTTCGATTCGAATAAGGTTCCTAAAGGTTCGGTTCAACTTGTTAAAGGTTCATTTAAGAATAAATGTTGTGCGGACGTTTCTATCGAAAGGGAAAAATTGCAATCATAAGGGACGATTTTGTAGGGTTTCGGGATAGGGAACAGGGTCTTAGGGAGTGGATGACTTGATGGTTTTGGGAAAATAAGTGAATATTCCTTATGTTCATATAAAATGTATTTTTTCCTTATATATAATATTTATGTATATATACTTTTATGTATATATTAGTATATAATAGAACTTTTAATGAACTGAAACTTAGCGATCCTATGTTTTTTAGGTTCGGTTCGTATTTAATCGAGCCCAAGCTCACGTTTAGGTTCGGTTCGTTTATTTCCGAATCGAACATGAATAGAACGCTTAGCGAGCTGAATCTGAGCGAATGTCGAACCTAAGAATTTTCTGACAATCCTATGGACATCTGGGAGCTGACAAATCTGCCTTCTGAAATGTATGAGTGAATGTTACCAAGTCTGCATGGGAGAACTCTGGCAGTATGTGAAGATATGGCGAAGGTGGCCCTGCTAGTGTCTTTATAATATGTGTTGGCTCACTCTCCGTCCTAGTTGTCAGCTCTGAGGGAATCATACATGGCAAATAATCATCAAAATTGTCCCAATAAATGCATGAATCCGAGGGATCTGAATCAGAAGAATAAGAAATGTACTCTCCTTCGTTATCCTGACCACTATCATTAGCCTCAAATGTGTTTGTTGTCAAGAGTGTGCTCTTCAAACTCTCATCTACCAAAATATGTAAATATGTAGTGTCTGAGGACGTGACAAGAGCTCGTGATACGAGATCGGACGAAACCACCCATCATTTGTAATCATAAAGTCACAATCCTGATGGGCGTCTCGCTCCGCATCTATCATCTACTCCATATCACTCGACTTCTCAAAGCAGTCAGAATCTCTCACTCTGGTCTCCTTGATCATCTCTATTTGTATACTCTCGCCCTCAACATGAAATTACACCTTCTTGTTATCATGATCGGACACCGCCTTGGCTGTGGCCAAGAATGGGTGTCCTAGAGTAATGGGGGTATCTATTACAGACTAAGGGATCTCCATGTACAATACATTCCACGGGGAATTCATGCCCTGAATTGTGATGACCGCGTCCTTCAATAACCCCTCCAAACTCTTGAGAAATCTATCAACAAACTGAACGATTGTCCTGCTCTGTCGAAGAGGGCAGATGAATATGTGATTCATGACTCTAAAAGTTGAAAATAGAGCTTTGTTCCCAAGTAATTAGCTGCATATTTCCACTTATATTGCATAATTAGCATTCATGCATGCATTGATAACATCTGCATTTTAGCATTCATATTGCATAAATAAGAAGCCCAATTCACTTGTAAATATTGACCTGTATATTCACCATATTTCACCTATTTGTATATGTTTTATACTAACTCCAAATCCAATAAAACCAACTCTATAGTGTATATATTACTAACACTAATTAAAGAAAAATATCTAAAAATACTAACTTATAAAATTGACCAATAAAACCCCAATCCGAGTTAGAAATTAGGAGCCTTAAAATGCACATATCTCTCTCATATAGTGTCATTTAGGTATACTTACTTTTAAAGTAATATACATTCAGAGACCTTCGAAACAAGATCAATTTCATTAAAATCGGAGCTCGTATGCAAAACTTGGGTTTTGGGCCCCTTTTGTATATTGTACATATTGACCGTTTTACCCCCTGTATTTTATCCTTTTATTTTCTTAATTATTAAAAATCCAAAAAAATAGATTAAGTTGTAAATATTCTTTTCATATTTTCTCTAACTTTATTTTAATTTTTCTCTTATTTAAAAAAGACAAAAAAATTGCAAAAGGGAAAATGTGGTATTTTATACCTATAAGGTACCACCCAAAAATACATTTTGTACAGATAATTTCATTTGATTTTCAGCCCTTCACGAAAGTTGTAGATCTCGTCGAGACAAGCAACTTTTTTGTTAACTACTTTTTGATTTAATCCCTTTTGTTATTTCTTTTTAATTTTTCTTTACATTTAATTTTTAAATTTTCTAGGAGTGACATGTGGCAGCTCCTGGATCCGCCACATGTCACCCCATTTTCTTATTATTTCCGGATTTATTTTATTATTTTCGGATTTATTATTATTATACTATTATTTTTAATTATTTTTAGTAGCCTACTATATTATTTTATTAATTATTTATTTTATCTTCCCTTTTACTTCTTCTCCTTTACTTCCTTCCACTCCAAGCCTCCACCTTCTCCACCACTCCATTCCCTCCACTCCTTCTCCAACTTCCCTTTCCTCCTCTTTATATTCTCATCCCCTCCTCCATTGTTCTTCATCCGTCATTTTCGAGAGAAGTGAGGTCGAGCCCCTTTAACCTTCAAGTGACAGCTGTAGGAGACGAGTCGAGCGACAACAACCTCAAGGCGGGATCCGCGTCATTACCATTGCCGCGTCGCGAGATCCAATTGGACTTGCTTAGCTTCGAAGGACTCCGCCATCCTTCTCGAGGCCACGACGGAAGTTGCACACCGTGGCTCCACAATCCGGCGAACCGCAGGTAAGTACTCTATCTTCTTTTCCTTGTCAATTTTCTTTATCTAACATTTTTGTTCCTTGTTGATTCATATCACCATCACTACATTCATCATCTACCACCACCACCATCATCCTCCCATTCTTATTTCTTAATCAAATCACCATCACTACCACTACATAAAAAAACATCACCACTCTTCATAACACTTTTATTTTCTATTTACAAAAATCATTAAAAAATATATTACATAAAAAATAAAAAAATCAAGCACAGCAGGTTGCCGCCGCATGCGCCTCCAGTCCTTCACGGCCACGTCCCCCGGCCGCCCTCGACACGGCGACACCTCGCCATTGTACGCACCGCCAGCCACCCTCTGCTGCTGTGTCGGCCACCGTCGCCACGTGCTCGCGCAGCAGCCTCGCCGTAAGACCCCCAGCCACTGTCACCACTCCTCCACGCCGCATCGCGTGACGTCCGCGCCACTACAGCCGCCGTCCTCCAAGGCGCAGAGCGCCGCCATACGCCCACGGCTGCCCGCGCGCGCGGCCGTCCCCATCGACGCCACCAGCCCAGCAGCGCCTCGCTGCCTTCCGCCAAAGCGCAGCGCAACCGCCTCCGTAGGTTCCACCTCCGCCGCATCGCCGCCCAGGTCGCGGCCTCCCCGTGCCCCAAGGCCTCACACACCTCCTCCATTCAGGTCGCCCTCGCGCCACCGCCGGCGAGTGCTCCAGCCGCCCCAGGCGCGTCCCCATCGCGACCCTGTGGTCGCACCTCCGCCTCTAAGGATGCCGCCTCGCACCGTGGCGCTGCGCCAACCCGCACCGCCCTTGGCCGCCGTCAACCGCCCCGCCACTCCACGCGAGCCCTAGCCGCTCCTCCCCTGTGCGCTGCTTGCGGGAGAAGATAGGAGGAAGGTCTATTTTTTTTCATTTCTTTTGTGAAAATTACACTATCACCCCTACATGTTTATTTATTTTCAAATGTGTCCCTATGCTTAGTTTCAGTTTATTAGTTTCATTTATGTATTGCATTGATAATCCTGGATTTGAGCGTTGATTTGGACAGTATATTTGCATCATTTTTTATCAAAAAAATAGCATTTTGTAGAGCAACTAATTCTTTATCTCCTGGATATTTATTTACATTTTTGTGAGCATCAGAGTATTTATTAAAAATCAGAGATTGCAAATCACAGATATTTTGCCCATTTAAGCTCTGAAATTCGCACCGCCATATTTATTGCTCTAAAAATTGTGAAAAAATTATGAATAACACCTCTCAGTGTGCTTTAATTACAGTCCAAATTTTGTCCAATTAAGAGTTGTCTTGTGCATAAAATAAATTATAAGGTGATTTCTGTAATTGATTTTTAATTAAATCCATGAATAAGGTTTTTGAGAAATTTCAAAGCTCCTGAATTCCTTATTAAAATATCTATTTGAGATAAATTGCTCTCTTGATAATTTGGTTTCATAGATCAAGTAAGAATTAAATACTAGCAGTCACTCTGTTTTCAGTAAAAAAATCATAAAAAAATCATAAAGTGACGGAAAATTCTAAAAAAATAGTATAGCTTAATTTCATCATGTTTATCTTCCAATAAAGTTTTTGTAACTTTTACATATCATTTGCATGAAAAATTGGATAAAAACCCCCAAAAAATTGCATTTTTCATTTGTGCATTTTAAACCCAAAAATTCCAAAAAAATACATTTTTCATTCATTGTTGGATTAGGTTCTTAGGAAAAAATATCACTTGGCTGAATTGAACTAATTTTACATTAAAATTAAATTTGCTAAGTCGGTTATTTTCTTAATAACCTAGTTCATCCACATCGGTGCATCTGCATTTTTTTATTGCATAAAAAAATAAAAAAAAATCCCACTTGGAAAACCGCAATCTAATCCCTCTAACTTGATCCCGAGTTGTTCCTTTGCCTCCTTGAGTCGACCCTGGGGCTTGCCTAGGCTAAACAAACATAAAACCGCACGTTAATTCATTCGACAATTCATCGATTTGTGCGGTTATTTTTGATCGATCCGGATTTATCCGACTGCAATGAAACCGTCAATTCGACAACATTAAAAAGGGTAGATCCGGGACTCATCAAATGGCACCGTTGCCGGGGAGGCAAACGACTTAGGATCATTTTAGAAAAATTAGATTTATGTTTTCCATTCACTCGGGTAGTCTGACCCTCGAGCCATCTTGTAATTATCCATTTTTTTATTTAATTGTTTTTCTGACCATTTCTGTATATATCTCTTTCTGACATAATATTTATCTTTTTGTACGAGGGCCCGGTGGACTTGGAGCGGTTTTCTTGAAGTCAACGCATCTCGAAGTGCATCGGAGGCCGACGATTCGTGGATCAAGTTGGCTGTTGAGATGCCAAAAAGATTTTTATAAAAAAAGTGTCTACATTTACAGCGGTTCCCGTTTGGGTTCTGGCAAGTGTAAACATAGTGAAATCGTGTCCCCGCCTGCTGTATGGATTGAATTTTTAGATTAGGCTTGCACGAGCGGCTCCTCGAGCCACTCTAGGGTTTGCTTGTGCTCGTAATCTTTTAGGACCACACATTACTTAAAAGACGCACTTAGACTGCAGATCTAGTCAAATCAACCTGTGCTTCACTCGCTAATAGAACTGTCTGTCTAGGAGCGGCTTTTCATCGATTGCATTCATTTAGTGTAAAATTTCAATTCAGTATTGCATCCCGCATTGTAGAGAGCTGGAGGCACTGTAAGTCTTCTTACTCAAGCATTCATCATCGTTTTCTCGATTACGTCGGCTTTTTCCAATTCTCTCTCTCTCGCGCGGTTTTCTAACATAGGATAAAGGAATTGGGACTGTACTGTAGACGTGATTGCTTGTGTGGATTAATATCAGTGATAACTATTCTCTAAAATCGGAACTGCTAATTGAATTTGATAAAAAATTTGACTAAAACTAACCCTTGTTTGCGGAAGATTAACCCCAACCTTGTTTTCAGGCTGAGTGAGGGTACTTGAGTGTTTGTGAACACCTTAAGGCAGAGCCCAAATCCCCACCTTCCATATCACGTACCAACTGATTCTAGCAAATATCACGAGATGAATATTTTTAGATTCATTGACTAGTACCAAGTAGCCTCCGCCTGTTCACAGGTAGTCAGGGGTGAACCAGTGGTACTTCACGACAAGTTACTAGTAACCCTTTGGGGCGAAGTTCCAGCCTTGTCAACCTCCTCCTGCTTGCAGGTATACAGGGGCATGGTCTTTGAATCCATCAACTTGGGATAGAAGCGAAGAAAGGGTGTTGGTATCTAAGGCGACAGGTTAAACAGGGGAGACGCATCCGACTTTTTAGCCAACTCCTCTATAGGTCGCATAACCTTTGCTACTTGTCTAAAAATTCACACTTAAAATCAACCAGACTAATCGGACTCGGTTTCGGGTCCTTCACCGTGTTGAGTGTGAACTCAGGTTTTGCTCTTGCATTTGTCTTTTTGTCTGTCTATGTGTGTTATCCTGTGTAATTGCACATTTTCTACCTCAACCTACTTACATTCATCATTTCCTCTTCAAGATGTCAGGATATTGGTCCCCCTACCCTGTGACCTCTGGTCACTCCTCCTCGATCATATACCGTTCATATTCGCCTTCTCCTTCTTCCATGTATCCTCTACCATCCACGGGAGACACTTACCTGTGGTCAGTTCCACCTCATCCCGATTATGAAGTCAAACTTCGACTGACTTCTCCACTTCTTCGCATTTCTCACCTACTCCATATTCCAACACTCTGGATCCACTTCCACCTTGGACTGACTGTCCTTACTCTCGAGAGCTTGCAGGAATCAAAGAATCAAAAGAAGAGCAAGCCACTGCTGATACAGATGATTGGCAAAATTATATGCCCCCACATACTTCATTCTCACCTCAAGTAGGGACCATACCACAATTTACATATACACATCCTAACTTGACCTTAGGGCATAACTTGGTCGATCGAACAACCCGAATGGAGAGGCATGTACATCATGATTTTCCAGACTTGATTGACTTCAGTGATCAAGCTTCCACTAACCAGCCTTCATTCGGAGAGCCTATACATTCACAGGAGTGGACTCATGAGCTAGACTTACCAGTCCCCCGTTAATTGACTCCATCATATGAGGCTCTGACCGACATCTGCCATTCAGATGGTCCATACTCGACGCAGGATTACATGCCAAAGTATAGGTATGTTGAGTATGAGACCCCGATATCTCAGCAGTATCCTCCTATTGAGCAGTACTCTCCCATGATTTGTCATGAGAATTTTGTGGAGGATGACATCTCTAGACTTATTAAGAAAATGAATCATTTGGTAACGAGTTGAGAGATGTCATGAATATATTGCACTCAATTTCTGCCAGCCTGGGTATGAAAGTGGAAAAGGAAGTAAGTAGATTTGATGTTGAAAACCAAGCGAGCATCAGGAAACCCACACCGTTTGTACAGCTGGAGTCCTTTCTATCTCCCTCTTCTACTAACCACTTACCCTCCAATCCAGAATCTGATCATTCATCCGTCAAAAACACCAAAAAAATTGAAAAATTAGAAAAATACATAAAAATTAAAAATGAAAAAGACTTAGAAAATTTGGATCCTACCCTAAGGGAAGCACTCGATGAAGAATTGGTTTTCAAACTTTGCTTAATAGAGGCCATAGATCACTTCCCCGACCTCAAGAGATTTGTAAAGAGTAAATTGATGCCCAAAAGGTCGAGAACTATGAGAATAAGGACTGAGAGACACATAGTGTCTGTGGCCACCTCCTTGGTGATAGGGAGAAAGACCAAGAGCCGCAGAGTAAAGCGGTTGCCTAGGGTTGAATGTGAAATCAAAGACACTATCTTTACCCATGCAAGAATCGATGATGACTCTTCGATAAATATCCTCCCGACCTCTATGTTTGACAAGCTCAAACTTAGGCCAATCAAAAAGTCGAGAGAGATCGTTCATTGGCCGATCGATCCATCAAACGGTCTCTAGAGGAAATATTTCAGTCATCATTACTTTCCAAGGTGCTCTACTCCAGGTGGACTTCACAATCATTGACATTGAGCACCAAGGAGAGTTCACCCAGTCTTCGATTATTCTCGGGAAGCCGATCTTAGCCTCAGCTAAGGCGATTAAAAATTACGAGACTCGGGAGATCGATTTTTCAGCATTGGGAGCACTCCGACCTCACCCATTCTTTGATACACTTTACTTTAAGGTGACCCGCACATCCACTGACAGTCGTGACCATTGAAAGGTAGATGAGTCCCACCTCTCTGCTACACCTGAGAGACCGACTATCCGGATGACCATTGGTTCTGAGACTCCCCACACCTCCACTCCATCAACTGCTTGCACCACCACTGTGACAACTTCTAAGAAGGACTCACGACCAGAAGCTATCATTAAGTCGGACATGACCTTTGTTGATTGCCTTGACCATTTTGATGATCTGACACAAGACTAGCACCTTCTCGAGCCGTGTGCTGACCCTTCAGGAATATTACTATCTATATGGTGACTCGTCTGATGAGGAACCCATGGTCAGCACCACATCACATCCCGGACCTTCAAAGGAAACAACCAAGACTAAATTGACTCCACATAAAAACACGGTTGCTCCCTCTTCTATTTAGATATCTAGTGAGAGGAAGTCTAGAATTGATTCCTCGAGGTGTTCCCCCGAACCTCTCAAGGCGCGTCTCTCTCATGTCCCTCTCAATGATTCATGTTCTAGAAAACCGACTAAGAAAGTTTCCTTCAACACATCGGAGAAGGAATTTTCTGTGGAGTCCTCATCTGGTCCGGATAAGGTGTTTATATGAGTGAGCTCAGTTCGGTTGTTCTCAAGCCTTCTCTAAGCAAGCAGCCGTGTGTCGACCCTCGTTGGATGATCCCTACACCTCACTATTATTCATCTGAGGACGATTCCGACAGTGACACATATGTATATTATCCACCTCCTCGCATCTGCAAGAAGGTTCGTCACAAACATTCTTAATCCTTGTATATTCTCACTCTTTCTTGTATATACTTTCTCTCCCTCCCTTCCCAATGATTCAAATCACTCGCCCCAGCTCATATCATTTCATTTTATGACTATACTTAGGATAACCAGATCCTAAGTATAGGGGGAGAGTGACCCCATCTATTCACTGTACATCCTCCAAATCACATCGGTTCTCATACTCACTCTTGTCATATACTTAGGCTGACCAGAGCCTAAGTATAGGGGGGACCGATGCCCGCCATGTGTATACTCATCCATTTATCCTCTTTCCCTCGTCCGCCCAATTTTTGATCTTCTTCTACACTTAGGCTGTCATAGCCTAAGTATAGGGGGTGGTGCGACTTCTATACATTTTGTAATTTTAGTTCTCCTACGCTTAGCACGAGCTATGTCTTTTTCTTTGCTTTTCGTGCTATGAGGACATAGCACACGCTAAGTATAGGGGGTGTGTATATATTACATATATACTTTATCCACAGCTCGTACTTTCGCGTATTTTTGCGTATTTTTGTGTATATTATGCAATAATTATGGGGTGGGTAAATTTTGAAAAAAAATTACTTGTGTAATTTTGTACTATATGTATAATAGTTGCATAAAAAGTTGTAAAATTCTTGTAAAACATACTTTTGTAAAATTTGTTGTAAAATAGGATTATACCAAAAAAACTTGTATACCATGTATATTATTACAAACTAAAAATTGTTGTAAAAATTATTGTATAATAGAAAATAAAATGAAAATATCGAAAATAAAGGTTTCTTATTTACTTTTGCATCCTTGCATTAAAAAAAGAGTCTTGCATTTCATTCATAGCATGTCATCTGCACCTCATCTGCATATCTTGCATATGCAAGGTGAAAAGCTAGTGGGTTCTGTACCAAGTTATGAATAGATGTTGAGGATGGACTTGATTTGACCTTAATCCACCTAATTTCAGAGGAACCTTATAGGAACTGGAGTTAAGATTTCTCAGGTCAAGTGACTTAATTCTTTGAGTCTGCAAGTCTATGTTCACATGTCAGCTTGATTAGTCTAAGTAGAATATCTCGTGCGCACGCATGATTCTTTTAGACAGTGACCTAACTTGGACAAGCACCATGCGCGTAGCTCTTCATTGATGAGATGGGGAGGAGGTAGAATCCTTTAGCTTGGAGTAGCACACGGGTGGAAACATCCGTCCTCCTCTAGGGAGGGTAGTGCATCTCAACCTAGTCCGGTGGTGTTGACGCCTGAGGACAGGATACTGTGGGTTGCAATAATGCTTCAAAAGAGGGATAGTCTACTGGTTTAAGAGGAAAAACTCTTGATGTACATGCTGCACCTTATATATAGTTACAAAAAAAGAGAAAAGAAAAAGAAAAAAATGCATGAACTCCAAAAAAAAGAGACAGGCCAAAAAAAATATTGCCTATCAGAGTATGTATATTAGCAAGAAGCCTGCAGTTGGATGACTTGGTTACACTGGTCAGGCATCCCGGGAAAGGTAGCTACACTGGCTACGGTCCATTCTTTTCTCTACCCCCTCCTCTTGAGTTGGTCGCACTTGAACTTAGAAGTTACTTGAGGAAAGAGTTATTGGACCGGGGAATTAGAGTTACCTTGTTAGAGGAGGCTGCTTCTGAGCCATTTCTGATGTGGAGAGCTATTTTACACTTACACAGTACAAGAAAGAATCATAGTCATCAGAAATTTGTGTTTGATGATTTGTTTTGACCTGACTATTGAGGCGTCTTGAATAGAAGACTTGTGGAACTTGAAGTCTGTTAGGTCTTAAGTTCAGATCCCAATATGGTTCCGCCACACAATTAATCCAAAGGTTGAGTCAAGCTCCATTTTCACCTTTTGTTCATGACCTTGGTATGGAACCCAAAATCATTTCACTCTTGCATTTCATTTTAGTTGCTCGGGGACGAGCAAGGTTTAAGTATAGGGGGTGATGAATCTGTGATTCAAGACTCTAAAAGTTGAAAATAGAGCTTCGTTCCCAAGTAATTAGCTGCATATTTCCACTTATATTGCATAATTAGCATTCATGCATGCATTGATAACATCTGCATTTTAGCATTCATATTGCATAAATAAGAAGCCCAATTCACTTGTAAATATTCACCTATGTATTCACCATATTTCACCTATTTGTATATGTTTTATACTAACTCCAAATCCAATAAAACCAACTCTATAGTGTATATATTACTAACACTAATTAAAGAAAAATATCTAAAAAATACTAACTTATAAAATTGACCAATAAAACCCCAATCCGAGTTTGAAATTAGGAGCCTTAAAATGCACATATCTCTCTCATATAGTGTCTGATTTAGGTCTCCTTACTTTTAAAGTAATATACATTCAGAGACCTTTGAAAAAAGACCAATTTCATTAAAATCGAAGCTCGTATGCAAAACTTGGGTTTTGGGCCCCTTTTGTATATTGTACATATTGACCGTTTTATCACTGTATTTTATCCTTTTATTTTCTTAATTATTAAAAATCTAAAAAATAGATTAAAGTGTAAATATTCTTTTCATATTTTCTATAACTTTATTTTAATTTTTCTCTTATTTAAAAATGACAAAAAAATTGCAAAAGGAAAAATGTGGTATTTTATACCTATAAGGTACCACACAAAAATACATTTTGTACAGATGATTTCATTTGATTTTCAACCCTTCATGAAAGTTGTAGATCTCATCGAGATGAGCAACTTTTGTGTTGACTACTTTTTGATTTAATCCCTTTTGTTATTACCTTTTTTTCTTTACATTTATTTTTTGAATTTTCTAGGGGTGACATATGGCAGCTCCTGGAGCCGCCACGTCACCCCATTTTCTTATTACTTTTGGTTTTATTTTATTATTTTCAGATTTATTATTATTATTATACTATTATTATTATTATTTTTAGTAGCCTACTATATTATTTTTTTAATTATTTATTTTATCTTCCCTTTTACTTCTTCTCCTTTACTTGCCTTCCACTCCAAGCCTCCACCTTCTCCACCACTCCATTCCCTCCACCCCTTCTCCAACTTCCCTTTCCTCCTCTTTATATTCTCATCCCCTCTTCCATTGTTCTTCATCCGCCGTTTTCAAGAGAAGTGAGGTCGAGCCCCTTTAACCTTCAGGTGACAGTTGTAGGAGACGAGTCGAGCGACGACAACCTCAAGGCGAGATCCGAGGCATTACATTATCGCGTCGCGAGATCCAATTGGACTTGCTCAGCTTCGAAGGACTCTGCCATCCTTCTCGAGGCCACGATGGAAGCTGTACACCGTGGCTCCACATCAGGCGAACCGCAGGTAAGTACTCTATCTTCTTTTCCTTGTCAATTTTCTTTATCTAACAATTTTGTTCCTTGTTGATTCATATCACTATCACTACATTCATCATCTACCACCACCACCATCATCCTCCCATTCTTATTTCTTCATCAAATCACCATCACTACCACAACATAAAAAAACATCACCATTCTTCATCACACTTTTATTTTGTTTTTACAAAAATCATAAAAAATATATTACATAAAAAACAAAAAATCAAGCACAACAGGTTGCCGCCGCCTGTGCCTCCAGTCCTTCACGGCCACGTCCCCCGGCTACCCTCGACACGCGGCCACCGTCGCCACGTGCCCGTGCAGCAGCCCCGTCGTAGGCCCCCCAGCCACTGTCACCACTCCTCCACGCAAGCCACCGCCGGCGGCCATCTCCTCCGCATCGCGTGACCTCCGTGCCACTACAACCACCGTTCTCCAAGGCGCAGCGCGCCACCGTACGCCAGCGGCCATCCCCGTCGACGCCACCAGCCCACTAGCGCCTCGTCGCCTTCCGCCAAGGCGCAACGCGACTGCCTCCGCATGTTCCACCTCCGCTGCTTCGTCGCTTAAATCGCCCCCCCCCCCCCCCCCCCCCGCGACCCAAGGCCTCGCACTCCTCCTCCATTCATGTCGCCCTCGCGCCACCGTCGGCGAGTGCTCCAGCCGCCCCAGGCGCGTCCCCATCGCGACCCCATGGCCGCGCCTCCGCCTCCAAGCCTGCCGCCCCGCACTGCGGCGCTGCACCGACCCGCACCGCCCCTGGCCGCCATCAATCGCCCTGCCGCTCCACGCGAGCCCTAGTCGCTCCTCCCATGTGCGCTGCTTGCGGGAGAAGAAAGGGGGAAGGTTTATTTTTTATTTCATTTCTACGGTGAAAGTTGCACTATCACCCCTGCATGTTTATTTTTTTTTCAAATGTGTCCATGTGCTTAGTTTCAGACTTAGTTTCATTTATGTATTGCATTGATAACCCTGGTTTTGAGCGTTGATTTGGACAGTATTTTTGCATCATTTTTTATCAAAAAATAGCATTTTGTAGAGCAACTAATTCTTTATCTTCTGGCTATTTATTTACATTTTTGTGAGCGTCGGAGTATTTATTAAAAATCAGAGATTGCAAATCATAGATATTTTGCCCATTTAAGCTCTGAAATTCGCACCGTCATATTTATTGCTCTAAAAATTGTGAAAAAAAATTGTGAATGATGCCTCTCGGTGTGTTTTAATAACAATCCAAATTTTGTCCAATTAGGAGTTGTCTTGAGTACAAAATAAATTCTAGGATGATTTCTGTAATTGATTTTTAATTAAATCCACAAATAAGATTTTTGAGAAATTTCAAAGCTACTGAATTCCTTATTAAAATACCTATTTGAGATAAATCGCTCTCTTGATAATTTGATTTCGTGGATTAATTAAGAATTAAATACTAGAAGTCACTCTATTTTCAGTAAAAAATCATAAAAAATCATAAATTGTCAGAAAAATTTTTAAAAAAAATAGTGTAGCTTAATTTCATCATGTTTATCTTCCAGTAAATTTTTCATAATTTTTACATATCATTTGCACGAAAAATTGGATAAAAGCCCCAAAAAAGTTTGCATTTTTCATTTGTGCATTTTAGACCCAAAAATTCCAAAAAAATACATTTTGCATTCATTATTGGATTAGGTTCTTAGAAAAAATATCATTTGGTTGAATTGAATTAATTTTACATTAAAATTAAATTTGGCTAAGTCGATTATTTTCTTAATAACCTAGTTCATTCGCATCGGTGCATCTGCATTTTTATTGCATAAAAAATAAAAAATCCCACTTGGAAAACCGCAATCTAATCCCTCTAACTTGATCCCGAGTTGTTCCTTTGCCTCCTTGAGTTGACCCTGGGGCTTGCCCAGGCTAAACAAACATAAAACCGCACGTTAATTCATTCGGCGATTCATCGATTTGTGCAGTTATTTTTTATCGATCAGGATTTATCCGACTGCAACGAATTCATCAATTCGACAACATTAAAAAGGGTAGATTCGGGACTCATCAAGGGCCAAACTCGAATCGGTCGAGTAAGGTTGTTGGAAGAAGATTGATAGAAGCGTCGTTGTCTAATAGAGTACGATTTAACCATTGCTCATTGATATGGAATCTGATATATGGAGCTCCTGCATCAGGTCTCTTGGCTGACAATCAATTCTGAATGGCAAAGCAAGTGGCACGAGTAAGCAGATGGATCTCTGCATTGTGGTTCTTCCTCTTCCTGCAGATGATGATCTTCTCTCTCAAATTCTTCTGGAAGAGGTAGACATGCTCTAAATGCCTCCTATAAAGTCAGTTGAATCGGGAATCAATCAATCATCTGCTGGATAAACTCTAGCTGGTGTCTTTTTTTGGGATTTTCTGGTTTATTCCCCTTCGCTAAGCGAAGTACTTGAGGGAAGGGGAAGTGCTTGAGGGAAGAGGATAGTTGGACCCTCTCCAGAAGGATGAGGGTCAGGAATAGGCTCCTGTGCATGTAAAAGAATAGAATCCATACTAATATCATCATGCAACACATATGGACTCGTAGGAGATACTAAAACCTTTCCTTTATTGATATTTTTGTTCTTTTCTCTTTTTCCATGTTTTTGTATTTTTCTAAAATTGTCTTGAGATACAGAAGAAGGTAACACAACTGAAGGAGAAATGGTGTCATCAATATCACCCATAGCATCTATCTTTATGGCATCAGCACTGCACTCTGGCTCAGCAACTGGAAAATTGGTGGCATCAGCACCACCGGCTGCATCTGGAATTACGACGGCCTCAGTACTGTCGGTTGGATCAACATCCTTGGTGGCTTCAATGCCCCTGTCATCAGCATCATGATAGGCATCAACACCGCTATTGTCCAAGTCTAGAACTCTAGAATCTCCATAAATACATCGCTCAGACGAGGCATCATCGGCTGCCATCCTACCGCTCCTAAGTGTCATAAAATCAGCATCAAACGCATAGGAAGATATATCACCCAAAGTATCACTAGGAGTGGTAGTCTCTGTAAACTGTACCACTTAGATTTCCTCTTGAGATTGTTCCGATTTGGTTTAATCTGAGCGGGTGTATGACAGCCTTGTCCTTGATAATCTCCCTCATTTCCTGCCGGAACTTGTCCATCTCTCGCCGGAAGGATGCCTGCTGATCAGAAAGTAGGTGGGCGAGGTCGTCAAGGGTTGGGTTCTCATATACGATCCATGAGCACTGGATGGGTTGCCTCGCTGGAAATGAGGTTGAGACTGCTTGTAATGAGGGGGAGGCTGGGATAACTAAAGATGAGGCTGTTACGGCTGCCTCCACTGTTGTCCCCGGTACGAGGGACGAGGACCCTACTGGTGTTGATGCTGGTACTGCCGAGAGTGGTGGGGTTGTTGTTGTTGCAGGTTGCTCTGTCCTCCCTGAGCTAGAGGTTGTTGCTGAGATGAGGTGCCTCCGGTGGATCATCTGAATCTGGTATGATCGCGACGGTTCCTGGGTTGTTGTTGGTACCGATCATACCAAATCCCGTTGACTTTCATCAACGGTCCTGCTTAAAGTGTGGAAGGGGAGAACTGCCAGGGCTGAGCCAGCCAATAAACCACCATCTGAGTGTCCTGAGATGGTGGTGGCTAAGAGTAGTGTTGCAGCAGTTGGATCAGTTCTGTCTGAATGTGGTGGACCTGTCGGTACGTGACAAATGGTTGGGGGGAGCTGCTGTTATTGGGATCAACCCATGACTTGAGACGGGGCTGTGGAGCCGTCTGTGCCTCCTGGAGACACATGATCTGAGTCTTCGGGTCACTCAGTGTCTGTGCCATATGATCGATCTGGGTAAGGCCCTGGCACTACTTCTTCTCAATGATCTCAATGCGGTCCAGCTTCTCGTTGATGATCCATATGTTAGTGGTTGAGGACTCGGCTTGTGCTGCTGCTGACGAAGTAGAAGGACTAACATCGCATGTGCAATCCTCTGGTAAGATACGCCCTGTGGGAGGGGATTCCCTTGAGTATAGACCCTGTTCTGGGACATCACCGTGTAATTTTCTATCATCTCCTCGTAGGTGTCCAAAACTTGGTCCTCATCCTTGGTGAAATAGAACCCTCCACACGAGGCATTTACTAGCCCATGTAGCTCCGGTGTCAACCCACAAAAGAAACTCTAAACTAGGTTGGGCTTGGATATCGAACGATGAGCTCTCTAAACCGATCCCAAGCCTCGTGGAACTGCTCATTTGGGATCACGGTGAAGTTGTTAATCAAGGCTCACACTGCGTTGGTCCGATCGAGTGGATAGTACTTGTTCAAGTACTCGGTCCGGACCTTATCCCAAGTAGTAACATACATCCCCAGATGCTTCAGCCAACAGGTTGTTCTGTAGACTAAGGAGAATGGGAAGGCCATCATCTCAATCGCGTCCTCATCCACCAATCTATCGTGGACCATGCTGCAGATCATCTCGAACTCCTTGAGATGTAGATATGGCTCCTCGGTGGATAGCCCATGGAACTTGGGCAGTAATTGGATAATTTGGGGGCGAAACACGAAGTCTCCCAGAATCTCAGGTAGCTGGATCCAATGATGGGTGATGGTTGCACCAGGATTGTGCAACTGCCTCATCGTACGTGGTGGTTTGACTGGATCCCGCTGGTCAGCATGGCGTCTGTCTCCTCTAGCTGCTGGTACGCACCTCTGCCATAAATGCTCCTTGATCCCTGATCTATAGCTGCATGGTCTATAGGGAGGCTAAGTATGTGTTTTTGATGGTGGCCTGGTCAAAATACATACGATGATCCATGCGGCTGCTCATCGGTGTGTCCCTTACTACTGGCCATCTCTTAGGTCTCTGGAAAGGAAAAATACCAATTCATGTGCCATTTAATGAACATATAGATGTGCTCATCTCTACTCTAGCACCTCAGGACTGGTATAAGGGTGGTAGAGGGGAAATAGGGTGGTAGCGAACTCGGGTTCGGAGAGCGGGTCTGGGCTCTTCAAAGCTGCCCGATAGGAATGGGGAGGAGTGCTCGAAAGCGGTGCTATCAACGGTAGCCTAAGGGACCTCCTTCCCATCATCGTGATATAGGGATTTATGACGATGAGATCTGCAACGCAAATAAGATCAGAAATCAAACCCCAAAATTCACCTACTCAACACTCGAGTTGATGACCATGACAGATCGGTCGTTAATATTGTCAATTTTTTTAGGTGATCAATCAATCTATCAGAGCAATTAAGCGAGTTGTTGGGAACATGATGCTCCCAGGAGACTGGACCAATCCCACAGCTAGTTTTTCCCAACCAGTATGGATCGCGGACCGTTTACCGGCTACCCGATCAATCCACTCTGCTAAGGAAGTCCCGGACGGATTACCGGCTACCCGATGAAGTCCTCGCTATAGAACAATCAACCACAAGACCAGTAGTCTGAAAGAAGTTCATGTATGGCTCTACCTAGTATGTGGGTCACTCTCTCACTGTAGATAAATCAATGAATGAGGGGCGACTCTCCCTAAAACAAGAATTTTTAGATGAAGTGTATTTTAGGGTCCAATTTGCATTAGCAGACCCATTTTTGTTTTCATTTTTTATGTATTTTTCCGAATAAGACAATGCCTAACAAATTTTTCGATTTTCTTAGTTATTTTGAGTCCAATAAAATAGGAGGAGGAAGTCGAAAAAGTTGATACGCGATCAAATACAGTGATGCGTGCAGAGATAGAAATGCGTACCTAACTCCAGCACTCTACATGCAGGGTGATCCATGCATATAATTAAAGACAATAAATAAACTACCTATATGATGCACGAGGAAATCGACCTTAGACGAGAAATTTCTATTAATATTGAAGAACAATAGCTAGTTAATCAAATAAAGACCAGAGTCCGATCTTGGGAATCACTCAATGCCTATCACAATGGGTCCTGCCAGCACTGTATATGACTCCTCACAGCGTGTGGTCTAGTATCCAATTAGGCTAACTTTTTCAGTTTTATTTTAGCTAATTCCAATTACGATATATAGGAAGAGATATAGCTAATTTCGTCACAACCAACAAAAATCCTAAACATAAGGGCTAAATCCTTAAGAATCAAAGAAATTATATTGTGATAAAGAAAAATCACGAAAAACCATTGTGAGATCCCTCGAGTGCACCAGCACTCGGTGAAACAGACCCCGAAGTCTAAGTGTCCAAAGAGTCTCAAGAGTCTACAATTATTACAACAATAATTGTTCTGCAAAAATAATCTACTCTATCTAATATAACTACTCTCCCATGCTCCTCTGCTCCTCCTCAGGTGCGGTCTCCTCCAAAAGATAACAGAAACGTCCTAAGATGGTTCCTCGCCCAAAAAGCGAAATAAACGAGTGTCAAAAAACAATTATATCAAATAGAGACAAAATTGAACAAAGGTAAAAAATGACTATTAAGCCGTTCTTCCCGACAATGGTGCCATTCTGATGACACGCTCGTCCACTCAGGTTAAGTAATGCAAATAAACAAGGGTCATTGTGAACGAAATCACCAAGCCTAGTCAACGAGAACAATAAAACCACTCGGAAATATCAAGCAATCAAAACATGTAAGCGGTTCACTATTTTTATTTACCTGGTATATCAACCAGGGTCGAACACGAGGAGCACGAGAAAGGAATGAATTAGTCAAATTTCAGAAATAAATAATTTTTAGTGGTTTTAAATTTTTATTTTTTAGTTTTTTAATAAAGCACACGAGCACAAAAATAAAATAAATCAAGCACAATGATTTTTGGGATTTTTCTAAATAATAAAAAATAGTCAGAAAATGAATGTAAAAATATTTTTGGGCTTTCAAAGTATTAAAGTATTTTTAGTGATTTTTTTCAGATTTTTCAAAGGTTTTTAGAATTTTCTAATAAACAAATAAGGTCCAAAAATAAAAATAATGCACAGTCAAGACTAAATTTCATATTAAAAATAATTAAAATATGCTAAAAATTTTTATTAGTAATTTCATAATAAAATAGATATTAAAAACTACAAACATAAACTGAAATTGTAATTTTTAGATTTTTAGTTCATTTTATATGATTTTTATAAGATGTTAGTTGTTTTGTAATTTTTAGGTTCTCTGTATTGGTTTTTCAAACAAAATTAAAACTAGAAGTAAAACACACAAAAAGGTTCATCCATGATTTTTTATAGAATTTTTAAAATATTTTTCGATTTTTTATAATTTTTAGAAGGCTAACAGGGATGTTTTAAAGGGTTTTTGAATTTTTTAAAATAGAAAAGTAAACAAATCGATCCAATAAAATTATAATAAATACTACACACTAACGGGAGCTAATACTAATTTTTATGTAATTTCGAAATTAATTTACTATTTATTAAGTCCAAAATATAATATATAATTAGGCACAATACACAAGGACCTTCTTATAAATAATTCAAGTTTTGGGGCCAATCAATAACACCTTTTAAAAATCAAGGCCTTATATGCAAAAATCCCAACAAGTCTCGCACATGCTCAATACTGAACGCATAGGGGTATATATGCAATTTCTAAAAACAAAATATTCATTAACTAACAGCACACGAGTTCATGATAGATCATGCAAATAACCCAAAACTCACGTGGGATTGTATGTGCTTCAGCTTCAGAGGGACTAAAATGCAAATAACATAAAATCCAAAGGTCCAGACTGTAAGGTTCTGAACTACACATTTATTTACTGGACTAAATATGAAAGAAAAAACATGCGAGGACAAAAGGGAAATATACCCATGCATGAACGTGCGAAGCATGTGGGATGCGTGGCAGGCTATCGTGAAGGCGGGTGCCGACCCGGCAGGAAGGGGACGTTGACTGAGGTCAATGTTCCCAGCTGGACCAATCAGAAATTCAAAATATACAAAATAAATGGAAATTCGATAAAAATTAGCAAATGAATTTAAAGTAAAAAGTGTATAAAATGAAAAATATTATTATTTTCAAAGTATTTTTTTATGATTTTTAATTATTTTTATGAAAAATAAAATAACATTTATTCAGTATATAATATTATATACTGATATATTATACCTATGTATTATGTACATTTATTTTTTATTTTATTATTTTTACATAAATATTTTTATTTTATATTTTATTTATTTAAAACATAATTTTAGGAGTATAAAATATTTTTATTTTTATTTTATAGATTGTTTAAAGGTATATAATAAATAGTGAGTGTAGAGTATACATGTGTATTTTGTACGAGTTATTAAGGATTTTATTTTTATTTTTATTTTTATTTTCCATTTTATGCTTTTTATTTAATTTTTATACCGTTAATAAAACTTTATACAAGGGTGTACAAAAGTAAAAAATAATTTTGTTCTTATTAAAAATAACTAGATAAATAATATTTACAAGTATATGTAATAAATACAATAAATAGTGGACCCTATCTCTCTCTACTTATTTTGTTTTGTGATCATATCAAGTCTTGACATTCTCTTGGGATTTGGGTCACTCTATATTTATTCTAAATACATCGTTCTTTTTATTTTTTTTCCCTTTATTCTTTTATTTAGCCAAAAACCAGCTAATTATGCAATATTAACAAAGGCATGCAAATTGCTAAGTTATTGAATTTATAGGTATTCACATGATGTTTTACCAAAAAAAAGAGCTAAAATAAAATAGTAAAGAGTGAGAATCATGGATTCATCAATCAATGACTTGACGGCCTCCAAAACAGTCATTCCAGCCCTAGTCGAAGCAAATCCGAATGATTTCTGTCGTAAGGATCATGTAGTTTGTCATGTTCAACCCGGATCAGGTAGAAATGATATTGATTTATCTAGTGTTGTACATCTCAGGAGCGTTAAAACACTCCATCCATCTACGATAGTGAATCTTCAACCAAGCCATCTGATGTGGCCAAAGATTTTTTTGGAGCAACATCAGATATCAAAATACAAAAAATAAAGAAAATACAAAAACACAAAAAGATAGCAGCGGTTCCGGTGAAGTCGCTCCAGCCTTAGAGATGCAAGCACCCGCAGTTGAATCAAAGTCAGCCGACAAAGCTGAGACTATCATTTTTTGTCCATAACATGTAGATGATTGTATTTGTAGTTCCCATAGAACAGATTGATCCGTCAAGTGACGTAAGGGCATATTAGAGGATGTGATCATCACAATTTAAGAGATGCAATTCCATGCTGATTTCATTGTCCTATATATGGACACCACCGCATCTATGCTTCATACCCCAATCATCCTTGCCCGACCGTTTCTTCGAACAATCGAGGCATTAGTTGACTATGGCACTAGAGAGATTACATTCCATTCCAACACAGAAAGATACACATAGAGATCGTACCTGAACCGAAGCCAACGGATGCCAAGTCTGAGATGAGAGTACTTGAATCTCAATGTTCGGAGGACTGTGATTTTTTAGAAGAGATCAGAGATACAAATCTATTTCTGAATGACAGAGAAATCATGTAATTCATCTCCACAGAAGAATGACGAAAAAGCACAATCATATTAACTGGAGTCTTTGAAGATGAGTTTTCATTGATATGCCAATAGAGAAACTTGAACAATCCCTCTTGTCTGAGCAAGAAGATTTCATTGACGATTTGTGTGATGTCCTACATAATGAAGCTGAATCGCAAGAAGTGAAAAACCGACAGTCGGAAGAGCTTGCACCTATAGTTTTCATTGAAGTAACCACTGAAGTCGCTCCCACACCACCACATCTCAAACGCTTGCCCTCCAACATGAAGTACACCTTCCTTATAGGAGAAACAAACAAGTATCCAGTCATTATCGATGCTCATTTGGTTAAAGACCAACAATCTCGTCTGATGGGGGGGTTCTGGAATGAAATCACAAGGTGATAGGCTGGAAGATATCATATCCCCATTGTATCAATCCATCTTTGTGCTCACGTCACATTTACCTAGAAGAAGACAACAAGTCGCCTCGTGAATTCCATCATCATTTGAATCTGAACCTCTGGGAGGTTGTGATGAAAGAAATTCAGAAATGATGTGATACAAGATTCATATATCCCATCCCTGACTCCAAGTGGGTGAGTCTCTTACACGTAGTACCCAAGAAGTTTGGGATCGCTACTGCGACTAACAATAAAGGAGAGGATAATCCGACTAGAGTACCGACATCCTGAAGAGTCTGTGTGGATTTCAAACGTCTCAACCTCGCCAACAAAAAGGATCATTTCCCATTGCCCTTCATTGACCTGATTCTCGAGAGACTGACCGTGAAGGAATAGTCCTGCTTCTTGGATGAGTATTCTGGATAAAATTAAGTGGCAATAACGCTTGAAGATCAAGAAAAGACCACATTCACATGTTCTTTTGGGATATACACCTTCTGAAAGATGTCTTTCGGGCTATGTAACGCCCCTGTGCATTTTAGAGATGTATATTGGTCATATTTGCAAACACGGTGTGTATTTTTTTTAGGTTTTCATGGATGATTTTTCGATCTATGGATATTCATTTGATCATTGTTTGGATTATCTAGACCGATTCTGAGGAGGTATTGTGAAGTGAACTGCGTGCTCTCGTGGGAGAAGAGCAATTTTCGTGATGGGTCACGTGGTATACAAACGTGGCATGGAAGTGGACCCATCCAAGGTGGAAGCAATTTCTAAACTCGAGACACCAACTAATCTGAAACAGGTCCAATCATTTTTGGGGCAAGTCGGTTTTATTGATGATTTATAAAAGACTTCTATAAGATCGCCCAACTGCTAACAACATTGCTAGGGCAAGGAGACTGATTTTGTTGTGGATGACTGAGTTCTCCAAGACTTTAATCAGTTGAAAGACTTGGTTACACATGCTCCTGTCATGTAGCTACCTGATTGGCCTCTACCTTTTGAGATCATGATGGACACATCCAATTTTGCAATTGGTATTGTCCTAGGACAAAGGCGAGATAAGATCCATTTGTTATTCATTATGTTAGCTGAACATTGGATGAAGCTCAGAAAAATTACACAATTACAAAGAAAAAGCTACTGGTCATAGTGTTTGCCCTGGAGAAGTTTAGATCAAATCTCCTTGGATCAAGGGTGATTATTTACTCTGACCATTCTACCATCAAGTATCTTCAAAGCAAGAAAGACGCCAAGCCTCGTCTCATTCATTGGATTCTTCTATGCTAAGAATTTGACTTGATTAATGACAAACTAGGCGTAAAAAATGTGGTGGCAGGCCATCTTTCCGGAATCGTCAATGTTGAACCGCCTAAGCAAAATTTAATTCCAAACACGGAGACCTTCCCGGATGAGGCAGTCTTGTCTATATCATCTCTCCCCCTTGTATGCAAACATTGTGAATTATCTCTTCTCTAAGAAGACTCCGCCATATTGGTTGAACTTCAAAAGAGACAAGTTCTTGTATGACATCCATTTCTACCACTGGGAAGAACCGCAAATATTCCAAGAGGATGCAGACTACATCTAGATGAGGTGTATACCTCAGGAGGAGATTATGGGTGTCCAAAGACCACTGTCACAAACATGAAGCAAATGGACACCATTTTGGAAAGAGAATGACAACAAAAGTGCTTCAATGTGGCCTTTGGTGGCTAACTTTATTCAAGGATGTAGCTGATTATGTAAAGAAGTGCACTGGCTGTCAGAGAACGGTCGCGAACGTTAGCATGTGTGATATAATACCTCTGAAGTACATTCAGATATCCGACATCTTCGACGCATGGGGCATTGACTTCATGGGGTACATCCTGCTTTCCGTTGATTATGTTAGTAGATGGGTGGATAATTCCTGCCCGAACCACAAATAGCCGCACAACATGTCGCTTCTTAAAAGAGAACATCATCTCACGGTTCAGAATTCTCAAGATTCTCAATTCCGATGGGGGAGCCATGCAATCAAAAAGGAGGTCAAGAAATTGACCAAAGAATACAGCATCGGACACCATTTTGCAATGCCATGCCACCCGCAATCAAATGGCTTGGTTGAATGTTCTAATAGGGAGATTAAGACAATCTCCATAAACTTGTTTGTCCAGATCGCAAGAATTGGTATCAATTACTGGACTTGGTTCTTTGGTTTATCGCATAACATACAAGTCTCCACTCGGCATGTCTCCCTACCGCCTCGTCTATGGCAAGCATTGTTACATGCCCATGGAATAAATCCACAAATCTCTATGGGCATTGAACATGTGCAACCTTGATTCCAAGCGATGAGGGAAGAACATAAAAGTTGATATGAACCAACTGCTTGAATTTTGAGACTACGCATATGATAACAACCTGATGTACAAAAGAGAATGTCAAGAAATGACATGACAGACACATCCGTAGGAAGACTTCCAAACCTGGGCAGAAGGTGTGGTTATTTAATGCAAAGTTGAAAATCTTTCCAGGCAAGCTGAAAAGCAAATGGACAAGACCATTTATTGTGAATATTATGCATGCCAACTTAAGTCTACTCATATCAGAATTGTCACCTGACACATAACCCTCTGTAGTCAACGGACAGTTGCTAAAGCGATATCTCGAGCATGACACATTTAGTCCGTTGTTCATTTTATAGAAGTTGTATTGCAAGATGATTTCTCATAGATTGAAGGATCAAACACAAAATACTAAAAAATTACAAAAAGAATTTGTTTTCTTCTTTCCTTCTTTTCATTTTATTTTTTCTAATAATTCTAAAAAGGTCTTCACCCCTTTCATCACTTCTATACTTAGAACGTACTTTGTTCTATGTATGGGAGGAGAGCACCCCGAGCTATTCATTCTTTAATCACTCACATGTCCCTCAATTCTTGATATTTTGTCTATACTTAGGGATATTTTACCCTAATTACAGGGGGACAGGTTTAGCCATTGATTTTGTACATTCCCACACTCGTCCCTCCCTGTCTTGTGTACAACCTACTATACTTAGAATTATTTCATCCTAAGTATAGGAGGGACGGTCATTATCATTCGTTTACTCTTTAGTCATTGTAGTATAGATTTTTCTATACTTAGTACGAGTTATGTCTTCCTTTTTTCTCTTCGATCTATGAGGACATAGCTCAAGACAAGTATAGGGGGTTGTATATATGATGTATATACTCAAGCCATAACTCGTGGTTTCGTATAATATGGTTAACTAATGAAACACATACTAATTCTTTAAATACACTTGCCACAAACTGGTTAAAAATGTTTTGCAAAATGTTTGACAAATGATTGGAACATTTCTTTGAAAAAACTTTTGAAAACTGCTTGAAAAATATTTTGTAAAATATTTTCAACTTTTATACAAAATATTTTGTTTGTAAAAACTCCTTTTACTTGTTTGAATAAAATATTTTGATAATCTATTTGCAAATGGTTTGGAAAATGATTGCATTTTTTTTGAAAAATCTATACATACTGTTTGAAAGTATTTGCAAAATGATTTTCAATTTTTGTAAATATTTGTAAAAAAAATTCAATTTATTTTTTAAATAAAGTTTTGAAAAAAATTTAGTGAAAAGCTTTTCAAATTATTTTCAAAACTATGTACAAGATTTAAGCAAATAAAGATCTTTTACAAATCATGTATATACAAACCAGTAATCCCTAAATCTAAAATTCTTATAAATAATAAGAGGCACTCCAGTGTAAATATCTGCACACATCCTTTAAAAATTCTTGTTTTAAAAAATTCACTAAAATTAGAAAAATCCAAAACCCCAAAAACATGTGCAAAATCAAAAACTTGCATACGAATTCTTAACCTTTTTTTCAAACATCCATGAAAAGATTGAAACCGGAAAATTCCATTATAAAATATTTTCTTTCATTGTGCGTAACATTTGCATTTTTCGGATTGATGTTGATAATTGAACTAGCCTAAATAAAATTCGAAGATTGGAGATCGGTTGGACTCTAATCTATTTAATAACATGAACCCTACAGGAAATGGAATTGAGGTACTTCATGTCTACTAGACTTAATTCTTTGACGCAACAATACTCGGTTTAGTGTCTTCTTGATGCCTAAGTAGAATATTTCGGAACACATGCATGACTCTTGTCAATAATGACCTGGCTTGCACATATGCACCTTACACTTTGCTCGCCTCAGTTGAAGTGTTAGAGGGATGGATTTACCGGCATGATACACAAGCCAATGGAAACATCATAAGTCACACATTTGTGGCCATTGTATCCCAACCCGATCTGGTAGCAAAGAGATCTAAGATAGAAGTTTGTGGGTTGCAACACTGCTTCAAAAGAGGGATAGTCTACTGTCTCAAGAGGAAAAAGTCCTTTTGTAAATGTTTCTGTATATAGTATTAAAAAAGTGGATATTCAAAAACTCCAAAAAGAATAGATGAAAAAAAATTCCAAGAAAAATCAATTCCCATCGGAGAATGTGTATAGTCATTAAGAAAGCTTGAGCTTCATAGTTAATATGCATGTGTGCCTGCAGCTGGATGACTTGGCGACACTGGTCAAGCATCCTAGGATAGGTAGCTACACCAGCTACTGTCCATTCTTCTCTCCATTTCCTCTTCTTGAACCAGTTGTACTTGAACTTATAAGGAAATACCCCGCTTCTCGAGGAAAGAGTTGTTGGATTAGGGAATGAGGGTTACCATATTGGAGAAGATTGACTTTTACCGCTTCATCCGAGAGGAGCTACATGTCACTGACACTATATAAGATAGACTCATAGACATAAGGGACTGCGTATGACATCGAATTGTTCTGACTTGTCTTTTAGGGAGACTTGGCCAGGGTCTTGTGGGTCTTCGAGAATGTTGTGTTTCAAATCTGTTTCTCAATAAGGTTCCGACCGAACTTAACTTTCAAAGGTCTAAATGAGCTCCAAACTTTAATTTTATGAAGTCAAATTTAAAAGTTAAAATCAATCCAACTTCTTTCTTTTTATTTTCTTCATTTTCTTTTCTAAGCTTATAGGCATAAGTGTTTGTTAGAGACTAGCAAAAGCAAGTATAGAGGAGTGATGAATCTCCATTTCTTCACCTTTATTCTTTCATTTTGGCCTTTAAACCCCCTGTTGAATGCATGTATATATCATTATTTTGCATAAATTAACATCATCTATTTATTGTGTAAATATTGTATACAATAATGTATTTAGAGTCCAAATAGAGGAATAAAGAAAAGAAAAGAAAAGAAAATGAAATTTTAAAGGTATTAAATGGCCCTAAACCCCGAGACCTAGGCTTCATAATGACTGGGACGATAAGGAATAAAGCAGGGGGAGATAAGGGACAACAAATACAAGAAACCCTAATTCATAAATACATAATAAATCGGTTTTTGGACCTATTTTATTCTTTTTATTTATACATAAAATTAATAAAAATTGTACATGAAATTTTGTAGATAAAAATACAAAGCAAAATACAACTTTTATTTCACATAAAAATAATGCATATTGTATCTTCTACCCTCAAAATAAAATTCCAAAATCCCAACTTCACGTTTATGTATCTTCACCATATGGACTCAAAATCCATAGAAATCACTTTAATTGTATCTAACTTTTTGTTAGCTATTTAATGAATGTCATTTCATTTGATTTCGAGTTAAGATGCAAAAGTTGGGTTTTGGATCCCTACTGTACGTTAAACCTGAATAAAATGCTCATTTTATTTATTCTTTATATTTTTCATTATTTATATTTTTATAATTTTATAAATATTAGTAATACATGTACATAATTAGAATAAAATAAAACCATAAAAAATAAATCAAAATAAATAAATATACAAAAATACATAGATGAATTATATTTGCATATACCTATATAATAAGTATCCATAATGAATTAAGTACACAAATATATACATAAAATACAATAAAAATATATTTATATGCATTTAAATAAGTATAATTATATAAATTATATATATATATAAATATTAAAAATCCAAAATCCAAAATAAAAAATAAAATACACACTTTATAGGTAAATATACCTATATTTGTACTTGTAAAAATAACATACAATAGATCAAGTTGTAAAAATAAATAAATAAAAATCATTATAAAATACTCCATAAAATAATAAACATTTTTTATGTTTTCATCATAAATCAAATAAATCATTTATTATTTTATTTTAATTTATTTTCAATTTCATTTTCTGGCTTGTCTTTTTTGTGGACGAGTGGCCCAATCAGGGCTAGTCGTCCGTTGACCTAGGGACAACTCCTCTGACCACATCCTAGATTGTCAGACCGCGATCCTCCCATCTTCCTCGATTTCTCCAAACTGAACCATTCGTTTTTTTTAGGATGATTCCTTCTTGACTTTCCCCCCTTGATCATCATCCTTTTACACTCTTGCCTTTCTCGATCCATGGATCACTGAGACGAGAGTTTGTCCCAAGCGAACTTTTCATGTATAAAACAAAAGTCAATGATCACATTTTGAATTTTTGTCTCCCTTAAACCCTCGAAATCCCTAAATCTCGTGTAGTGAAGCATCCTGGAGACAGTAGGAAAGTCGAGGACCATAGGTTGAGATCCAAGCTCCGCCAACAAGCTCCACCATGAGCTCCGAGCATATATTCTTTAAATTTCTCTATTCATAGGAAAAACAATAGATTAGATTAGTTTTTATTGGATAATTTCGCTTCTATTTTGTTAAAAATCAAAATCATAGCTCGCTCCCACAAACCTCCTCTCCATGTTCCGTTTGTTCCTTGACCCGCCAACAATACCCATATCAATCCTCATTACTGCTTCTTCTCCCCAGCCACCTTCATTCCCTGTGATCTTGCTCAGATCAGCATAATCGATGTCCTTCCGCCGCCCTTCATTGGAGACCTCCGCCCGCATCCATTTTCGCCCATCTTTGACCCCTCAGACCACTGGAACCTCCCTATTTCTTTGGTGGACCTAACAATGCAGGTACCAAAGGTTGAAGGTCTCTTCAGAGGCGATTTTGATTCCACCCGAAGCTTTCCTGGACCCAAACCTTCTCCGACACTCCAGAGCTCCACCAATGAGCTCGAGGGCTTCCTGAGACCTCCAACATATGCAGAATCCTTCCAGGCAACTTTTAAGCAGTGTGTGAGCCTCCCTAGACTCAAAGTTGGCCAAGAGGGTTGATCGAAGCTCGCAAGCGGCGAACTTCTTCCCAATTCTTTCAGGTCATCTCCAAGCCGTTCGATCGAGCTTCACGCCAAAAGCAGCAATCACCGTCAGATGTGAAGCACCTCGACCGTTAGATTATGTCACTAAATCTAATCCAACCCGTCCGTGGCGAAGCATCATTAGTCGTTCCTCGCGCGATACGTGGCAAGTGGAATCCTATGCGCCGTTGGATCGCAACAGTGGGGATAATTTTGCTCGCTACCCCTACATATTTTCTATTTTATACTTAATCCATAAACTTTCATCTCTAGCATAAAAAATTTGAGTATTTTGCATTTAGCCCCTTGTACATTTAATATTTACATTTAGGTCTGATCCATGTCACCTCGTGTGCCCACACATGAGGGTGCTGGGTATTTTGCACATGGGCCATCGGATACTTTGCATTTCATTTTAGTCCATGTTTTTTAAATATTACTGTAATATTTTCTAGAAATTTTGCATATGCCTCCCCCCTGAACTTTTTGTTAATTATAGAAATACCCCTTGAAGTGTATATTATTGGAAATATTCAAGAAATTTGCATATTTCGCCCAATACTTCTTTGGAATGTTGGGGTTCAGTACAAAACTTTAAGTATTTACATAAATACCACTGCCACGCTACATTTCTATTTTGTAGATTTTATTTTTGTTGAATATAGTTCATGTGCTTTATAATTTTGTAGAAAATTAAGATAAATATCTTATATATTGTTCTATCACACATATTTTGTTAAGGTATTTTATCTCATTTTTCTATGTATTAAAAATAAAAAATAAAGATATTTTTCCTTTTCTAGCTTAAAAATACAAAAAATAATAAAATGATTTTAAAAAATTCAAAAAATATATTATTTATTATTGTATTTTTCATCTACTGGCAAAAAATCCCTAAAAATAGAAACAATAAAAATACTAAAAATTGAAAAGAACCAGACCCTTGTAAAAAGTAGTAAAAATATAAAAAAAATTGTTTATGTTTCTCAATTTTGTTTATTATATTTATTGTATATTAAATTTTTATTTGGAAAATTTTGAGGGTTTTAGTTATTTTTAAAATCCAAAACTAGTCCGCCTTATTTATTGCTCATTATTTTGCACTTTTTATTCATTTAGAAATATAAAATTGTAAAAATTGAAAATTCACAAAAAATAGGAAAAATAAAAAAAAGACAAAAAATAGTTTGGTTGGTGCATTGTGAGTATTTATAGGTATTTATATCTATATACTAGCTTATATAATGTATTTATACATATATTCACTTATATTACTATTATTATTATTATTATTAAAAATCTCAAAAATATTTTATTACCTTTAAAAATAGTATGACAATACCTTGGGTTATTTTCCTAAGTTTGTTGTCATTTTATATTTTATTACCTATATTACTTATAGAGATTAATGGGGTTGCCCGACATAGCTGCCCCCGCGCCATTTTTAGTGCTTTTTTTTCGGAAAATATCTTTTAAATGGGAAACCCTAAACCCTAAACCCATGCATTGGGAAAGGATGAGTTACCTTGGGAAGTTGGATTGATCACATCTTTTAAATTGTTTTTTGATAAGGGTTGAGGATTCAATTGCATATAGTTTATTTACATGCAAGATCTCCATTCTCGATATAATATACATACATGCATATGTGTGTGTTATCGAACTCAAATATTTATCGAATGAATATATACCATGTTCATGTTTAATTCGTTAGGCTATCAAACTAAAAATTAAAGTTCATGTTCGGTTCGTTGATTAATGATCGAACATTTTTTGAAATTTTATCAAACAAACTATAATCGAATATGGACATGCTCGGTTCGATTAGCAACCCTACATGTGTATCCATGAGAAAACATCAACATAAAATCAAATAAATCTAGAAATAAAATTTTAAACAACTTAAAAAAATCTTCCTTCACAAATTTTGTTCGTCTCAACAAGATATACATTTTCTATGGAGGAAATGAACTCATAAAAATGCCATCTACAAAAAGTAAATTTTTGGGTTGTATTTTATGTACATAAGATACCTAATTTTTTGTTTTACACTTTTTATTTTTTACTTATAAACAAATACAAAAGGAAATAAAATAAAATAATAAATATATTTACATGTTAATTTTATTTTTTTTGGGATTTTTAATAATTAAAAGAATAATGAATTAAAACTAAAGAAGAATATATATATGTTATATTAAAGATCACGACATTGTTTTCTTTGCCTTTTCTATTTTATGGATTTTAAGTTGTATGCCATTTATTAAAACATAACACAAAAATAAAATATATAGATAAAATGAATTATTTATGTGCATAGGATAATAGTTTAAAGTTGATGAATATATACAATGTATATTTTGGCCCCGAACCCCAAATTTTAGACATGAACTTCGATCATTTTAAATTTGATCATGATTTGTAGGGAATTGGACGTAAAATAGTTCAAAAGTTGGCAAGGTTCAAAGGAGACTGTATGCAATAGATATTGGACTTTATGTTTTTTTGGTCTCAAACTGGGATTCGGGTTTATTACACATATATAAATGTTAGTATTTTTCTAGTGTTTTTTAGTTATATTGATGAATTTACATATTGGATTGATTTTATTTATTTTGAAATTGGTGTGAATTTATTTAAAACAAGTGAAGTTTAACTAATATACCGACGAATATATACAATGTTGTCAAACTCCTTATTCGTGCAAAATGTGAATGCTAAGTTATGCTTTTTATATACACATATCTGAATGCTAATTATTCAATATAACACCTAAATGCAATTATATACTAGGTAATAAAAGCTCTATTTTCATATTTTTTTAAGTACTCCTTCTGTTGTCAAGGGTTTACGATATTTAAGTATTTCCGCAAGAGTTTCCTTCACTCATCCTTGTTTATCTCGGCATATGTTTATAATTATTTGTATCAATGATTTAGTATAAAAAATCTACAGAAGAAAGTTAACCAAAATTAACCCGACAAGATTGATATGAATTTGAAGAGAACTCAGAGTTCCTTGTAGGTTCTTAGGGTTCTAGAAATTCACATCAACTTAGACGTATGATAGTTTTTAGCATGGATTTTTTCTTCAAATGTATGCATGAAATATGTAACACACAATCAATGATGATCCACATGATGTATGTGATTAGAGATGGATTAATTTCAAATTGATGGACTAATATCGGGTAATAATATTATGAGTTACAGAAGCTGGACAACTTGAATGATGTCATGGCGCTTGCGCATCAAGATTGAGCATCGACAACATTGGCTAGACGTTGAAGGCTAAGGTGCTCCAAATGAACTATGGATGAAGAATATCACTCCTCCTGGGATCACATTAGCAAATCACCCCATTTGCTCAACCGTTACGATACTTGCTCAGTCTGACAGACTAGGGTGTGTTTCCTCAAGAACTTGGAAAAAAATATAGTCTTGATCGATACATTCAAGTGAGGAGCCCTTATGGTCTTTTTATAGGATGGGTGTGAGGTTTTGGTAGATGACAAGGGGGCATGTGGAGATTGTTGGAGTTGTCTGGAATGGAGTAAGAAGGTGTTGAGGTGGAGGTCGTCGATGAACGAAGTAGATAGCTAGGGTGGATGAAGAAGACATGTGCCTTGAGATTTCGTCTGCAGGTGAAGAAGGAGAATAATAATACGTGTTGATTGGGAGTCAACCCTATAGGATAGAAAAGAGGTCATCTAATTGGGTTGATCCATATGGAAGGCTGACGAAGTTGACATGTCAACATCCTCATTGACCGAGAAGGACATGTGTTGAGTCAAGGATATTTACAATGTATAATACATATATAGTTAGATAATAAGTATCAATTAATTTTAAAATAAAAATAATTAAAATGCAAGTTAAATATACATCAATTATCTAAATTATGTTATAATAAAACTATACAAATAATTATTGTTACAACATATAAAAACTAAAGAAAACCATAGTTTATAGGTCAACTCTAGATATCTAAAACAAGGAATAAAGATTTAATTTAATGTTTTTTAAAATAATATAACATCTTTGTATTTTATGTTTTGAATACACTATATAAGGGTATTTAAAGAATTTTTTTATTTTTAGGGTGAGGTTCACATGAATGCGTAGATACGTATACTTAATACAAAGGTCTACTTGACCTATATACATATGCTTTACATTTATTAAATCACTTCTGAAAGCATTTTCATTTAATTTTTCAGTTTATTACCAGTTATAACATAAAAATAACACATGAAAATATCAAAGAAGAAATCAACAATAACAAAGAAATGATTGTAAACATAATGATACACGTATTTATAAGGGCCTAAAACTGAAATTTTGCATATTAACTTCAATTTTAGTAAAATCACCTTTATTTGAAAGGCAATTTGTTACCTTATTAATTTCTCGAGGATATATGCAAAATTTCTTGAGGGTACCCGACCCGGATACTAAAGATGATCCAGAAGAGAATCCCCTCCATGCCGGCCTTCGATTCGCTTCCTTTCAACCCTCAACGACATGTATGGTCTTCAACATCCATCATGACATAATATCTCTTAGTTCTAGGCATTTAGGGGTTTAAGGATGGAGGAGTAATGGACAAAAGTGGGAGAAGATGGTGAGGAGATGTTCAACACCTCTGTGGAAGGGACATGCTTCAATGGATTGGTATGTGTGGGGAGTTGGTGGAGCTGTGCAACAGGTTGAGTTGGTCCACCCCCACCATAATCTAGACCCATACCATCCCTCGTATCCTAGAAGGTCTCTTTTCTTGCTCTGTAGAAGTCGACATTGTAACCGATTTTATAATTTAAATCAATTTAGTTATATAAAATATCTTCCAAAAACACACACACATTTATTTATGATTTTTAACAATTTTGTGCTCCTTAACTACTGCAATATCGGTTATGGCCTTCCCTTTTTTGGAATATCAGTTGTGTCTCTACTTCTTGTACCATTATCACTTGTGCCCCTTCGTCTAGCTTGTTTGTCAATGAGATGAACTAAATGTATGGTTTATTTAAACCATGGTGTGGTTAAGAGGGGCATAATTGTCCAAATCAATCTCCCCACCTCCTCCCCCAACCTCATTCTCCCCTAACCCCTCCACCCCAACTTACTCCTCCTTTGCCTGCCCCGACCTCTTCCACCCAACCCAACCTTGTCTTGACCCCATCCTCATTCGCCTAGATCCGTTCCGAGTTCTTTCGCCCTGACATCCTCATTTGCCCAAACCTACCCAACATCGACATCCTCCGCCCACCCCACCGGTGTACCGACCTCCTCCTTCTTCATCTGGCCATCTCCTTCCATCTCGAGTAAAGGATCAAGTAGTTCAACATCTACCATGACCTTCATGAAACCTATCATCGATCATCACATGTTGTGAAACTACATGAAGCACATGATTAAAAGCCATCCACTGATGCCTTGGAGCAACAACAAATCAACTCTATGCCGTGCATACTCAAGTTCTATCCCTCGTCAACTTCGCAACCCTTTGCATCAAATCCACCCCTACCATTGCCGCTTCAGAAGTTCATCCTCACCAACCATCTTCGGGTTCCAATCAGGGAAGAAGCTTAGACTGCAATTCGACACTCGGCATCAACATCTTCATTCGACCATCTCCTTCCAACTTGAATAGGGGATCATGTAGTTTAGCATCCACCATCACCTTTGTGAAAACCCGTCACGAAGGGTTGTGCTCAAGGGAGAGGGTAGAGGAGGAGGAGGGGTGGGGAAGGGGTGAAAAAGGAGGTTGTTGGAGGAGGAGGGGGAGGGCTTGGAAGGGAAAAGAAAAGGCTGGAGGGGGGTGAGGGGGGAAGAGTGGAAGGAAGAAGGAGAAAAAGGATGACATTTCTTCCCTCGATTATAAATCTAATTACCCTTGTAATCTTAAAGTTAACATCCTTTTGGGACAAGGATGGACAAAAATTAACACGAGAGACACAAGTGGTCATTGTCGAAGAAATTAGGGGTGTAACTGATATTCCCAAAAAATGAAGGTGCATAACTAAAGACATGATTGATAAAACCCATATATTTAATGTAGACTATAATTATCATGGAATATTTAAGGGAAATGAAATATATAACGATCATTGTTTGATTATAAGGAAAGAATATATTTAATTTAATAATAAAAGAAGTTCGGAAACATAATGGGCATGTTTGGTAGTTGGGTTGGGTTGGGGTAACCCCTTGTCAATAGTGGTTGTTTAGATGGTTAGGAGGGTTGGAGATGGTTGGAATGATAAATGTAATGTGATGTCACATTAATTATATGTTATATTAACTTTTAATGATTATAATATCTTTTTTTGTGTTAACTTTCTTATTTATACATGGTTAAAAATACTATTAACAAATAAATTTTAGGGTCCACACATGTAATCCTAACCTAAGAATGCATGGGTGAAACCAAGGTTCAGAAATACAATATGTGGTCTTTGTTCGGACATGCATTCTAAAACGAGTAAATGGATATGCAGAGGAGTATACAGAGGTATATGCAGTTTATACGGTTTATAATATTTAAATTAAAAATATTTTAAAAGATAATAATAAAATGTGATTATATAATTTTTTTGATGATCTAACAAAATCCAGAATCAAAAATTTAATATAAGTATAATAAATAAGTATATAAATATGATTATAAATTGACTACTTTTTAATGTGTATTTGGAATTTGATGTATATACACACATACAAATTTGGATTCAACAGGGAACACACGAGTTCTATAAGAAAACATTTAATGTATATATAGATCCGGTGAGGGGGGGGGGAGGGGAGTGTGCCCCACCCGACTACCAACCAAAGTCCTTGTATATATATATATTTAAAATATGGCATTACATATAATCTAAATACATTATTTAATCATTAAAAATTATAAGATATGTATAATAACCCCTCACATCTCAACAAAAAAATCAATATATATGATCTAATTATAATAAATAACTATTAACATCACATGACGTGCATAACCAGATACTGATACATACGTATATGTCCATAATCGTATCCGTTTATAAACCGTCACGGATATATAGTTTTATTTTAGCATATATGATATAGATAACGATTTTTCTTTTTTTTTCTTTGCATATACGGATATGGATTTGGATACCTCTTTCAATTTTAGGATCTTTAAAACGAATATGGTTACATATTTTCTAGTGTATACATATGTGGACATATTTGTATTTGCATGTTTGCAACCTTATTTTTATTTGCATCGATTTTAAAATAGTATGCTGATACATGTACACATGTCAAAATATGTATAACAATACGATAAGGGATTGGTATACATATCTATAGTTGTTTGCATCCCTATAACTAAAAAGTATTGTATAGTGTTACTAGTTTGAACATATTAAATTTAATGGTATTACTTAATATCACATTAATAAATGTTTATTTAAGTGATACGAAGAGTTTTCTTTTCGTCAATAGAATGTTTGTAGCTATTATTTATGTTCGATTATAAGTTTATATGGGTATTTTTTTGTAAAAAATATCTTTCAAATATTAATTTCAATCAATTACGAAATTATTGGAAGCTCGACTTATAGATTGAATTCGTTTCCACATATCTAATCTCTGAAATTGAAACTTCCGTTAATGTTCTACATATCCTCCAAATTTCGCTTAAATCTGATGTCATTTTCTATTTTATCTCAGTGGTTAAAAGTCCAATCAATATTTAAGCAACTTAAATCCTATTTAAAAAGAAAGACTTTTTACCATTGATATAAATAACAAATGATCTTGAATTTTAGCAAAATTTGGAGGATATGTATAACATTATTCGAAGATTCTATCTATAAGGTTGGATTTTAAGAAACAAATTTGAAAAATATAGTTACAACACCTCTTTTGTGACTTATGTTACGACAGAGGAAGCACTCGTGAAATATTAACAACGATAATGGCAAGATAAATTGGTTAATATCTAAATAATCTACCCCCTCATCTAAATAATTTAGCCTCCCAAAAAAGATTTTTCTGGCTTCGTCTCTGTATAGATCCTATAGATAACACGAGCTAAAGAATAATCATAGGTGCGAATCATACATCCAAAATTATACATATATATAGATCTCCAAGTGTCAAAACTTGTTGACATACATTGTAGAAAAAATGCATTTGCATGCAAAATTTATTAGAAGCACAAAAATGAAAGTGACAGATTGTTAATCAATTATTTCATATTCTATTTGAAGAAATAGAATGAATTTCATTAGATAGAAAATTCAGAAGGTAGTAAACAATTCATTAATAAGTGTTAGGAATAATGGAAAGATATGGATTCGAGAAAAGTACCTCAGATTATATTCATAAATGCGGCATATATGATAACAATGAAAAGATGTATCAATGTAAATGATGATATAAGAGTTGTTTAGAAAAAAATCGAGTTCATGTGTCATCAACATTTTATGAATTAAATAAAAAAAGACACATAATTATATATGCGAGTCTCTTGTTCAGATATGTGGCAGCATATACAGCCACATATACCGCATAGTCAGACTACATATGCAGTTTGACACCATATTACCACATATAGCATATGCGCTTCGATCAAGTCACCAAATACATATATGCGTATGCATATGCGATTACATGAACTGCATTATACCAAGATACCAGGTAACCCTGGCACCAAACATGCAAAAAAAATCTCTCGGACCCTGTTTGGTAGGAGAATAAGCCTTGGAATAAGGGACCAATTCTCCTCTCGACAGGATGGTACGACTATTCCCCATAGATCCATCTTATTTCACTCTTATTACTATCTTTATCCCATCTTACCTACCTTTATTTCACCTTATTCTATTTATTCCTATCCTCCCGCCCTTATTCTCCTTATTCTCGAATGGAACGGATATCTTTTCTTATAATACCCGATCCCAATATTTAGAGAGATCCGGGAGAAGAAACCCTCCTCTTCGTTGCCTTTCCCCCCCCTCCGCCCAGTACAGTCCTCCCGCGAGGAAACGTCGTAGCAGAGTGTCTCTTAGTTCCAGGCATTTAGGGTTTGAGGATGGAGGAGCAGCAGACGGAAGGGGGCGCGAATGGAGAGGAGACGTTCAACATCTTCGCGGAGGGGACGAGCTTCAAGGGATTGGGCTTGCGGGAGGAGCTGGTGGAGGCGTGCGATAAGTTGGGTTGGTCCACCCCCACCCTCATCCAGGCTCAGACCATCCCTCATGCCCTAGAAGGTCTCTTTTCTTATACATATATGTTTTCTAATGTATTCGGATTCTTACACTCGACACTTAGTCTATCATTTCTGATCTAATTCGATCGTTACTAGATCACCTAAGAAGCACTTTTAGGCGTGTGATATTTTTGTTGTTCTCATGGCTATTAATAGCCAGATAATCCGTGGTTTATATATAGTTATTTGGCTGCCAAAGAAGTGCCAACCAAAATACTGCTTACAAAACGTGCGCTTAAAACACTCAAAACACAAGTGTAATGTAGCGGTAAACTGCTAGACAGTCGCCAAACTTATCGAACAAAATATCTTGTGTATTTTAGCATGTAGGAGAACAATTTTTTTTCTGCAATCAGATTGCTTGTGAATATCCCTAGTTATTGTTGGTTATTGTTGTCATTATTATATGTTTTGTTGTCTTATTGCAAGTCCAATCGATGATTGCACAAGTTAATAATCAGATCCTAGTCAAAGTTCTTAGTTATCGTAATTACATTACTACCATAATTATTTTTTTTTGAAGAAAAAGAAGGGAGAGTCACTTGAGTTTTCCGTGTCCTTCCAATTACTACCTTAAATATTACTGTCACTAATATGATTGCATTTGAAATGTTGTGTTTGTGCTTTATCATCAGTTCAGTTTTAGTACTTGTATGTTAACAAAGGGCAAGAAATGATGCTTGATGATATGATCTGGAAATAGGGAAAGATTTGATTGCTCTGGCGCAAACCGGTTCTGGGAAAACAGGAGCTTTTGCCCTCCCTATACTACATGCACTTCTGGAAAGTCCCCAGCCTTTCTTTGCTTGTGTGATTTCTCCAACAAGGTGATATTCAAACCACTTTTAATCTATTTCTTACTTCTTTTAAACATGTTCCAAGCTTTTTGGTATATTAGTTCTTATGAATAATATGGTTTAAGTTATCGTTTGGCTTTTGGAGGAAAAAGGTTTAGCACATTTTTATTTTCCTGTACAATCTCTCAAGCTCTGTTTATAATCATTGCTTGTTTTATATGATTCTGGTTTATTATTTGATATATTACTTGTTCTTGTCCAGAGAATTGGCGGCTCAAATTTCAAGCCAGTTTGAAGCTCTGGGGTCGATAATTGGTGTGAAATGTGCTGTGGTCAGTTTTGCCTCCTGCAAAATTTTATTACAGTTGCTTTTACATCTGATGGATTTTAGCTTGGATTAGTGTTTTCTTTTTCTTTTGGGGTTGGATCTAAACAAATTCAATGGTTGCTGCCACTGTTTTAAAATTATTTGTAGCCTGGGTGATGCATAAACTTAGTTCCATTGAATTAGATGTTAACATAATCAATATGATGTCTTGTTGAATGGAACATAATATTTCCTTGGGCTTTGGAAAGATGTTGGTTCCACATGTTCAGGTAAGTCTGGTCTGAATGAATGGATTGTCCAACATCCATTAGATGTTACCTAGTTTTGGAAGATTTTTAATTTTTTTATAACATCAGATTAAACTACCTTTGTAAAGTGTCAAGTGCTTTGCAGCTCATGGGAGGAGTTAGCAAGATAGATCAAGCTGTTGCTCTTGGGAAGCGTCCGCATGTAGTGGTATGTGCTAATCCATGGCTAAATAGTAATTGAGATATCACTGTCCTTATTAAGGGTATTTAGACCCTCTTGAGTTATTTTATCTACATAAATTGATGTGTGTAGCCACATTTGTTATCTGTAGTATCAACAAGTATTTCTATAATTACAAATCAGGCCGAATCTCCCCCTTTTTTGTATTTTTGGTTATTTTCTTACCTTTTTATAGGTGGTGGCCTGGTATTGGATGGGAGCAACTATTGGTTGTCTGTTTTGGAATCGATTTTGAACACCAATTTCACGGCCAATGTCATTAAGACCAAACCCCTGTGATGAATCTGTTTAGATAAAATGGGTCCTTGTACACCATTTCATATGAAGAAACTATTTTCGACAGTAATCTTCTTTACTTGTTCAAGTATTCTCCTTCTCTTTCGTTCTTTTATAGGCTACTATTCCAAACTTTTTCTGCCAGTAATTCTCATTGACTCATTCAATCGCGAAAGGGGATTTCATCTTATATTTCTAATGCCTTTTGTCAATTTAACGAAGTTCATCCCTTGCATAATAATATGGCCACTCAATTTGTGCCTGATCAGAGATGTGATCATATTTATAATTAAGCTATAAATATGGGATTTATATTTGGTAACATACCCATTTGGTCAATATACTCTCTGAATAAAATCGTCATGTTTGACTTCATCTGTGCTCAACACGATTGCATTAATCCCTTTAAGCTAAATTTTACTTTCATATCCAAATTAGTGCTCATACCCAAAAACCAGCATTTAGTTTTCATTATAAATTCTTTTTCATTCAGTCAAATGCTTTGTTAACTTGCCAGGTTGCAACTCCTGGGCGACTCCTAGATCATCTTACAAACACAAAAGGTTTTGCTCTTAGTGCATTGAAATATCTGGTAAATGAAATTAACTTCTATTCCCCCCTACTTTTCAATTCAAGCTTAAGTTATGCATTATGTAACCTATTCATGCCTTTATCGTTGGAAATTTTATATTGTGTAGGATTGTCATGCAAGTTATTTATTTATTGTTCATTTTAATCATCATTTTTTTTGTAATAGCTCTAGGCATTTGCGCAGTTCGGATAGTTATTTGATGAGCCTGACATGTGTGGTGAAAGGTGAAAGGGCATCGAAGTAGGTTCACAACTTGTTGGTTTGATTTGTTAATCTTCATATAGAGAACTCATGTAGGATAATGCTTATAATGGCTTTGGGAAAGATGGACATATGCTGTGCACCCTGAATTAGATACGTATTAGAATAGGCCTACAATAGAGGTTGACTATCAATTGAAATTTACGAAAACACTAAAAGAACATATTTACGTAGAATAAACCATCATTCATACTTGCCCACCCCAACACATTCTTGCAAGGAACACGCTTGCCGATCCCTGATACATTTCCACGAGGAAGAGACATGTTATGTTTTTATATCCAAGCTAGCTGTATTCCTTAAAATCCACAACTTGGCCATAGGAAAACACTGGTTAGTTTGCCCTTAATTGAAAAAAAGGAATGTTCCCTCTTATTTAATCCTAAAGCTCATTATATAGGGAGAGTCCTAGGGTTAGTGTATTATCGGAGAGATGGCACAAAAGTGAAGACAAATTGATGGGAAATGTGCACGGTATTCTAATACTCCACCGCAAGTTGTAACATATATATCTACCATGCTCAAATTGTTACAATATTTCTATATTGTGCACATGTGAGAGGCTTGGTGAACATGTTAGCAGTCTGATCTCAAAAGTTTCAGTAGATGTGTGTACCAACCCTCTTTGTATCAAATGTTGGGAGTAAAGGCGGGTGATTTCCACATGCTTCGTGCTATCTCGAGACACAAGATTGTTGGCTATATGCATGGATGTCTTGTTTTCACATCTGAGCTCTATACCCCCATAGGATGAACTTGTAGATTTGCATTACAGATCGAATCCACACTGACTTTGCTGCTGCATGAGCCATTGCTTTATACTTGATCTCTTGAACTATTCATTTCATACTCTTTCAAGTGAAATTTTCTTGTGAACTAGTAGTGGACTTCTATCTGACATACTTCTCCTGCAACTAGTATCAGAGTGGGCTGTGATATTGAAGGTGGACTTCTTAGTGAACGCCAATTCTTTTAGTATTCTTTCCTAGAGAGGACTTGATGTCTCAAAATCATCATACATGCATCAAAGTGGGTTGAAGTAGGAGAATCAACTGTTGCAATAGTTGTGTTGAAAATATAAAATATAGAAGCAAAGCTGAACAAAAGCATAAACATTTTGGGATTTTATGTGAAACCCTACTCCACGAGGAGTGGGATGAAACTACAAGAGAAGGCTCTAAGGGCCAAATATTTTATTGAATCTTCTTAATGGATACAGGGTGTGCGGAGCTCCTTATATATCCTATAAAAAGGCCGGAGTCCCACTTAGAGATGATGTGGGACTAAACATGAATGCGAGTAATTGGATCTTGGAGATATTTAATTACCAATCTATTATGTATTTCAATACTCCCCCTCAAGCTCGAGGTGAAAAGCTGCATCTTGCAACAAAAGAAAATCTACAACACATTTTCACTCGATACATCTAAGAGGTGGGGATAGACACCTGCTCGAAGTAACCGTTGCTGGGAGAAGACCTTACATGAGGATGGGTCTACGACGATCAAAACATGCTTGTAGTAGAGTCGCTACGACGACAATGTCATGCCTGGAGTGGGTCGCTAGAAGAAGACCAACGCGGAGAAGTAGTCGCACAATAGAATGTATGGAACTCGGTGAAGACAACTGATAATAATAGTAGTCTGAGTGATGGTTTGTCATGCCGTGGATGTGCATTAAAAATCTGAGACGATCTTGGGTAGAGAAGTCCATGCTAATGTCGGGGATAGGTACTTGACGATCGGTGATAGACACCCAATTGCAATGATCGTCCTTTTGATATCAGGGATAGACTCTTGATGCTGAGCGTTCGATGGTAGGCATCATAGCTTTTATTGAGGATCCATGAATAAAATATGTTGGACTTGATAAAAAGCCTGTGGATACATCTCAAGTAGAAGAAATATGCCATGCTTCACTCCCCATTATCCCATACGTGACAGAATATGAACATGGATGATCAAGTTGGGGGAAAATAAAACACGTATCTTTTTTTGTGGGCAGTGATCTGTGCGTGCTCTAGATCCCACTTGGAGAATTAGGGTTCTGTTAGGAGCCTTAGAAATTTCATGAACATATCATAACAACAAAATCTTCAATAACGGACCCTAAAATCGGATCGGAGTATCGATCGCTTTGATATTATGTTGAAAATATAAAATGCAGAAACAAATCAAAACAAAAACAAAAATATCTTGGGATTTTATGTGGAACCATACTCCATGAGGAGCGGGATGAAACCACGAGAGAAGGCCTCTAAGGGCAAGATATTCAATTGAATCTTCTCAATAGATACAAGGGGTGTAGGGCTTCTTATATCGGAGTCCCACTTATAGATGATGTGAGACTAAACATGAGTGGGGGTTATTGGATCTTGAAGAGATCCAACTACCCATATGTTATATACTTCAACAAGTTGGTCGATGATAGAATAGTCGGTTCGACTGGGGGGGGGGTGATTGACTAAATAGTCAATATTAAGTCTGATAGAATAGTCAGTCTAGCTATTCGACTGACTAGCTGATTAATCGACGGGCTATTGGTTGAATGTTGAAAACAATATTTTTTTGTTTTTATTTTAAAGGGTTTTGATTTCCCCCAATATCATTAAAAATGTCAAAGCTCTATCTTACTTTTCATGTTGTCTCTTTTTTTAATAGCTTCAACTTCTATGATTAAATTAAAGGTATGATACATTGCCTATTCTTTTTTGAATTAAACCCACACCAATTTGTGCATTCCGACTTTGTCTAAAATTCAATTGGTACCTTATTTTTGTATTTTTTAAGAGAAGATGAATGCCGCCCCGAGATAGAACTCACCTCAAATTTTCATTAACACAAACATTAAAATTTCCTGTACATTTAGCCAGAACCTACCAATGTTCAAGTACACTGTCAAAGTTAAACCGCTGCGGAAGATCAACTTGTTCTTGGCCCAAATGACCCAAAGTACCGCAATGGGAAGTGAAATATCCTTCTGGGAATTGCCGCAAGTCCTTTTAGCAGAAGTCCAGATGTTATCAAACTTCTCTCCCGAGTCAAGGTTGGTCCATCTTCTCCTAAATCTTGGTAGTTGAAAGACATCTAAAGAAATTTATATCTTCCACATCATCATTACATCTCGAGCATGAAATATCCTCGGTTCTCAGGATGTGATCCCTGTGTCCAACTATCCAAAGGAAAATCTTCACTTTATGTGGAATGCGACTCTTCCGAATCAACATGAAGTCCAGATGTAAATTCTTGTTTGGGGCCAAGTGTCATTAAGAGAGCCATATACACCTTCTTGACCGGTATCTTGCCATCCACCTACCTCCAATGGCCCTTTCATGTTGTAGGGTTTTCAACCTTGTTCAAGTCTTTCATCATCTCTAAGTATTCCACAAATCTCTGCTCTGAAAATTTCGATCGAAAAGTAGTACACATGCCAACCATCCATGAATATGCAACAGAATATGTTTGAACCGTAGCAATGGCAATAAGCATAGGAAAGCATTGTTTGAGAGGACCCAATCTACTTCAATCATCCAACCAAAGGTGAAAAGAGGTGCCGACACCCAACACTGGCTGCAACAAGATTCACATCTTAGGCAACAACTTTGAGATGCCTTGCCAAAGCATGGATGATCGTGGAATATGTTGAGCACACAAGTCTCCCCTAACGCCATATACACTTCTTAACAATCAACACACCAAATCATACTTGTTCCCCCAAATTCTAGCGATCTACTTAGAGAGCATGACCTTATTCATTTGTTCCAACTTCATAATACCAAGGATGTCACGTCGTTCGACGCTTTAATGTATCCCATTCCACAAGGTGTATGCCCAGAAGAACTGCTGCATTATAAATTCAAGATTTCCTCACCCCTACATGAAGCAGTCTAGTGGCGCAGAAAAAGTAGCCGAAACATGTTTGATGCGAACAAGTCTTCCTCTTGGAGAGCGAAGCTTCCTTCCATTCGAACTTTTTTCGCTCCAACTTGTCAAGTAACAGACAACAAACTAAGTTCCTAATCCTTCCAACAACAAGAGGCATGTCCATATAATTTATCGGAAGGGAACCAACCTTACGCTGAAGAATCCGAGTAACGTCTAGAATGTCTCCTTGGGAGAAAGCGAATGATACAATTGATGATTTAGTCTTCGTCCCTAGAAATATCACCAAAGATCTCCATAATCCATGCTGCATTCTGCACCTGTTCAATGCTGCCCTCCATAAATAATATTGTATCATTGACGTACTGTAACAAAGGAATAGAAAATTCACCACTGTTGAAACCCGGGTAGAAAATCACCCTTTTAAGCCAATCTCATCGTCACGGATAAAGCGTCTGCCACAATCATGGAAAGGTGAGGTGCTAAGGTGCATCCCTTCCAGACCCCTGTTTGACACTGGAAGTATCCCTCCTCAGGACAACCGTTAATGAACATCACATAGGAGGTGTCTTGATGTACCTCGTCATCCATGATTCTCACACCTCTGGGAATGCTTTCTTCCTCAAGGAGGCCTACAAAAACCTCCAGTCAACACAATCGTAGGCCTTGGCGAAGTCATCTTCCACACAAGCCCCTTTCGGTGATTCCTCTTCCATTCAAGAACCATCTAACCATCAACCATAAATCTGTCAGGAACAAACATTGTTTGTACTTGTGATACGATGTCTCCCATAACTCTACAAAAATGACTAGCTAACACCTTGGCCACAATGAGATAATATGCATTCGAAAGAACGTGCGACCGATAATCAATACGTGAAGGCACCTCCCTTTTAGGTAAAAGGAAAGGCAATGCCCTGTTAGCCTCACAAAATTGAACTTCCCTTGTTGGAACTCATGCAACATCACCATGAGGTTAACTTTCACAAGCTCCCAAAATTCCTTGTTAAGTAAAATGGGGAAGCCATTCGGACCGGGAGATCTATATGAGTTTACTTGGTGCACAACACTATGTATCTCTTCCATTCGAAAACCTGCCATCAATACCTCCGCTTGAAATGACGAAATGGGGGAAACTCCCTACCCCAAAACCTTCAGCACCAACCCCTCATCGCCACCCATTTGCTAAGGGCCTTGTAATGAGAGCATAATGCCCTACTAACCTCCATGTCACCACAAACCTCCGTCCTATTGATCGAGAGAGTGAATACATTTTCTCCTTCTCCTCCCATTAGCCATAAAGTGAAAGAATAACGTGTTGGTGCCTACCTCCCTCAGCCATCGTTGCTTTGACCTTTGCTTCAAATTGATCTCCTCTTTTAGATCTTTAGAATGTATGAATTGCATTTGACGGACTCTTTCCTCAAGTTCCTCATCCAATAGACTATGATTGTATTCAATACTATCCAGTCTGTACACCTCTTGAGTGACTGCTTTCTGATTCGTCGAGGGTACGAGTCCTCTTACCATATTCTATCAAGTGTTGTAGAAGTGCCTCCAACTTCCATGCCAGTTCGGCAGTTGCAGCACTAGACGGGTTGCATTCATTCCAGAATTCTACACCCATGTCATGGAAACCATATTCTAGAAGCCACGAGCAATTAAATATGAAGAAAGATCTGAATGCGCGTGAGGCAAAGCCCATGCATTTGCTAAGGGGAAAAGCTGAAGGGCCTCGGTTGACATTATCAAACGATCGATTCACGATTTAGATCTTAAGTTTCTATAGGTGATCGTCGACCGCCTGCATGAATGACCACCAACTATAGATATGATATAAATGAAATAAATGAAATAAATGAACGTAGAGCCTCTGATCCATCATCAAGACCGCCTCATAGAGAAGCATGATATAAAGTAACACATCAGTGAGAATCAACACAACGTTAATATCACCACCTAAACTCCACATATTATCGGGGAACTCCTCGTGCACACGACATATATCTTCCGGCTTGGGTGCAACGCCCACCATTAGGAGGGTTGTACTCATCAGTGAGAATCAACACAACGTTATTCGACTAGCACCTCAAAGCCACCGAAAGAGCATCATGACCACAAATCACATGCCCATCCAAAAGAAACAGACCCATCTTCCATCCTATAGCTAATCCGCCAGCTGCCCTATCAGATGCAATAAGACAAAATTCCATATTCAGCGAGACACCCATGTTTCTCCACACTAAATCTTTATCCCGTAATATTTTAGTTTCTTGAAGCCATACAATCCTCGATTTGGATGCCAAAATAATGTTATGCAAAGCCCCCTCTTCTCCTGCTTCCCCAAACCCCTTACATTCCAGGTCAATACTATCATTGGAAAACATGAGCTTCACCCGTTGGTTGAATGGCGTCAAGGTACTCTTCCAATGTACTGTAATTCTTCGTCTTTGATAGGCTATTCCACTGAGATTGCGTATCTCCCACAACAGAAAAATGTACTGGTTCTACAATTTTCGTAGTGATAGATGACTCCTTGTTCCTCTGCTTCCCCTTGAGAGAATATTACCTCAACAATTTATCATCCTCCTCCACCATAGCTTGATCGACATTCCTTCTCGAGAGGGAGAGGGATAGGATCCCATTCCACCACCCATCTCCTAGAGGGTCTAAATAGCATGATTTAGGAGAAAATCCTTCTTACGGTATACCTACGGCATTGATCGAAGACCGTAAAGCGCCACTCCACATCGTCAGAGGAAACTTTGTCAGCCTCAGCTCCCCCTTGCTGCCTGCTGACTCCACCACGACATTCGACTATATCCCAACGGATGGTTCGACACATGTTGCAGTGTCTTTCTGCATTGTGAGCAACTTGAAGGATTTTCCATCCTCATTTACATCTGCGAACTGATTAGAGTCAAGCAACAAGTCTAAGTCTCTATTAGTAATCAAGACTGCCTCATACTGATCCAATAGAAACTGATTTAGATCCGAAAGGAGATGATCCGTCTCAGCAGTGCTCAGAGGCAGAGCCAATTGTCTTAGACATGACTCAATGGTAATCAGATCTGCATCATATTCAAAACAGAGGTGTTCCATATAATCCCTGCAATCCAACCCGATAACCTCCTCGTCAAGGAGATTATCTTGAGATTTCACCACGTTTTCCCTGCTTCATGAAGCTTCCTCTAGAAGTCAAAACGAGGCGGCATTCCATCTTCCCCTTTCACCGTCGCCATGCTTTTTAAAAATGTGAGGCAGTTCGAGGCAGTTTTCCCTTGATGAGGCAAGGCTTAATCCTCGGTTTATATAGGAACATATACATAAAATACAATTAAGCATAATTATATATTTATAAGCATAAAGTTGGATATTCCCTAACATATTCACTATATTTGTTATGAATATGAGAATATATAATATTCTTTGCATGATTTGATTTTATTCTAACCCGTATTGTCATCCATATGCAATGCAAAGCTTATTAGGACCTCCATTAATGTTGGCGGGGTGATGTTCTCGTCAAAATATAACTCCTCCCTTTATGTGCACGAGGGAAACAAAATTTTGTGACTAACGTATATTATTAACATACACAATATACAATATGTTTTTGTTGTATTATATATGTTATTTGACTAACATATATATTGATATATTTTGAATCCTAGCCATATGATATGCCAAACTCAGTTGAAAAACTGCTGCATGCACCCTCCTGTCGTACCATACCCTACCAACACAAGAGTCCCGTTGCCCGGTCAACGAGCTTGGGTTATCTAGTGGGGAGCGGGTGCACTCTACAGTTGTGGGGGTTGCAGGGGCAACGCTCCATCCCAAAATGAATATTTTATATGACTAGCACACAATTTGCTAGATAATATATATATATATATATATATATATATATATATAGAGGAGTGATCCTATGAGAGCAAAAAATTGTGAGAGCATGAGAGGAATGATTCTGAACCACATGATTCTGTTTTCTCTCTCCTGGTCTTCTCTCTCCTGGGGGAATCATGTGGTCCAGAATCATCCCTCTCATGCTCTCACAACTTTTTGCTCTCATAGGATCACTCCTCTATATATATATGAGCATATAACAATCTAAATTGTCAATAACTAATATTATACTTAATATAGCATAACAACAATAATAAAAAATATAAAATTTTGGTACCAAACCTATGCAGTTCGAGGCGGCGCCTAGGGTGCGCCTCACCACCTCAGCGCCTCGAGGCACACACCCCACCTGGGTTGCTTGAGGCGGACGCCTCCCGTGTTTTTTAAAACCATGACTGCCGCTGACTTTAGTGTCACTTCTCCAATCACCATCATCATCATCTACGTCGATGCTCCCGTCACACACATCTCTAGCAACCATTCTCTCCGCCACTTGAACAAGAAACATGGCTCTCTTGATTGAGAGCTGAATGCATGATGGAAATGGGGAAACTGGGTTGCAGCCTCGACTACCACCCCCGATTCCGTGAACCCTTCTTCAACATGTCAGAAATGTAGAAAAATGACAGTGCGCAGGCATATCGGAAATAAAGAATAAAGATCTTTTGGAAGAATATCGGATTTTACGTGGAATCCTACTCTATAAGGAGCACACGAGAGAACGCCACTAAGGGCCGATTCTTCTATTCATTTTCTCAAATGATACAATGAGTATGGTGCTTCTTATGTAGCCTAACAGATAGACTGAAGTCCTACTAATAGTAGATGTGGGACTAAACATGTGGATGTGGTAATTGGACCCTAGAGGGATCCAATTACCCATCTTTACATGTGATGCATACTCTAACACTTCCCCTCAAGCTGGAGTACGCAATGCTGCTTGGACAAATAGAAAGAAATCGCCTACTTACAATATGATACATGAAAGAATGGAGATGAGCTTCCCATACGGAGATAACAATCTCTGAACCGAATCCCAATCTCGAACCCTTTAAGGAATTTCCCGCAATAGCAACACCTTGTAATGCAGATTCTGAGAGGCATTGTCTCTGAGAGTGTGTCGTCTCCAATTGACAACCCGGCTTCCTCGTCCTTCTTTTGGACCCCCAACAACATGCGTACCTCCTTTGACGTCAAGCTTCTCGCCCATAAAAGGGAAGGCTCCAACAATATAACATCTCTGGTAAAGGAGGGCCCAATCATGTTTACAATATCTTCAGTGGCTCTATGCTGAGGACTGCCCTTCGATTGATAAACACCAATCATGATAGAATCAAGGGCTGAACCCAATGAAGTTGCCTGGCACACCTCCTGAGCCTTTACCCCCTCTAGTTTGGTGGGGGTGGGGGGTAGAGCTTCTCACCGCGTAAACCTTCTGCTGATGGCGAAAGCTGCCACACCTATGACACTTCATCGCATTCCTACAGATTTCGACAAAATGGCCCCGGTCACCACACATCTAAAACGTCCATCGGCATTTCATCAAACATCCTTTGGCGAAACTTCGTGCAAGGCACCAGTAGACCTCCAACCAAGCAACCTCACTGACTGTTTGGTCTGCGATGTCCTTCTCCGTCAATGTGCGCTGTCAGGCCATCCACCTCACGCCATCTCTTCGATGTTTCTTTGGTTGTTGAGGCGAGTTTGCATGCTTACAGGGACAAGAAGAGATAGATTCTTCCAGGTTGTAGATATAACATTTACTTTTAAAAATAATTGAAAAAATACATAAAATAATTGAAAAAATAATTGACCCCTTCAACCGAATATCAGATATCGACTTTTGCAACGTTGGGAGAATATATGACTTGATTAGCTTGTCAACTGCAAACTGTATATCTGGTTGTGCAATAGTAGCTTCCACCCAACCTCCTATAGCAGCTCGTGTCTCCGATTTCTCCAGTCTATAGCTACGCATCTTGATTCCATGTCATACTTCCTCTAAGGAATAATGAAACGTCTTCTAAAGTGAGCAATCTCAATCCTAAATATTTAACTAAATGGTTTAAGATCCTTGATTGTAAACTAATGTGCCAGTTGTTTCTTCTCCTCCATACCGCCCTCATAATCGCCACCAATAAGGACAATATCATTAGCATAAATTAATATGGCCATATTACCTTTCTTTATCTTTAGCACAAATAAGGAATGATAAGATGTGAATCTACGTAGTCCCAAGCTTCCAAGGACTTCTGATATTTTATTAAACCATGTTTGATGACTCTGCTTATGGTCGGGTATTCTTGAACACACCTTTTGACAGTCCACCTGAGTCTCGCATCTGAGAGGTTGCTGCATTACTTTAAGCTGATGAAGAGGATCATCAAGCTCTATTGCCACTGAAAGAACTCATAATGTTGAAAGATGTACAATCGGGGAGAATGTGTTGAAGAAGTTGACTTCGTTCGTCTGCGTAAATCCATTGACTACTAGTATGGCTTTTGTTAAAGTTATTAATTAATAATTAGTCATTCTATTTTGTTTTATTTCGTAACCCCTCGAGGGTAGTGTTTCAATGGAAATGTCGAAATGTCTCAAAAACTAATTTTCGATCATTTTTAGCAAATTAAGGTCTTCCAAGTTATTACAACAATAAATAACTTACAAATGCACACTTATATTACAGATGTTGCTCATATATGCCCTATATCGTACATATTGGTCATATTGATCATTTCATTGTTAATGGTGATTCTTGATTGATACATATTGGAAATGGATACCATCAAATCCAATTTCTTAAAACAACAATAGCATACAGATGCATACTTATATCACACATATCTCTCATCTATATGCATTATATCTCACATGTCGGTCATATCGGACATATCGTTGTGCTGATTGATATTATTAGAAATGGAAATCGAAATAACTAAGTTAACACCACTTAGAAGACGTCTTTTATTCGTAAAAAATAGAGCATTAGATTCTAAAATGTAGATAATGATTAATGAGACAATGTTTAATGCATAGAAATAATTATTGTAACAAAGTTCTAGTAAATTACATAATTAATTACAGACTTACAATAAACATTATCTATTTACGAAGACAAATTATCAAGGGAATGAAATGAACAAGCTATATTGGATATCTAGAAGCTATAGAGTTATTTCATCTCCATTGCTAAAACTCAAAGGGGATGAAGCTCCCCAACTTGAAGAATCATTGTTTGTATCCTCTTGTCACACCATACCCTACTAGACAGGGCGAGCCTGGTGGTCTAGGGGGAGCAGGTGCGCTCCCCCTACGGGGTGCGGGGGCAACGCCCCGACTCGAAACAAAATAGTATAATCATTTTGTGGTTTAATATTGGGAATAAGTAAATAAGTAGTAAAATCCAGCTCACATAGATAATATCGCTGATTTACATAGGCATCGACGAAATTTTATCGATATTGATCGGAATTTGAGAAATTTTAGGTTGAAAACTATGAATTCCATCGATATGAGCCGATATGTCGAAATATCATCGATATTTCGACCCATCTCTGTTGAAATTTAGGAAATTAACATTTAGGGGGGACTTCCGTTGTCGAAATTGAAATTTCGATGAAATTTCGATCCATGGAGGGTACTATTGTGATTATTTGATTTTGTTCCTTACAATCTTACGCTATATAAGAACCTCTAGAGCCTATGAAATAAACACTTCATTATCTCTTCATTCTTCACATGGTATTAGAGCAACGGTCCTAAATCGTGGTTTTGTCCTAAGTATCCCCTCCGCCACCACAAGCCTCTCCATCATCCTCCCTGTGCGGGCCCTTCTCTCGAATTAGGGTCCCATGCAAGGTTTCGTACGGCATCAGGTGGCCTCGCATGACGAAACCTAGGGTTATAAGCCAATTTCAGGCCACGAGGGCATTGCCGGCAATGCTTAGGGCCTTTTCATCCCTCCTTCAGGTGGTTTTAGACCATTGCCAGGGCTCCAACCCCTACACGAGGGCACATCCAACCCTCCGCCAAAACCTTTTAGCCTTCCGCCAGGGCATCTTCAACACTCCAACCCTCCGCCAGGATTACTCCAACCCTTCGCTAGCCCACGTTCATGACTCTTGAAGGACACCCAACCCTTGTTTAGGGCTCCGTCGCTGCATTTCATGCATGATTAGAAGATCTCTTAACTTTCGTTTGCATATCAATCGCTAACCGCGATGACTACGTCTAACATTGAGACAAAAAATCCTCTTACGACATCCGATGTGATGATGCTTGGTACCTTTATTAAACTTAATGGCACTGGCAATTATGGGCTCTGGTCTCGCTCATTCGAGTTATTCATCGGCGATCACAAGAAGATTTCCATCTTGACAAAGGAACCCTTGAAGGAAGATGACAAGTATTTTGAATCCTGACAGGTAGACAACTATATTATCATGAATTGGTTGACAAATAGTGCAGAGCCACAACTCGCGACGAATCTCTTGTTCAAGGAGACAACCAAGGAGATATGGGAGGAGTTGATGCAGACATATTCACAGCAAACGATCAAGTCACGTTATCGACATCTACATGCGGACTCTACATTGGTGGAGTACTATTGTTTTTGAAATCCAACATTTCGGGGGAGGCACGGCACGGTGCTCGCCCCAAAAATTTTATTAAAAAAGCTTAGAGCAAAAGAGAGAGAGGTACAACGGGGCAGAAGGAAGGTTGACAAGAAGAAGGGGATCGAGATCCCAACAAAAGCAAAAGAAAGAAGCTACATCAACGACCAGTCACGAGAAAGCATAGCTGCATGAGCCAGAACATTCTCCTTGTAAAACCTTTGCCCCCTAAAGATCGTAGAGTTACGCCCCAACCAAATCGCCCAAATGCACGCCGGACTATACGAGGAACTTGCCATATTCCAAGCGGCCGGTTGTACGAAACATGTAACAGGGAGAGGAGAATGGTAAGTATACATGTTTCTTTGTGGCATGCATCCACTATATCAGAATGTGAAGGACCAATTCCTCATATCAGACACATTTCTGTCCATCAAAGTCATATTTAAATGTCTACAACAAATCGAGAAGTCCAATGCTCGCGAACAACCTCCACAACATGTGGAGAAGTCATCATTTATGGCCTTATCAAGACAAGGAGGTCGCTTCAGCTATAGGGGTGGTCCCTCCAGAGGTGACCGTGATTCTGGTTGTGGTCGTAGCTGTATTCATGGCATTTACCATCTGAGAATGAATCATCTTTCGGAGAAGTGTTGGGAGAAGTTTGGAATGCCACCATAAGTTCACTTGGCATCTGTTTATGATAGCACAATAACTGAGGCACTTGCATAGGACTTTACTGGATAAACTGTCTAACTTTCAGCTTCTGAGTATTTACTCCCGATGGAGATATAGCGTTCTGATGCTTCATGATGCTTCATCCAGTGAGGCCACTTCTACTGCTCATCTAACCACCGATCATGTACCATTGCCAATATTGCAACAACTAATGCTTTTGCTTGGACTATCAACTCTGGTGCATCCACAGTCCACTCATCTGACAAGAGAAGGTAGTTCATTGATCTCTTCTTACCCTTCTTCGACCGTGCAATCAGTTCGAGTAGCCAATTGGGCTCATTCCTCAATTGCATCTGTAGGGAATATGGAATTCTCTTCCAGACTCCGTCTTAAGGGGGTTCACTGTGCGCAAGATTTCCCCCTGAGCTTACTGTCTATTCATAAGCTGTAAACTGAACTACATTATCGTGTGATTTTTGATGAGCTATTTTGCTATTTTTTAAGACATCTAGACGATGGATATTTTTGGTGGGAGACATGAAAAGGATGGACTTTACTATCTTGACATTCATAATGCTTCTACACTTGCTGGCATTGTATCAATCTCTTCTAACCCTCTTCCGTGGCATTTCCGTCTTGGTCTTTCGTCTGCTAAAGCTCTTTCCATGATGTTCCACGAACTTTCTCTACTGAAGACATTTCAATGTGAAGCTTGTCAGTTCGAAAAATATCATAGGACGTCTTTTCCTGCGAGGTTTGAGCCTCGCCATTCTGTTTCTTTTGTGTTGGTTCATTATGACATCCAGAGACCCTATCCTGTCTGTGCTGTAGGCGGTCACAAGTATTTTGTTGTTTTTATCGATGATCATAACAAATGTTCTTGGGTCTACCTAATAAAAAAGAGATCGGAGATTAATAAGATTGTTAATTTTTTTAAGTCCAAAAAAGAGGGGGAAACACTCGATGGTGCACGCCCCACGGTTTTTATTCAAAAGACAAGAAAAAACAGAGGGGGGGGGACAAACATACGCCGACCTGATCAGCTTCTCAAATTCCTGCGAAGAAATCAGAGAAAAAAAATATCTCGGTCGTTGTATCGACCAGGTGAGTTCTACCAGAAAAGATTAAGGTGAGTTAATCTTTTATTTTTTTATTTATACTCCTAAACAAATGTATAGTGGATTCGTACGGGAGTGTCGATCTCAGGGAGGCAAACTGTATTAAACTAGGGGAAATCGGTAGAAAAACTTAAGGTAAAGGGTTTCCTAATTTTTATTTTATTTTTAGGAATTTTTCTGAATTTTTATTTGATTTTTACGAATTTTATATTGTTTTTTGTATTTTTTAACTATTTTATGATTTTTTTATTATTAGAAAATATTTTTAATTTTTTTATTTAATTTTTATTTTGTTATATTTATGTTTTTAATGTGTTTTACTGTTTTTATGAATTTTTAGAGGATTTTTATGATTTTTTTGAAGTTTGATTTTATTTTTGAGGTGAAAAGGAAGTTTTTATTGAAAACAGTGGCGTATTTTGGGTTTTTAAGAGTGAAATTAATGTGGAAATATTTTTCTTGTATTTTCTGTACAAAGTAGATGAAAATCCCTTTAAAATGATAGGTTGTGCGTTTCTAGGTAATTTTTATTGAGTTAGTTATGATTTTTACAAATTTTTATGAATTTTGATTTTTTTATTGATTTCTATATCCAATTTTTATTTTATTTTATTTTATTTTTTTAAAAAACGTAATTAATACTGTACATTACGAAAAATCAAGTATTTTTGAGTATTTTTGTGTATTTTTATATTTTTATTTTTATTTATTATGTAGAGTATATAGTATGATAGTTATATACAAACAGGGGGTATAGATGCAAGTTTCAAGGAATAATAGGGGTTTTTGTGCAATTAGCACTCTCTTGCTTTTCCCTCCACCTGCTCTTCACGTGATCTGGTAGCTGCTTGGATCTGTACAAAGGTCTGTTTGAGATGCAAAGAAATCACCGGGAGCGTTCCTGTAAAATGCAAACAAATATCAACGGAATCAGCACAAGCACATATTATGCCGTTTAATCAGTTGGTCGCTGGACGTGATTGTTCACGTGCTGTACTCGTGATCAAGTTTAAGCGGTGGAGTAGTCTCTGGTTGAGATGCCAACGTGTGGCACGAGAGTATCCCTTGGATTAGGTACGATCCAAGGGTTCATGTATATCCTGGAAAGAGAATCTGTTCTTATTCTTTCTGTTGCAGATGATGTAGCTTTCGAACACGGGTGACGATACTTCTCAACGGTGCTTCGACCTTCAAGAGATGCAAATATCCTCAAATTTGCGGCGATGGTCTGACTAACCGAATGGGATTCGATGAACTCTCGAGCTCATTCCTCGCCTATCTACTGGAGAAGGAGGATCCAGATCCCATTGCTGAGATGCCTGAATATGCTGCTACGGATGAACGCTCCAGCTCTCAATCGAAGTTCGATAAGGTGTAATTGCTTCGTCGACCTACAGATGAAACTACGGACGATTGTGCTTCTGATATTCCGGGTTTACTCTATCTCCAGATATGCAATCAACCTGGACGAGAAACGAATGGATAGATCTCGCCTGGGACGGCTTTGGCTCGGTAGAGCCCCAGCGGTGATGGCCTCGACGCGGCGGCGGGGCGCGGAGACTGGATGCAGCCACGGAGGGCACCTCACTACGGCGGCAGCGGATCTCGCCGATCTTCAAATTCAACCTCGCTCGACGGAGGAACGGTCGAAGGTGTGGTCGCGGATATCAGAGGCCGTGGAGGTCACGGCATAGTTTATATATTCAACAAGCTCGATCTCTCGACGAAAGCTATGATGCTTCACGGGCTGATTTCGATCTCAGATGTAATTCGAAGATCAGAACAATACCTGCATGTAATAACAGAGGCTCGAGGTTTTCTCGACCGATTGTTAAGCGCAACGAGAATAAATGGATGACGTTATTCCGGAAGATGATTTGCAGGTGGAGACTTGATTATATAACACAGATCCGAAAAACCGAACAGAAGGAATGAGATGGATGTAATGCACAGGTGATATGGAAAATGGCTGGGAAGAGATGAAGTTTCCTGCGGATGAGGTTGTTCAACAGAAAATGGATGTTGAATATGACATTAGAGAATAAGGATCCGTAAGGGATTGAGGAGAGAAATAGGAGAAATTAGGAAGAGAATGGAAAACGGAAGTGAGAATAGACAGAGAAGAGAAGATGACGGGAGGAAGGAGAAATCGGAATGAGAACAGAGGGGGAAAGAGATTCTCGGATTACAGAGAGAATAAGGAGAAGATGAGTGGAAAACTAACCTGAGATTTTGAATGACGGAATGGAAGTGTCGCCTGATGAGGAGCAGAATCGGCTCCTGTTGGTGGTTTTCGCCTCAACGCGGCGGCGGCAACGCGGAGGCTTGGCGCACGGTGGAGAGGGTCTGCAACACCGGCGGCGATCACGCTGCACCTTGCTCCTGGACCTCGCTCAACGACGGAGAAGCAGCGGCTGTCACCCGAAGCTTCCTCTCGGAGCTCACTGGATTTGGAGGTGGTAATGGCGGATGGGTTTCCCGGAGGGGGGTCGAGGGGTTTATATAGCAGCGGAGAGATGCGGTCACCGGCCGTGGTGACGGGAACCGCGGAGGTTAGAGGAACGGCCGGCCAACGGCCGGCCGTTGGAGTTGGTTAGTGGTTGAGGCGGTTGCCGGATGAAGGAGAAAAGAAGGAAGGAGATGGAGGAAGAAGAAGAGGAGGAGGAAGAAGAGGCGTTAGGAGAAGAAGGGAGAAAGCAGGAGAGAGAAAAAAAAGTTAGGGCCAATGAAATGCTGACATGTGGCAAAGATAAAATAAATTGAATAAGACAAAATAGGTAAAAGACAAAAGACTTATATATAAGTATAAGAATAAATACCTTATACATTATATTAAGTAAATAAATAGTGTGGATAAAATTATAAATATTTAAATTAATTAATTAAATAATTTAAATAATTAAAGTATTATTTATTTATTTAAATAAAAATAGAGGGTTAATGTATTAAATAATAGTAAAAGTTACAGTTTACTGTACAAATATATCAATACGGACCCCGAAAACCGTGTTTTCCGCATTAACTCCGATTTTAGCGAAACTAGTGTCATTTTATAGATAATTGAAAAATATAAATTTAAGGACAGAGTTTGCTCAATTCGGAGTTCATACGGCCGAGTTATGAGGCTCGGACGAAAAAAGTAGTGGCTTTGGGCTTCCAGATTTTTTTGGTATTTTAAGTTACTTTTATTTTTATATTTTTATATACAATTTTAGATGATTTTAGGAAAAAGAATTAAGTTAATCGAGTTTACGGTTATTTAATTAAAAATCGGGGAAGTTTCTACATGTAATATATATATATACAACAGGTCCAAAAAGCCGAAACTCACCGGTTTTATCCGAATATTTTTCTGATATTTTTAATAAATAGTACTATATACAAAACGGATTTTAAAAGTGAGTTTGGTCATTTTGGAGTTTTCTATAAATAGATATGAACCTCGGAAGTTGGCTTTTACGGCTTTTCCGGTTCATTACAGTTATCTTATTTTTAAGCCGAAATATTTTTCTAATATTTTTATAAAATAATATATATTTTTGTGAACAATTTTTATAAAAGAAGTGTTTTGATTTGAGATGGTTTTGATGATAAATAAAATAGGTGAAGTATTTAAATGGTAAAAAATGGGTAATTTATATTTTTGGTCTTTATTTTCTGAATATTTTTATAAATTAGGATCCTTATCTCCCCCTACTTATTTCTTTTGTCGACCCGATCAATATTGACCTGGTCTCGGGGTTAGGATCAGTCTGTATATTTTCTATATACATCCTTCTTTTCTTTTTTATTTTCCTTTTTCTCTTTATTCTTTTATTTTGGATAATTTAAGTGTTAATTATATAATATTAATATTTATGTTTAGAATGTTAATTAATTGGAATTAGTGGATATTTACATGTATTTTACCAAGGATTTTAGCCAAAATGAAAGAATAAAGGCGATGAATCATGGATTCATCACACGCCCCACGGTTTTTATTCAAAAGACAAGAAAAAACAGGGGGGGGACAAACATACGCCGACCTCACAGGTCCACTACAACACCCAATTCTCCACCATGCGCTTGGCATATATCCCTACGTTCTCCTTATAGAATCTTTGGCCCGAGAACAACAAGTCATTCCGTCCTCGCCAAATTGCCCACAAGATGGCCAACGGATAGAGCAACTCCTTCCTCGGACTCTCCTTATTCGCAAGGAGCGTGTTCCAGAAATTCTGAAGATCGTCCGTGCAGCACCACAACAAGCCAGCCTCGTGCCAAACCTGAATGACCATGGAGCACGAAAAGAAGAGGTGCTCCACGGATTCAATCGCCTTAGTGCACAATGGACAAGTGTTGGAAACGCCGCCCAGAAGCCTGGCACACCGATCCCTCGTCATCAGCCTCTGCCTCCTGAGCAGCCAAAGGAAGAATCCAATTCTCTCCGGAAGCCCGAGACCCCAAAGGAAAGTGCAATCCCTGATCAGCAACGCCGAAAGCGACGGCGGTGGCCTTGAGATGGTCCCAAAAGCCTTCCTGACGGAGAAAGGACCCTCCCGCCAACACCAGTGATCCCGTCCCCAAAAGGGCGCCCTACCTCCCTCACAACGTCAAGCAGGGCCAAGAAATCCTCAAATCTTTGGTCGGAGAAGTTTGTTGAAAAAGTGGGACACCAATTCCCATCCACCCAGCACGCCGCAATCGAGCAACGCTTATCCTCCGCCAGGGCAAATAAGCGAGGGAAGCATGAGCAAAGCCCCCCCCTGTCCAAATCGTCCGCCCAAAAAGAGAACGAGCCCCCCACCAAGGATCGGCCTAAAAAGCGCAATGTTCTGCAAGAAAACCTTGACGACCCCCCTCCAAAAAGGGGTGGCGGAGGCAAGCCGGCCGAGTTGCGAAGGCGGTGTCCCCCTCACATCATAGATCCTCCGTACCACATCGCAGCAGAGATCCTCCCCCGGCTCCCACGCCCTGCTCGCCCATTTAAGCAGCAACGCATCATTCATATGCTCCAGCGACTTCACCCCCAGACCAACATGATCCTTCCTGTGCGTTAAATCCTCCCACCCAACAAGGTGAACCCCTCTGGTCCCACCCCTAGGCTTCCCTCAAAGAAAGGCGTGCATCCACTTCTCTAGCCGAGCCCGGATCCCTTTAGGCATCTGCCGATTGGAAAGGAAATAAATGGGAATGGACGAGAGGACAACTTTCAACAGGACCAGCCAGCCCCCCTCGATAGGACAGCGGCCTTCCAACCAGCTAACTTTGCCTCTACCTTCTCCACCACCCTTAACCAGTCCCTCATCCTTGTTCTGCCCAGAGCCAAGGGCATACCCAAATAGCCCAACGGCAAGTTAGAGCGACTTGACCCCAATACCACCACACACCCGACAGCCTCCTGCACCACACGACCGAAAGGAACGAACACGGACTTGCTATCGTTCTTAAGCATCCCAGACAACTCGCCAAAAATCTCCAGAGCCATGGCCATGCCCCTAACCTCCTCCAAACCCCCTTCAATGAAGAAAAGGGTATCATCGGTGTACTGAAGGATCGAAGCCATCACACCCTCCCTCGATTACTCTTTAGAGAGGCCACAATTGACCACACGAGTCGCAATATCAGACAGAACATCCGCCGCAAGGATGAAAAGCATGGGCGCCAGTGAGCACCCTTGACGCACCCCCTGTGCGGCTGAACCAAACCCCCCTCCGGTCGCCCATTCACCATGATCGAAAAAGAGGTCGTGGTGACACAACGCCTCATCCAAGAGATCCATTTCTCCGGAAACCCCTTCCTCCTAAGCACCGACCAGAGAAATCTCCAATCAAGGCTATCGTAAGCCTTCGCAAAGTCCACCTTCCATAGGACCCCACTCTTTTCCCTCCTCTGCCAATCAGCGATGATCTCAGATGCCAGAGTTATGCAATCCGAGATCGGCCTCCCAGGGATAAAGGCCGATTGCATCGGGGAGATAACGCTCCCAAGAATGTCGTTCAGCCTGTTAGCGAGGATCTTCGCAATTATAAGATATAGTGCGTTTGAGACTGCAATAGGGTGAAAATCATCGATGGAGATTATCGCCGATGATTTGGGCAACAAGATGATAAGCGCACGATTGACCCTATCGAAACCCGCGTTCCCTTGACAAAACTCCGAGACCACCTCCCACACCTCGTGGCCCACCAGGTCCCAAAAATCTTTGTAAAACGACACCGGAAAACCATCCGGGCCAGGCACAACGTCAACATTTAGGTTCCAAACATCATCTTTAAGCTCCTCCAAGGTCACATCACGAGTGAGAGAGAAAGAAGAAGACTCCTCCACAGCACGAGTACCCCGACCCAGCCACCTTCCCCTCCTCGGAATAGTTCTAGGCGAAACGTTCTTGAAATGAGCCGCAATAGCTCTCCCCATCTCCTTGTTTCCCTCCACGAGAACCCCATCAATGGAGATGGAGCGCAGCGCATTGGACCTGCGCCTCCCACTAGCAATACGATGGAAGAAGGATGTATTCGCGTCCCCCACCCGAAGCCAATTACTTCTCGATCTTTGTCTCCACTCCGTGACGCGCTTCTTATCCTCCAAAGAAACTTTCACCTGAGCAGCAGCGCGGCACTCCAGCTCAACCGCCGTGAGATCCCTGAGATCTTCCAACGCATCAAAGCTGCGAATGACCTCCTCCGCGTCCTTCCTAGCGGCGCATCTGGCAACCCTTGAATCCCTTTTGAAAGCCGCTAACCGCACCCGTAACGAAGATAATTTCTGGACAAAGCGAGAAGCAGCGGAGCCCGAGACCACCACCTCCTTCCAGTGGTTGGCCACCAGCTCCCTAAAATTATCTTCCAACAACCAGCATTTCTCGTACCTAAAAAGCCCCCTCTGGACTGGGGCATCCTCAGAGCACCAAATAATCGTATTGTGGTCCGAACAAGACTGCGGTTTGGCCTCCACCGAGGCTAAGGCGAAAGCCTCCAGAAGCTCGTTTGAAAGGAAGAAGCGATCAATACGCGAACGGGAGTTGAAACTTCTCCAGGTATACGCGATGTCCTCCGCATCCATCACCTCAAGGCCCAGCAAGTCAACGGTGTCCGCAAAATCACGCGAGCCCAGGTCCTGCCCTCCCCTCCCCCGGGCCTGTCCGAAGTGAGAAGAGTGACGTTGAAATCTCCCCAATTATCCAGGGGACTCCGCCGAATGATCTACCTACCGCAAGAAGGTCCTCCCAAAGCTCCCCCCGCAGAGCACTATCACTGTATCACAAGGACGATACACACAAGAAACATCCATCTGAAAGGAGGAGGCCGTGCAAACCAGGAGCACCGTCAGCACGTGCCTCCCACGAGACATCGAGACGAAGGAGAAGGACGAAGATCACCAAGCCATCAGTAACCCACCCGAGGACCCCGCTGCATCCATCGATCTGAACTAGTCAATGCCCCCCGCGCCAAAGGACCTCCAAACGTCGTCCGACATATATTGCACCTTTGTTTCTTGAAGCATAATAATGTCGCACCCCCACTCTACGAATCTTGAACCGACAATCCTCCGCTTATCCGGATCACCGAGGCCACCAACATTCCATGAGAGAATTTTTATTTGGGGTCAATGAAACTCCCTTCGATTTGGGCCACACCCGCGACCTCCGCAACACGAAGCTTCAAAGGTTGACAAGGCTGCGCCTCCGCACTCGAAACCCTGGCTATGTTCCTTCTTCTGTACCTCTTCCCACTTCTCTTGTAGCTCGGCCCCGCGCCGGAGACATAACTAGAGATATCAGCATTGTCGGCATCTACACAACCGATCAAGGCCCTCCGAGCTGTCCGAAGCGATCGTCGGGACCGCAAAGGAGGACGGTTGAGCCCGAGCCCTCCCCTCCGCTGTGAAAGGAGGGAAGAGGGAGAAAAAAACCATCTGCGGAGAGCCACCCAGCGCTTCACCGTAGCCCCAGGAAGGAAAAAACCATGTCGACAAGGCCGAGGAGGCCACGGTCGGCAAGAGCCTCGTAGGATCCGATGGCACCTGTCCGACACCCGTATCCGAAAAGCCCCTTTGACCTGCCACCGTAAAAGACACCGCACATGGCTCCGCGAGCGAATTCGCGTAAACGGGCCAAGCAATCGGACCCACCTCCGACTCCATCGCAGGCGGTGACGACTCCGGAAGCCCTTTGCCCACGTCACCATGCAAAGGGAATATACTTGACGACAGGTACATAATTTTTGAGGAGTTCACGATGCGCCGCGTGCACTGAGCCGTTCGCGCCTTTCCACCGAGGGGACCCCTCGGAAAATCAACCGCCAGCGCGGAACCCGAAACTGCTCCGGACTCTCCGTCGGCCACCACCCTCGTAGTCTCCAGCGACGGCGGAGGTTCATCGATCAGGAGCTCTATACTGATAGAGAAGGAACCCACCTTCAAATCTGCGAAGGTGCTTCGCCCTCCAACCTTGTCGAGGAAGTTCTTGCTGCACTCAAACAGGATCGTCGTGTCCTCCACAGGTGAACCATGCCTGAGTCCATCATCCAGCACTTCCCAAACCGTTCCCCAATGACGCAAGGCCTTCCGCAAACAACCAGTCGATCGCGAGAGGAAGGGGACACCCTTCACAGTAGCCATGCAAACCTCCACCTCCGGGCTGACCCATCCACAAAACGTAAACTCCTCCAGCAGACGTTGCCGACATCCCCATTTTGAAGCAGCCGCTCTATTTTATTAGCCGATCAACCACGAACACAACACCTTCGAGCATCCAACTTCACAACATCTCCCGTGAACCGCGTGCCAAAGAAGCCACACAGATGTGCGAACACCACGTCCATCTCGACAACGCCCCTCACCGCGTACCCTTACAACGCGTGCCTTCGTGCATGACGCACGCCCACCCTTACCTCCTGCGATGGCTGAGTGTCCCCATCCCCTCCCAAAACAGTAGGGATATCCAGAGGCCTTGTCGCAATAACGCCCCGGACCACGTTCCCCACCATCTCCGCGAACGAAGGCCCCCCCTCCCGACGAACTTCAGCAGCATGCCAGTTGTAGCGGCCACCAAGGATAGTTTGGTCCCTCGCTGACGCCTTTGCTTCGAAAGTCCCACGAGTCGTCATGCAACTTGCTTATCGGTGCCCCACCTTTCCGCAAGAAAACACATCTAGGAGGTGAAGGACAGAAAGAGGCAACATGCCCTCTGATCCCACATCGAAAGCATCTCCGCCCAGGTTTCTTATGCGAGACACTCCTCCATTCCCTGCTTTCCCCTACAAGAGGCTTCTCTTCGAAGCCCCGAGGTCGCTCCTCACCCTCGTCCGAGACGAGCACCGCCTTCCATTTCGCACTTGCTGTCGCCCTTGCACTCATCGCTACGCCCTATGTTAAATCTTTCTTTCAGATAATGGAGAATGCCTACTCTACTTGTATTCAATTTTTGTGGATTGATAATGCGCTTGAACTCACTCAACATGATTTGGTGTCATTTTTTGATTCTCAGCGTGCTATCCATCTAATGTCATCTGCCTATACCTCTCGACAGAATGGAGTTGTTGAGAGGAAACTTTGTCGTCTTATTGATGTTGCCAGATCTCTTCTTTCTCACATGAAGGTTCCTAAGACATACTGGGACAACGTTCAGGAAAGCGGTATGCGTATGCGTTCGGACAGGTCACTGAATACCGCTTAAGCGGTATGCATGGGATATGCGGGGTATAAGCGGTTCTACGCGGTTTCCTAATTTTTTATTTATAAATAAATAAATATATACAAAAGTGACTACAACAGAATAAATTATGCATAGTTGTGGTCCAACAGAAGATCTAAGAAAAATAACTTTTATATAGAGGTTAATACTTCAATAGAAAAATTAGCACACATGATAATTAACAACAATCACCAAAATATGTAAGTAGCTAAAAAAGAAAACTGAAATTCAAAACAAATAACATTAACAAAAGTACTAATTAGATAACATAAGAAAAATGAAATGTTCAAGCGACAATATTTTACTAAGTACAAAGCAATTCTAATCCAGTCATCATCAAATTTCCACTACGATATTTTTTCATCTTCATCGGATAGGAGTTCTTCCTCATTCAAACTCGGCAATGAGGTTTGTTGACGCATAGGCTATTTTGTATTCTTTTTTGGTTATTCATTTTCCTGTTATTCTCTTTATGTAATTTACCCATAGGCTACTCTCCCTATATAAGAGAGCCTAGGGCTATGGAATAGATTATCTCATTTTTCACGTTTCCCAACATGGTATCAGAGCGACGGTCCTAGACCGGAGTTCTCGAAACCCTAACCCTAACCCGCCCCACCCGCCGGCCTCTCTTCTCTCTCTCTTCTCTCGGCGATCGCCTCTCCCCGATCGCTCATAGGCGCAGCCTCGATATCGATCACCTCCCAGCCCTGACCCTCCAGTGCTTCTCGCTGATCGCCGTGGGGTTGGCTTCTCGCTGATCGCCGTGGCGCAGCCCCACAGGGTTGGCTTCTCGCTGATCGCCGATCGCCTGGCGCTTCTCACCAAATCGGGCCTAGAACCGATCGCCTAGTGCTCCTTGCGCTACTCGCCGATCGCTGCGCTGCATAGCGCGCATCACGTGCACTCTACAGTGCATCTTGCGCCTCCTGCGGTGCGCCTTCTGGGCACCATCTCCTGGCGGCACCATCTTTGCGTGTTGTGCTGTGCGGCAAGCGTGCACCTTCCAGTGCAAGCGTGCTGTGCTGTGCTGTGCGCATAGCGTCAGTCTCCTGTGCGCATAGCGTTTCGTGGTTTTCTACAAGCGTGCTCTAGGGTTTCTACAATAGAAACCTGTACGGGTGCGGATCGTAGCGCGCGTAGGTCGATGGGGATAGTTGCTTGAGGTCTACACATGCAGCTCATCCCGTCTATGTCATTGTAGGACAAATATTATCTGTTGCAGGTCGCTCCAGTCTTCTGTATCCAGTATGTCAGAAAGCAAGGCAGATATTCCATCCATGGGCGCATTTCGTGGTCCAGCGCCCATTGTCAAGATGGATGGCACGAATTATGAACTGTGGGCAATGCAGTTCATGAGTATGATGAAGTCCACGGGCAAGAAGCATATTCTCACAGAGCCCGAGCCTGCAGAGAAGACTGGAGTCCATGGCCTCATGGGAGGCTGACGATGCATATGCAAAGGTGTGGCTATCTGGCACATTGGCTATTGAAATCGCCAATGACATTCTTCATCAGCCCACAGCCAAAGACATGTGGGATATCCTAGCAGCGACATATTCTCAGGCGAGGAATGAGACGAAGATCCTGCAACTTCCACATGATATATTCACAATTAAGCAGAATGGCCGCCCATTACATTCTCTCTATACATCTTTGAGAGGAATGTTTGAGAAGCTCCATAGCTTCATGCTACTTACCGCCACACCAGAACAGCAGAAGACATACAGGAATGCGACAATGGTGGGTGTGTTTCTCGCTGCACTCGATCCAGAGTATGAGGCAGCACGTTCACAGATTTTGGCGGACTCGACTATTCCTCCCATGGAGGAAGCTTTCACAGATTGAGCAGGATTACTGTACCTTCAGCAGTCACTAGTCAGAATCCCTCAGCCATGGCAGTCAACAGAGGCCGTGGTTCTCAATACCAGGGCCGTGGACGTATTCCCCGTGGAAGGGGTGGCCGCACTAGGCCAACATGCTCGTATTGTCACAGAGTCGGCCATACTGAAGACACATGCTACTCAAAGCATGGATTTCCTGCATCTGCACGAGCTGCTGAGCAGATAGAGCCCCCGTCTGCATCTACACTGGATCAGCGTTTTGATGATCTGGTTGCCCGCCTCAGGGGCATTATCCCCACCATCTGGCCCAGCACCGATGACAGAGAGTCATACTGATGTTGCTGCTTCTGCTTCTGCGTCTGCTTCTACGAGTACTTCAGGTAGTACACTTGCACTTCATAGTAGTAGATCGGATACATTGCCATGGATCATGGACTCAGGCGCTACACATCATCTATGTGGCGACCAGAGTCTACTTTCAGGATATACTCAGATCCCTCCAGGACGGACAGTAGTGATTGCCAATGGCACACATTCACCCATCACGGGCCAGGGGGAGATTAGATTGACATCCTCCATGCAGCTCAAAAATGTTTACATGCACCACATTTTCTATGAATCTTTTGTCAATCAGTCAGATTACGAAGGATCTCCAATGTCGAGCTATTTTTGATCCATCTTCTTTGATTTTTCAGGACATCCGTACGGGCAACGTGATTGGTCATGGCTATGAGCAAGGAGGCCTCTATCGTCTGAACCAGACCCCATTTGCCGGAATCACATCTTCTCCTGCTGGACAAGTATCTTTCTCTCCTGTGGCATCTGCGTTTTGGTCATCTACCGCTTCAGAAATTGCGTCTTGTCTTACCTTATAGTTTTTCTCACACACCTATCCAGTGTGAGGCGTGTCAGTTGGGAAAACATCACGGTCATCGTTCCCAGTAGTCAAGGTCGGAGTAGTAACTCCAAATTTGAGTTGTTTCATGTTGATGTCTGGGGTCCAAGTCGTGTTCCCGGATCATCAGGGGCACAGGTTTTATATTGTTTTTGTAGATGATTTCTCAAGAGCATCATGGGTCTTTCTAATGAAAAATAAGTCTGAAGCTGGAAATATTATTATTCAATTTCTAAATGAGATTCAGAATGTTTTTTCCACAACTGTCAAAATTATGAGAAGTGACAATGCCTTAGAGTTATGCACCAATAATCTAACAACTACTACTCCTCTAAAGGAATTGTTCACCAAACTTCCTGTGCCCATACGTCTCAACAAAAGGGGTTGCAGAAAGAAAACCACCGTCACCTTCTTGATGTCACAAGGTCACTTCTCATTCAGAGTCATGTCCGTATTCATACTGGGGTGATGCAGTCCTTACTGCATGTTACCTTATAAATCGTATGCCCTCGTCTGTCCTGAATGAACAGGTTCCTTTCTCACTGATTTATCCTGACAAGGATCTGTTCACTCTTACCCCTCGTGTGTTTGGGTCAGTCGCGTTTGTCCATCAGTTGTCGCCCGGTTCTGACAAGCTCTCTCCTAGAGCTGTCAAGTGTGTATTTGTGGGGTACTCCAGAACTCAAAAGGGGTACAAGTGTTTTGACCCTGTGCGTCGGCGGTATATGATCAGTGCAGATGTTACATTCTTTGAATCCATCATGTATTTCTCAGATTCTGGGAAAATGCAGCCGCCACCTATATCCCCTGACATTGTATTCATGGCACCACCAACATCACAACCGCCACCAACATCTGAACCGCCACCACCACCGCCACCACCATCAACAGTACCTCCGTTACCATTCCATTACACCCGGAGGCCGAATCAAACCTCATGGTCCTGACCAGTCAACTAGCTCGCCTACGGTATGTAATGAGAATATTAATGTTGATGGATCTGACGACATTTCTCAGCAGGGTGCATTACAGGAGCATGGTGATACCACAGAGGACCTCGATGTTCCAATAGCTCTACGCAAACCGAAGGGAAGCTGTGTCCAGTATCCTGTATCAGCAGTGGTGTCGTTTGAGAGGCTATCTGGACCATTCAGGACGTTTGCACTGGCACTTTCAGCTACAGCCATTCCACGGAACCATCATGATGCTATGCAGGATGCTAGATGGCGACTAGCAATGGAAGAGGAGATGGAGGCACTTCAGTCTAGAGGGACCTGGAGTTTGGTTCCTATACCTCCAGATGTTAGCCCGGTGAGTTGCAAATGGGTGTTTACAGTTAAGCACAATGCAGATGGTTCCATTGACAGGTACAAGGCACGCCTTGTTGCTCGGGGCTTCACGCAGACATATGGGGTAGATTACCTAGACACCTTCCCCCTGTGGCGCGCCATTCCACTTTACGGATCCTGCTATCTGTTGCGGTTGCTAGAGACTGACCACTCTATCAACTGGACGTAAAGAATGCATTTTGTATGGGAGACTTGCAGGAGGAAGTCTATATGCAACAGCCACCTGGTTTTGCTGTTGAGGGGGAGTGTTCCAAGGTTTGCAGATTGCATAAGGCCATCTATGGTCTTAAGCAGAGCCCCAGAGCATGGTTTTCAGAAGCTTTCAGACCTCTTTGAGAAACAAGGATATAAACGCTCCAATGCTGATCATTCCTTGTTCGTGCAGAAGACGGCGAGAGGTATCATTGTAATCATGGTTTATGTTGATGATATCTTGATTACAGGTGATGATGACAAGGCATTAAGCAAGCAAAGGAAAGGCTGGGGACCGAGTTTGTCACCAAGGACTTGGGAGTTCTTAGATATTTCCTGGGGCTGGAATTTGCTAGAAATCCATATGGATTAGTCATGACACAGAGGAAGTATGTCACAGATTTACTGAGTGAGACAGGTATGCTAGGGTGTCGACCTGCTACGACACCAATGGACCCTAGCATGAAGCTGTATGATGATGACACAGAAGAGGTGGATCAGAGAAGGTACAGAGAACTGGTAGGCAAATTACTGTATGTCACTATCACTAGACCTGATATACAGTTTGCAGTGAGTCGTGTGAGCAGTTCATGGAGCAACCACGCCAGGTCCATATGGATGCCATACACATGATTCTGAGATATCTAAAATCATCTCCAGGTGCAGGCTTGATATTTAAGAAAGGAAAGGAGATTTCTGTTACAGGATGTGCGGATGCAGACTATGCAGGATGCCCCAAGGACAGGAAGTCAACATCAGGGTTTGCAGTCTATGTTGGAGATGCTCTAGTTTCGTGGAAGAGCAAGAAGCAGACAGTAGTAGCTAGATCCAGTGCTGAATCAGAATATAGGGCTATGGCCCAGGCGAGCACAGAAATGATGTGGGTAAAATCCTTACTTGCAGACCTATGTATTGATATACCTCTTCCTATGAGGTTGGAATGTGACAATCAGGCTGCCTTGTTCATTGCAAATAACCCAGCCTTTCATGAGAGGACCAAGCATATTGAGGTCGACTGTCACTACATACGTGACATGATTCAGAAGGGGTTCATTGCTACATCTCACGTCACATCAGAGAATCAGACTGCTGATATTTTCACCAAGGCATTATTTAAAGGCCCATTCCAGAAGTGTGCGTCCAAGCTGAGCATGATTGATATCTATGCTCCATCTTGAGGGGAGTGTTGACGCATAGGCTATTTTGTATCTTTTTGTTATTTCATTTTCCTGTTATTCTCTTTATGTAATTTACCCATAGGCTACTCTCCTATATAAGAGAGCCTAGGGCTATGGAATAGATTATCTCATTTTTCACGTTTCCCAACAAGGTTGAACTAGTAGCATGCCTTTGGCTTCTCTATGTTGAACCAAATCTTCAACGCCAGTTGCATCATCCACTAAGCTCCACGTTAGCCCCGATTCTTGGAAAACTTCATCATCTCCTTCATCTTCTTCATCAATCCAATCTCGCAAATGAGTTCTATCATTTGTGGCAAATGGATTATTTCTTTTTCATATGGTGATCCCTTAACTTGGCGTTGAATCTGACACACCAAATCATTTAATCACTTGAATTCAAGCTTGTTCCTTTTCTTCGTATGGATATACAAAATCACCATAAATATATCGCTAACCACCCCATTAATGATGTGTAGCATGTGAGATGTATAACACCAATTTTTTTAACTTTACGCCTCAAAAGTGCTCCAATTCCTTTCACAGCCCGAGGAAGAAGCTGCCAACTTTAAAACTTTCATTGCCATTTCTTTCAATTGCGACGTTTCTTTGCCATGTTATTCCCACCAACGGGCTATTTTCAAGAAAAAAATAGTTAATAATCATTAAACATATAAGTCTATTAATTCTAGTGAGAATAATACTCGGATTGAAATCATCATCAATGATTAACCTTTGTCGAATAGCAAAGGGTTTACCAAATGATCTTTCTGTCCCTTCATATAAAGGCAACTCCTTCCTGGTGATGATATCTTGGATCTCTAAATCAGAATAGAAAATATCCATACAATCCAAGAATCCCTTCAGAGCAAGGCCTTCCCTCTGGATTTGAGCATTGTCCCAATAAAAAGTAGGGATTCAAATAATATGCAGCAAGGTGGAGGGGGTTATCCAGTCTTCCTTTTGACTTTGAGTCAATGACATCAACAAAATGTTTGTAAGATGCTTCGACATCTTTGAAAATGCTCACGATCTCTTTTCTAGCATATGCAACTCACCGTATACAAACCCCATAGCCAGCCTCCTATCTCCATCAACAATCCGCAGAAGATGTACCAATGGAGAAAAGACCTTCAATATCAAAGACACTTAAGTTCAAAATGAAGGACTCAAAACTATGGCTGAAGGCATTTCGCCCTTCTTGGTCTTGTACCATTTACAAGCTCTCCATTCATCAGAAGAAAACATAATTCTCAACTTATCCTTCTTCTCCATCACAGATTGCAAAGTGAGATATGTGGTAGCAAATCTTGTTGTTCCTGGCCTCACTATCTCGCCCTTTTACGCAAATTATCTCATCAATCTCAATGTTTTTGCATGACTGTATATGAAGATAGTCAAGGTCCTTGCCTTTGTGATGGCAGTTTTCACTTTCGATTCTTTACCGATCTCTTCTAGTATAAGATCGATGCAATGTGCTGCACAAGAACTCCAGAATATCCGTGGGTACTTTGTTCTCAAAATTCTGCTAGTAGCCATATTGGCAGATGTATTGTTTGTCACTACTTAGACTACATTATTAGGCCCAACTTCCTCAATGGACTTATCTACTAAGGAAGCAATGTACTCCGCGGTATGAGAATCTGCAGACGAGTCAATAGAATTCTGAAAACTAGTTCCAAGCACGCAATTGACACATATATTCATTATGCTCCTTCCTCTCCTATCAGTCCATGCATCCGTCATAATGGAACATCCAGAAGTCTTCCAACTATCTCGATGCATTTGCAAGAACTCTTTATTTGCTTAACTTGTTCCTTGAAAAGAGTTTCTGTTAGCTCATAGTACGTTGGAGGCTTGTACGACCACCTCCCATACTGTCAAATTTCTTCGCACATTCGAAGAATGAGTCACTTTTGACAACATTAAAAGCAATGTCATTGTCATAGAAGTACTTTGCCACAAATGAATTCATGCATGCACGTTCCTCCTTGGCAAATGTATCTTTGATTGAAGAATGGCAAATCTTCTGTTGAAGTACACAACCTTTTCCCGTCCCTTTCTTCATCAGCCAAGGGTTGATTAATCTTAATGGCGTCTTGCCCTTGAATTTCTTTCATCCTCGAGTTCTTCTCATTCCTTTTCACTTTAATTCCTTCCATGTTGTCCATAATTTCTTTCTTCACCTCAGGAGACACCTTGGGACAAGATGTCGTATTGCCTTTAATGTGAGCCAAATGTTGCTTCATGCGATTGATCCGTCCTTTCACAACCTTCCAACACAATCGACAAGTGACCATGCTAGGGCTACTTGGATTCTCTAGAAAAGCATACTTCCATCCCTAGATCATTAGAACCAGGAGGAACAAAAAACTCTGATATATTGCTTCTCTGAATAGGAGGCTCACTTTTAGTTCCAGGCGTAGGAGAAGAACCGCTGTCAGATGGTAGTCTAGAGGCCATAGTTTCCTGGCATTCAATCATAATTATAGAATAAAATACCAACAAAAAAGTTTAATTTGCATATACAAATAAGAGTTTTATCTTTTTAAACAAACAATTGTTTAAAGAATTATGCTTAAACAAAAAAGTGTAATATGCATTGCATACTATCCTCATTGTCCTATGTATTGATATCATAGAAGAGACAATTTACATGTGTAGATGCAAAGAGAGTGAGTGCATGATTACATGAATGCTTGCTTATAAAATGTATAGAATGTAAATTTGTACAATTTACTGTAGAGCTCAAAACTGAACTTTTACATGTCTTAAAACTCGAAAGTAGTGTCAAAAGATATATCATTGAATGTGGTTTGCTATAAAGATGATTAAACCGGGCAATTAAACTTTGAAATGACAAACATCTAATTTGGGGATAAACTCCTTATCTTCGTTACATATAATGAGGAAGAAATTATAAACCTAGCTACTACGATCGAAATTTTCAATTTTATGCCTGCCTTACAAATAAACAGAGCAATATCCTATGTTTTTACTCTAAATCTTAATCAGACAGAAAAAGATAAGCTCAAATTGATGTTCAATTGGAAATTTTCCTATAAACTACTTGGGGTTCTGTATTCAAAAATAAAATAAAAAACCGAAATTATTGAAAAAAGGAATATGAGTACCTTCTCACAGTGATGATAGAGGTGGGAGGTGGTGGAGGCGCTGCTGGTACTTTGGGGTGCGACGGAGGAGCGAGGAGGCAGCGGAAGAGCTGTGAGGAGGCGAAGGAGCTGGAGGAGCTGTGAGGAGGCGAAGGAGCTGGGACGAGCCGGAGGAGGCAGAGGAGACAGAGGAGTTGGGAGGAGGCAGAGGCGATGGGAGGGGGCGGAGGATCTCGATGTTGGAGGGAGGAAGCAGGATGAGAAACCTAGGCTGATCGAGTAGGCTACTATGGGCTAGGCTGGGGTTCTGAGCGGCCGCACGGTCCGCATATGCGGCAGCATAGCCCGCATATGCGGTTCACTCATGCGCTAGGGGTGCATATTGCTACGATTCACGTATGCGACGCGTCTGAGGGTCCGCGCATGCATATGCGGCTGCTCAGAGCGCTTTCGTGAATACTGACGGGGGGGATACCATCCTTATTGTAGTCCATCTTATCAACAAAGTATCTTCGTCTGTCTTATAGGGAACTATTCCTTTTTCATTATTTTATCATGATGAGATGCCTTTTCCCTTACCTTTGTGGATTTTGGGGTGCACAACTTTTATTCACAATTTTCATACTGTAGATAAATTGTCTGCTTGTGCAGTCAAAAATGGTATAGATGCTTGATCACGTGTTGGCGTCGTTACATGTCTCTGCTGATGTCATCTTTTTCGAACATATTAATGTCTTCGCATAATCCGTCGATGACATACCCTTGGAGTTACCACCACGCTTACTGTCTATAAATGAAAGAATAACGATAAAACAACTCTCTTCCATTGTCTATTCCCTTTTTTTTTGCAGGAAAAAGTACCTTTTTTGACTGCCCCTTCCACTGCTCGTTTGGATTCTCCACCGGATCTCCCTATAGCTCTGTAACGAACTAAGAGACATTGTACTTTTCATCCTATCTCTTCTTCTACTTCCGTCGAAAGTCTTTGTAGTGGTGATAAACGATTTCCAAATGCCATGATGACGATCACTGTTCTACATGATCATAATGATGCGATGCAAGACCATGGTTAGTAGATCTCCATGGACGAGGAGATAGATGCTCTTACATGCAGAGGGACATGTGATTTAGTGCCTTGTCTACGGGGGTGAAACCAATCGCATGTCGATAGGTCTTCACGATCAAACAATCTCCTGATGGAACAATTGACAGGTTGAAAGCACAATTGGTGGCTAAGGACTTCTCTCAGACATATGGTGTGGATTATTTTGAGACGTATTCACCGGTGGCCAGATTGGATTTTGTTCGCACAACCTATATTCCAACCTGATGTGAAGAATGCCTTTTTTATGGTGATCTTGAGGTAGAGCTTTATATGATGCAGCCGCCTGAGTACTCAGTTGACAGGGAGTGTGTATGTCGACTTTACAAGGCTATCTATGGCCTAAAGCAAAGTTCACGAGCTTGGTTTGACAAACTCACGACTGGGATCAACTCTCTTGGGTTCTGGAGGATGACATTAGATTACTCCATCTTTGTGAGATGACGAGCCATAGGGATTATGATGTTGGCTGTCTATGTTGATGACATGGTGAAAACTGGTGATGACAAAGTAACTATTGTAGAGACCAAAGCCTTCCTTTAGAAGGTGTTTGTCACCAAGGACCTTGATCAGATTCAATACTTCTTGCGTATAGAGGCTATCCGCATAGTAGAAGGGCTACAATTGTCACAAAGAGGATATTGCATGGACATTCTTACAGAGGCAAGTTTGTTCTTTCTTCCCAATAAAAGAGGCAAGTTTGATCTTTCTTCCCCATGAAAGAGGCAAGTTTGTTCTTTCTTTCCTATGAAGGGATACAATTGTCACAAAGTTTATTCTTCACAAAGAGGCAAGTTTGATCAGATTCTTACAGAGGCAGTTTGCTGTAGGCGAAGGGTTCTTTCTTCCCGCTCCGGCGTACTGATCGGGGAGGGCGGTGGTTCTGAGGCCCTGTTCCTCGCCTCTTCAAATGTGGGAGTCGTTGCGAATGGGAAATTTCGGGGGATGTGATTGAAGTAAGCCTGTGGCGAGTTGCGGCGAGAGGTCTGTCGGAGGAGGAGGAATGGGGTCTCCTCCGTTTGTCTGCTACTGGCAAGTCAGGTCTTCGATGGCATCGGGTCAACTCTTCGGATGGCACCATGGGCTTCAGTCTCCTGGAGAGAGTTAGTGCAAGGGGCTGGCGTATTATATGCGCTCTCTGCATGCGGTTCGTGACTTGCTTGGAGTTGGTCTCAAGTGCAGCGGTTGCCTGCTAGGAGAACCGCGCTTGATCCTATCCTCTTGGTGAAGCGTCTGAACCCGTCGAAGCTTGGTTGGTGGAAGGTTTCTTCGTAGAGGATGACTCTCTTCCTGGAGCTCTCGTCTCTGAGGCACTCCAGAAGGCTCGACATCCACCACCGATGCAAATTATCGAGGGCATTGCCTTCCGGGATAGAGGAGGACCGACCGGGGGCTGATGGAGGATCGGGCCGGGAAGAGGAACAATCTCGGGGGAACGCGGCGAGGGCGCTGGTGACGACCGTTCGACTGCCTGAAGGCATTCAATTCGAGGCATTTCGCAGTGTTTTCAAAAAAGGAGAGTCAGTGGTCCAACTCCCGAGGAAAGACGTTTCAGTTAGAGAGGTGGGCCCTTCAGGTGACTTGGTGGATGCGGGGGCCTCACACGCCTTCGTTAAGAGGGAACCTCTACTCGGATGAACCGATTACGGATCTAGGCCCTCGTTCGGAGTGTCAAGTTGTCCTAGTACGGACCTGTGGTCAACCCTCCGCTTGCCCGACTTCTGAAGCCTCTTCACAGGGGGCTCTTAGAGAGGGACTGAACTCGACGGCTCAAACCAAGGCGGAAGGCGGTCTTGTGGACCAAGAGAGGTGAGGGGCGGCTCGATAATGCTCGCACAAAAGCAGGAAGAGGGTTGCGCGGGAGTCGGCATGGACTTGAGCGGGACCTCGGGGGGCGAGTCTGGCCGGCTCGCGGATCGTGGTGGTGAGACATCTGGTGCCAGATCACAGGATTACCCTCAGTTTGGGGCTTTCTACTCCAGAAGGGGCCTCCCAAAACCATTGAAAAAGAAGTTGAGGCGAGCAAAAGCGCGGGCGATGACATCAGATTTGTGTGGAGCTTGGGTGGATGCTTCGGCGAAGCAGGGTCAGGCAGTGCTGGCAAACAGGTTCAGCCTTCTTGACAGAGCCGTGGCGGTGCAACTAGGGGTGGTGCCCCCCAAAGTGATGGTTTCTTTTGTTACCAGATGAAAATCCTCTCCTGGAATGTGCAGGGTGCAGGTCGCCCCGAAAAGTGCCTGGCAATAAAAAACCTTGTAGATGAGGTGAAGAATGATATCTTTATGATCCGGGAGACGAAAGCTTCGAGAGGGGCGGAGAAACTATCGAAGGACCTTGACATGAGAGATCGTTTTGGCGTGGTTGATCTGGAGGCTACTGGCGAGTCTGGTTGCTTGCTGACGAGATGGAAGGACTCTCGCTTTGAGATGATCTCTGTCTCTCGCTTGCAGTCGTCTCTATCTGTGGCGCTTAAGAGGCGTGCGGGCGGTTTTCCTTTTCTCGTCTCTAACGTTTACGACCCTACTGGCCAGGAGCGTGACTCGCTGGCTATGGATTTGGATGCCTTGGGGCAGCGTACGAGGACGGGGTTTGGCTGATTGGGGGAGACCTAAATGTGATGCTTTTATCGGAGGATAGACCTCGACAGGGCGGGGGACGTGGACCGGTCGCAGAGTTGCTACGGAGGTCCTTGGATGCGTTGGGCCTATCAATAGTCGATGATGCTCGTTGCTCATATACTTGGTGCAATGCGATATCCCGTTCGAGATTGGACAGATTCCTTTTTTCGATTGAGGGTGCAGAGTCCTTCCCCTTTTCGCGGGCCTGGGCTTTTGCCGCTCACGCACTCTAACCACACACCGATTTTCTGGTCCTTGGGGGAGGAGGCGAGGAGCAGATTTACTTTTCGGTTCGAGCGATGTTGGTTACTTGAAGAAGGCTTCTGTGAGGATGTGATAGCCCACTAGAGAGAGTGGGAGCCGGTGGGTTCGACAGTCGCCTGCATCTCAACAAAATTGTCTCTTTTGAAGGCGCACCTTACTTGGTATGGCAGGGAGACGAAATGGCGACGTAAGCAGGGGATAGTGGAGGCGCAGGCCGGCATGAACCGCCTGACGTGCTGGATGACGCGAGAGGCCTCAACCCAAAGGAGTTGGATGAGAGGATGGTTCTGCTGGATGAGATCATGGTGGAGGACCGTAAAGAAGAAGTTGAATGGAGACAAAAATCAAGGCAGAGATGGTTGCGCGAGGGTGATGCACACACACGTTACTTCCACAACGTGGCATCGGGGAGGAGGTGTAAAAACTATATCCACACTCTACTCGTGGGGGGGCGACGGGAGTCGGGGGAAGCTAGGATGGGCGCCACGATTCGTGATCACTTTGTGGCTAGCTCGAGGCGGAGGAGGCGTAGCGGCTGGGGGTGGTTGGGAGGAGGTGCCAGGAGACTAAGTGACTCGCATGTGACTGCGCTGCAGGAGCCTTTCTCGGAAGCGGAGTTGAAGGGGGCGATTTGGGGGCTGAATGCAGATGGGGCTGCGGGCTCGGATGGCTTCTCGGTGCTGTTCTACAAGGAGTTATGGGAGCTGTTGAAAGGTAAGGTTATGGAGGTCTTGATCGAATTCGCGGAGGGCAATGGTGGCTTCGACATAATTAACAGGGTGTTATTGTTTTTGCTTCCAAAGAAAGAAAATCTGGAGATTATAGATGATAATCGGCCATTCGCACTTTCTAATGCGATTTATCTTATTGTCGCCAAAACTCTTGCCAATCGACTTAAGGTAGTCCTCGACTCGGTGATCATGCAAGTGCAGTCTACATTTATTCCGGGTAGGCAAATGGCAGATGGCTTGTTTGCGGCAATGGAGATATGCCTCCAATGGAAGAGGTCGAAGGCGAAGGGCGCGCTTTGGAAGCTTGACTTCTCCAAAGCTTATGACTGTGTCGATTGGCGCTTCTTGTGGGCATCACTAAGACAGAGGGGCCTCCCGGAGTTGTGGATCAGTTGGATGAAAAGATATGTTACGAACTCATCTTATTCGGTCCTTATTAATGGTTGGCCGGAGGGTGGTTTCTTTCAATCGCAGCGGAGGGTGCGCCAGGGGTGCCCATTGGCACCGATGCTCTTCGTCATTGTGGATGATGCTCTGGCGATTTTGCTTAACCAGGCGGTGGATTGTGGCTTGTGCGAGGGATTTCAGCTGGATGATATCCCCATTCATATACTACAATATGTGGATGACACGCTTCTCATGCTGGGTGGGTCGGATGAGCAAACAATGCATGCGGTTATGCTCGTTGATATATTTGACGAGTTGTCGGATCTGCTGTCTAATAGTGCCAAATCCGCCGTTATCACGTTTGGGCTGCTTGGCGGCGAGCGTGAGAGTGTCACGGGTATCACCGATTGCCCCTCAGAATGCTACCGGTACTATACCTGGGCTTGCCGTTGGTGGACGGAAGGTTGAAGAAAGAGAACTGGAATGTTGTGCTCAATAAGATGAAACAAATATTGGCGGGATGGAAAGCTATCACCCTATCCAGGGGTGGTAAACTTACTCTGTTAAAGCATGTGTTATCGGCGATGCCGTTATTCTTCTACTCTACACGCATCCTTCCGGTTGGGGTTCGTAGGAAGATTGAATCGCTTATGAAGTCCTTCTGGTCGGATGGCAGACAACAGAACTCGGGGATGCATCTTGTTAGGTGGAAGGAGGTGACAAAGGATGTAAGGATTGGCGGCCTCGGCATCCGGGACGTGGAGTGCATGAACAAGGCACTGCTTGCGAAGTGGGTGGCTCGGATCTGGGACCCCTCCTCCTCTCTTGTGCTCAGGTTAATCCGTAACGTTTATGGTATTGGGGGTGAGCTGGTGGCTGGCAAGGTGCGATGGGAATCGCCACTTTGGACTGGTGTGCGGGAGATCTCCCCGCTCTCGCAAATAAGTTCCGGCCTCAGGTTGGGGATGGGCGTGTGTTCTGATTTTGGTCTGACGATTGGACCGGGGAGGGGAAGCTTTGCGATATATTCCCGAGGTTATTCGCTCTTGCCGCATCATGGGATATATTGCTATGGCATGCCTCGGTGTCCGGCACGTGGGCACCGGAGTTCTTTTGTGATTTCTCTGACCAAAGACTGGATGAGTTTCTCAGGATGCAATCAGACTTATCGGTGGTAGCTGATGTTTTTCCGACGTAACCTGCGGAGCAGGCTGACCACTTTGCATGAGTGGTGGGAAATTATCAACGAGAAAGGTGTACGAGGAGCTGCGGGATCCGGAGGAGGGACATGATGTGGAGTTATTGTTGGACCTAAGGTTAATTTGGGCAGCCAAGATCCCTTGTAAGGTCAAGGTTTTCTTGTGGTGCTTGAGGAGAGGCCATCTATGTGACAAGGTTAGGAGGGCTCGCCTCTTTGGGCTGCTGGATACGATGTGTGACAGGTGTCAGAGTCAGCAGGAGGATACGGCTCATATATTCTTCAAGTACCCCCACTCGTCAGCGGTCTGGAGAGAATTGGGTTTGACTTGGCTCGCGCATGACGATGTCGCGACTTTTTGGCTATCAATATGAAGGGTGGGGCGTGGATCCTTAGATGACGTGTCTCCAGCCTTCGCGGCTCTGTGGGCATTGTGGCTGGGAAGAAATGATGTTATTTTCAAGAACCAGAGGTTCTATTCGGAGAATGTTCTTTGGCACTGTAAAACCCTATACAACTTCCGGGCTTCTCATTAATGTACCTAACTCTTAATCTTTAATATTGAATATATCAATGCGGTATCTCCCAACTTGGGAGACTACCCAAGGCTTCTCATCAAAAAAAGAGGGGCAAGTTTGTTCGGATGCAAACCATCAGGCATCTCATCAGAAGCACATAAGCATACCACTTCTACAAATCATGCGTTTGAGGATCCTAATCGATACATAAGCCTGGTAGGTAAGTTACTTTACCTCACTGTCACTAGGCCTTATATATCATATGCTGTCAGTAGGGCAAGCCAACATATTGACATATCGTGCTATAATCATTGGCAGGAAGTTCTCTTGATACTCTGTTATCTAAAAAGGTCTCCTAGATGTGGCCTTTTCTAAGGAGCCAATGGTCACACCAATATTACTGCTTATGTTGATGCATGCTATGCTAGCTCTCCATATGACAGACGATCCACCACCGTATATACTATGTTTGTTGGAGGAAATATGGTTACATGACATAGCGAGAAACATATCGTTATATCTAGGTCAAATGCTAAAGTAGAATATAGAGCGATGGCTCATGCCCCATGTGAGATTATTTGCTTGGCATCCCTCTTGATAGAAATTGATTTTCCTGCAGTTACACATGTTCCTTTGCACCGTGACAATAAATCTGCCACATTTATTGCTACCAATCCTGCCTTTCATGAAAAAACCAAACATATTAAAGTTGATTGCCATTTCTTTTTTGATGCTGTATGTGAAGGGAAGATTTGCAATCCACATGTGTTTGCCGACCTTCAGCTTGTGGACATTATCACAAAGGCACTACCCAAGAAATGTGCCTTTGAGCTTATTTCCAAGTAGGACATGATCGACAAATATGATCCAACTTGAAGGGGAGTGTTAGAATTATTAATTAGTCATTCTATTTTGTTTTATTTCATAACCTCTCGAGGGTACTATTGTAATTCTTTGATTTAACTCCGTAGGATTTCATGTTATATGAGAACCCCTAGAGCCTATAGAGTAAACGATTCATTCTCTCATCATTCTCCACAGCTTTTAAATGAGAAATAGAATCATCTGGCTTTTTTTTCGCTACGAAAATCCATCTATATCAAATCACCTTGCCATCTTTAGCTTGATATATAAGTTATCGTGTCCCACGGAATATGGGAGTAACCATTGTGGGAATGCTTGGATACTTTTTCTTGGCCCTCACTCTCGAAGTTATCGTATCATAGCTTTGTTGTTGATACATCCTCAATAAATTGTTTGTCGGACCGTCTAAGGCTGAACTACCACGTCGTTAAGATGCACGGAGCATTGCTGTGTGTCCTTTTTGATGGTTATAGGAAAATCCGTTATATTAGTAGATAAACTTTGGTCTAAAAAAAGTAGTGGATGAACAGTCTCCCGAACCATTTCCTCTAGTTCCGGCCTCGATGCTTGTACTTGTGCCATAAGTGTTTGTAGCAGTATTGTGTTTGTAGCAGTATTAACGAAGAAAGAAAGGTTGATAGTTTGTAAATATTTGTGGAAGGATCCATCTTGGTTGGAGGAGTATGTGCTGGCTTAGAAGGAATGTCTTTGCTGGTACCGAAGTCTGTATTGAGTATCGTGTTGTTGAGAGTGATGGACAAGAAAAGTATCCAAGCATTCTCAGAGATAGTAGGAAATCAAGACACATATGTACTTGTATTAGAAAATAAGAGAATATATTAAAAAAGGTGAAATCTTCATTAATATAGTGTCTTTGAGTCCTTAGATCATAGCGAAAATATCCCTTTTAATTCATAGTGTATCTTAAAATAACACATTTGACTGCCTCTGGCAAACTACGTGTCCAATACTTTGAAAAAGATATCCCTCCTATTACCAATAACATGAACAAAGGCAACACACCCATATACTTTATGAGGAACATGAAACATCCCAGTTTCATGGTAGAGAATATCTATGGGAACATGCTCAACAATAGAGTGGAGGCCATGCATATGATGAGAAGGCAACTATGAGTTCCGAATCCCCCAGCATTGGCCATGATGCTATATGAATAAGGGTGAATAATATGAGAAATATATATTTTCGATCGACAATTCTATTCTGCCGTAAGATTTAAGTAGAAGTAATATGATGAACAATCCTATGAGAGGTAAAGAAAATAGGGTAAATTACACAAAAGGGACTGAGCTTTACATGGATTCCCAAATTAGGGACTGATCTTTAGTTTGTAACAAATAGGGGACTAAATTTTAACTTAACGGTCCAGTCCCCAACTCCGTCAATTGGCGCCTCAATCCATAATTTTACTTGACAAAATTGCCCCTCCGACCTCTTCTCCTCCCCCCTAAGAGGTGCGTGGGTAAAGAAGGTACTGCTTGGTGGAAGACCTCCTTAAGGGATTGCAACGAGACACCATCTATTGAATCAAAAGGAAAGTTAAAATATTACCATGATGTGGAGCTTCTCCAAAGACGGGCACCGCTTCAAATACAACATGAAGGGATCGAGAAATTCGAAAACATCCATATGATCACAGTGGAGAATCCTGAGATTCTGAGTATTGAAATGCACCTGCTTCTCACTGCACACCTGTTCAGAAAAACGTTTACGTCTCTCGAAAAGAACCAGATTTGCGCGAAGTAATGAAAAGGGATTCCGGCTTTGAAACCATTAGACCTTAAAGAAGTTGAAACTAGCTGAAAAGATCTCTACTCGAGAGAAAGCACGGACGAAAGACATCAGATCAAGAAAATCGTTTTGACCAACAGGGGCTAAAGCGCCTTCACGTAATGGCGGCAAATCATTCAGTTGCACCTTATATACATTGCCGACGAAAGAGAAGTATATAAGTTTTGGGAGTCAAATCGCCAATCGTGTCAGACGCCCTCTGATGGTGAGATGCTTCAGATGAGGGTTAACGGATGTGGAGAGCTCAATGTAGCCGGAGTATCTGATATTATGTTTCTGGAGTTGAGGGCACGCAGCCAGCAGTACGCATAACTTCCTCTCCGAGACATAATCTAGCTGTAGAATCTCCAAACACGGGAAGCGCACAACGGAGGACTTACGATCGAGCGTCGACAGATCGCTGCAGGAGAGATTGAGAACACACAAAGTCCCCGCACATGATAAGACGAATGCAGATGTCTCCATCCCGCACAGTAGTAGAGGGTGAGTTCGCGAACGGATCGTGTTGCGACGAATTTGATCCAAGAAGATGCCTGGCGGTTGACCAGACAATGAGCGTGCCTGGGACAAAGGCAAAACACGGAAGCGGAGAAGCGGTGGATATGGTGCGTATCTGCAGCACATAGGCGGATGCATCCATCCACGATGTTGAGGTAGTTGGGGGAGTTGCAGAGCTCCTTATAGGTGAAGTCGAGGGAGGGGTTGTGCGTCCAGAGGTGCCTCCATCGCGTGGAGACGATGGAGGTAATGGCTCGCTGCTTGGTGGTGGGGATGAAGGAGGAGGCTGGAGGGGCAATTTCGTCAAGTAAAATTATGGATTGAGGCGCCCATTGACGGAGTTGGGGACTGAACCGTTAAGTTAAAATTCGGTCCCCTATTTGTTACAACTAAAGATCAGTCCCTAATTTGGGAATCCATGTAAAGCTCAGTCCCTTTTGTGTAATTTACCCAAGAAAATATGCTAGTCATGGGAGAGAAACTCTGGCATTTTTTGAGCGAGGAGTTTCCATATTGACATTAAATTGAGTTTTATTTCATTTACAAATTTGACAATAATGGAATTACATTAAAATCCATAATACATTGGAAAAATCATCAACAGGAACAAAATAATAATGATTCTCTAGACACTCATGATATCAGCCAAGTTTGTGAAAAGCAAGGTGCACCAAATTAAACAAAATTCTAGAACGGACAGTAGTTAAAAATGGTATATGAACTTCGGTGATACCTCCTTAGTTGCCGGATCTCCCATTGTATGTGGACAATGGAATGGTGCTTAGGAAGGATTTGACGAAGCTTATGAAGAGAGGGATGGACTAAGTGCTTGTGTCATAAAGTGTCCAAAGACGGAGAAAACAGAATCCTGGAGCCATCGTATCGGTAGGTTCAGATATGGATATATCAGGATATAATGCAGATATCGGTGAAAATTTCAAAATAACTTAGAAAAGTAACTTTTCACGATTTAAAACCAGCTTCGTTCTTATGACTAACTATTAAGTGAATAGATGCCTCTTTTCAGGGCGTGGATTAAGCGTCCTCCTAGTCAAGATGTCTTGAAAAACAAATGAGACAATGTCAAAGATAGCTTGAGAATTGCAGTCTCCGCAAATTTGATTGATAGATTATAAGCCAATGTGGAATTCATGGACAAATAAAACGTCAATGAGTATGATGTTGGGGGCAAGGTCAACCTCCTCTCATCCATTCATAGGGGATAATTTCCTTCATCCACTTGTACGATCCATGCTGGGTGTCTTTGTCGCATATGTCCAATTAAGCTCTTCTCTTTGCGGAGATGAGTGGAAGCTTTTGTATAAAGTAACCAATCAATGCTAACGCCAATCTTAACAAAATCAGCAAAACTAGTAAAACTATCTGGATGAGCGGTAGCAGCTGTGTCATCATGTTCATTGTGTTGGGAGTGAGTGGAGTCACAATGGGCTAGCATGTTCAAACGGTTCATCAGATCATTGAAGTCTCCTTTAGGGATCATCGCATATTGTCCCTCATTGTTACACTTGAGTTCTGATCATGTTTATATATCTCCTTAAGAGAGCTCCACATGTCGTACACATTTTCTTACAATACTAATTCATTAGCAATCTGAGTGAGGTTGCTTTTTAATTCGAGAACATACATATCACCATCTTTGTCCCATGTAACGTTTCGGTTTTTGTTGCAAGCTCTGGCTATAGATTAATGCGCTCCTTGTATACTCGTAAAATCATTAAGAACCAAGGTAGGAAATATCGATATCATATCGGTTTGCCCGAAAAAGGATATATCGAGATATATTGTCGATATATCAACGATATCAATGGAAATACCGAAAATGGCTCAAAAAGCCATTTTTGCCATTTTTCAGGAATTAAGATTATCCAAGATATTAAAACAACAAATAACCTACAAATACACACTTATATCACACATATCGATCATTTATACCCCATATATTGCACATATCGGTATATCGAACATATCCATGTTAAGGTTGATTTCTGACTTATAGATATTGGAAATGGAGCTCGTTCAAGTTCTTATAACATTAAATAACTTACAAATATACACTTAGATAACACATACATCATCTATGATCTTTATATTGCATATATCGGTCATATCGGGCACATAATGAATGGCGTTGAGACGAGTCATTTGATTTGATTCAAAAAATGTACTACTGATTAATAAGACAATGTTTCTTTGGTATACTAATTTATCAATTCACAAAAATAAATGGAAAAATGTAAATTAATGCAATATTGTAAAAGAGATTACCTAGAACCAAGACTTATACGGATGATTTGAATCGACCTCCTTCCCTCTTGTCTCTCATAGCAGATCACAGACTCAATGAACTCGTAATAGCTCATATCATGTATGATTACATGACCCTTTAATCCATGGCATACTACATGTATCGATGGTCATCGATCCTTATGAGTATCCTAAGACGAGGATAAGCAACACTAGATCCGGTATCACGAGGTGCATGACTAGGATACGAATTACTGACTTGAGATCCTCGGGATGACGGCGACGGAGTAGGAGAAGATCTTTGCGGAGGAGGACCTAGAGGATGAGGCAAGGGCACATACTCGGGGAAGAAACTAAAACTGTCACCACCAAAGAAGCTGTCTTGGCTACCTTGGTAGTTCTCACCACTGTAGCTGCTATATCCTCCATACCCATTGTAATCATATCCATATGATAGAGGTGTATACGTCTGAGGAGTGGCATGGCAATATTCAGGAAAGACGCCAAATGATATCTCATATCGTGATGATCCATATCCGCCAAAAGGACTTGGTGTTCCTCCATGGTATGGGCTGTTAATGTCCATGCGGTTCAACGAACCTATAGATGATATCAAATCGTCCATGTAGTTGTCTATAGGATGATGACTACACTCATAAGCATTGTAATCAATAGGTCCTGATCCCAGACATGGGATAAACTGTCCATGTGTGTTTCCATGCCGCTCAATGTATTCTCGCACTGCCTCGAATCTTGTATCATCATATGGTCCACAACCACCCCCTATTGACCTTGACCCCTCTGAGTATGTTTTCCCATCACTAGATCCACTACAAATGCCAATCGCATCATCATCATCACTTCCACTGTCATCATTTGATTCGGATTTGGATTTGTATTTCGAACTGGTGGACAGAATGTCGTCAACAATAACATCAAGCTCCAACCCTCCAAGAGGTTCGTGATTCGCCCGGATTTGGCCATGTAGTCACCAACATCTGCTCCGATTTGTTGGCTTATATTCTGATTCGGAATGCCTCCCGGTCGATCAAGCACTGGAGCACCATTGAAATCCAACCACCTCTGCATAATATCTTCATATGCATCATCATCATGCATCTTCAAAATGTATGCAATATCGATGGGGTCTTCGTAGTCCTCTTTGTCATGCCCCTCCCATGCATGTTTCTTGCATGTTTCATCTTCAACGAGCCTAAAAAAATGTTTCATCTTCAACCTCAGGTTGTAGTGCACGAAAACAAGATCATAGAGCCTCTGTTCTCCCAGCTTGTTCTGTCTCTTCGAATAGATCAAGTTAAATGTGTTTCACTTCCTCTCTTAGCCATCGACAGATGCGGTTTGAGACAATACTTTCACTGTCACTTTCCGTAGGTTGGGTGCTTCCATCCCGTACAATACCCACCATTCGGCTGTAGAAAATCCAAAAGGAGATAAATCAATAATAGTAAATTAGTAATGCATCACAAGATTCACAACACACACAATAGACTTGTTCGTTTTAGTCCTTGGTCCTTACCAGGAAGAGTACTGCCCTGTTTATTAACCGCGATAATTTTAACCAAAGAACCCAATGACCTTGAAGTACTTGACTTGCACATTGTTTAAAGTCATAAATTGTTACATAATACTCTTAGTGGATATTTTGTTACGCCCATTCTAGATTACAGATTCAAAGTTACCTCATTCATGCACGAGATCTGTCTTCTCATCCTTGACGAGCTTCTCCACCACAACTTGTACATCTGCTAGAAGATCATCATTTGTACCAAGACCATTCTTGTACCGATAGTTGGGATTTAAGTAATAAGCTGGACACAAACATGGACAATTCTCAAATTTCAATCTATCTAAAGTGCTGTAAAACATGAACAAATAGATTTATTAGATAATACATACCAGCCTTGTGAAGAGGATGTAAGAGCATCTTGGACTAATGTTCATCTATGATGTCTAACCATGCTTTGAATCGTCTCCCAACTACTTCTCTGACATTCTCTCTTGTTCATTACATTGCCTTGTAGATCACTCCCATCGTGGGCTTCTTGTCTCCGTCTACGATCCGTAATGCAGAAACAATAAGATCCATTATCTTCGTGATCTGTGTCACGTCATCCCAGAAGTGGAGATCATTGATTATTATCTCCACTTTCCATCCTCCTTCGATCCAAGCGTCAGATATATCGAACCATTCACCTTGGCAACACAATGTCTTCAACCCAGTCTTGTGTTGTTTGAGGCTTTGCAACACTATATAAATGGTTGCAAAGTGTGTGGTGGCAGACCTCACCGGCTCACCATTGCACGTCCACCTCATCAAAGCCAGCACCTTGGAATGGTTGTCAATGAAGGTGGTGATCATCCGTACTTACTCCGCCACCTTTGAGATGAGCTTCCTCTTGTTGAAGTCCTTTAGAATTAAATCTATACAATGTGCAACACATGGTGTCCAAAAAATATCGTAGTTGCTAGACTTCATTATTGTTTCACCCGCTTGATTGAAGTTGCTGCCATTGTCCGTGATAATTTGGGCAATGTTCTCTTTCCCAACATCCTTGATGATGTCCTCCATCAACTTCCACAGGTACTTGTGGTCATTCACGTGTTCAGATGCATCAACAGATTTAAAAAAAAGATCTTTCTATCACATACACGAGGAAGTTGATGATTTGCTTCCTGTGTAGCTCGTCCAGCCATCGCACATCTTCGTCACCCCATACTCTGACCATCTCCTCCTCATCTCAGAGATATACTCATCCATCTCCTCCTTCTCCATCCGGAGATACTTGTTCATTATCTCCTTGGATGTGGGAGCCTTCACTCCTATTCCTGTTGCGGCGATCTCATCAATGACATGTTGCAAAAAGGGGCCATTACTAAGGTTGGCTGGAATGCTCTCCCAAAGAAGAGCTTGCTGATGGCCTTGCTCACTCTCTCCCGTGCATTGGTGAACATCCCCTTCATCATCTTCTACCTCGGATCCTTGCTTGTCCTGTATTGCATGGATCCACTCCCAAGGTTCAGAAATGCGGTATGGGTTATTCGTTCGATCATGCGGTCTAAAGCGAGTAAGCTAATATGCTGACGAGTATACGGAGGTATATGCGGTTTATAATATTTTAATTTTAAATATTAAAAAAATACAATAATAAAATGTGATTATATAAAAAAATGATGATCTAACAAAATGCAAAATCAAAAATTTCAAATAAGATAATATAATCAATAAGATATGTAATTATGACATTAAAGTTAATTATTTTTTAGTATATGTTTTGAATTTAATGCATATACATACACATACAAATTTAGATTCAATAGGGAACGAATGAATTCTATAAGAAAATGTTTAATGCATATATAGATCATATAGATAACGAAAGCTAAAAAATAATCATAGGTATACAAATCACACATCTAAAATTATACATATATATGGATCTCCAAGGGATAAAACTTGTTGAAACAAAATATAAAGGAAAATTATTTTTGTATATAAAATTTATTAGGACAAAAATGTAAAGTGACGGACCGTTAGTCAATTATTTCATGTTTTATTCGAAGAATTAGAATGAATTTCATTAGATAGAAAATTCAAAAGGAAGTAAACAATTCATTAATAAGTGTTAGGAACAATGGAACGATGTGGATATGAAAAAAACACCTTAGATTATATTCCTAAATACGACATACACGAGAATAATGAAAACATGCATTAATGTAAATAATGATATAAGAGTTACTCAGAAAAAAAATCGAGTTAATGTGCCATCAACATGTTATGGATTAAACAAAAAAGACACATGGATCCTATATGCAAATCCCTTGTTTAGATATACGATCGCATATGCGACTGCATGTGCTGCATAGTCGGACCGTAAATGCGTTTTGACCGCATATTGTCGCATATGGCATATGCGCTTCGGTCAAGTGATCGAATACGCATATGCGGCCGCATGGACCACATTTCCGAACATTGTTCGCTCCTCTTCAAGAAGGGTTCTAGTCCCTTCGCCTTGTGTTTTTTGGTGGGTAGTGGTACCGGTGTGTCTCCAGAACCACTCTCACTGCCACCGATACCATAGAAGCCGCCACGCGCACCACCAAGTTCTTTCCTCTTGAACTTGCTTCTTATAGACTCTTTTGTCGCCCTCCTGTATGCCTTCATCTCCGATGTAGTATGAATGTCAGCGGAGTAGACAAAGTCATCATTGTCTGAATCAGAGAGGACATTGAATTCTTTCTCGAACATGAATTCTTTGAACTGTTCATCCCTCCTAGACCTCTCCACATCTTTATCATTCTTCCCCTCCAAGTTGGCCTTCAACAACTCCCTCACATCTTTGGGATAACGCCGGCACTTGGCAATATTCTTGTTGTTGCCAACAAGATGGTACTTTATTCTTGTAATCCCCCTCCCCACAACTTCTTCCCACAGAAGTTGCTCCGTGGTTTCAATTTGTTGGAATCTGGAAGGATGGTATACCTCCAAACAATCTCTCCACTGTCCAACTGATCACCACTACCAGAACCATCAGATTCCGAACCGGAGTTTAAACCCATGACATTGATTACTGAAGCCTGGAATCTGCAAAGGAAGTATACAACAAACATTTGTAACTCGTAAGACATATGAGAATAATCATATATTTGGTAGTTGTCTTAGTTTTAATTTTCGGATTTATTTAATTACTTATTTTTAGTTAACGTAAATCACCATAGAATGTTGTTTTCTTTGTCTAGAACACGAGATTCGACTTTATTCTTTCATAACTTAACTTAATTTCAAACATAACTCAAAAATCCCAAATTAGTTCCCCGAATATCTCACTAATTTGTAGCTCTAATTTTTATTCATGGAATTAGTTAATTACTATTTTTTAGTTAACATAAATCACCATCAAATGATGTTTTCTATGTTTAGAGCATGAGATCCAATTTTATTCTTCCATAACTTAACTTAATTTTACAACATAACTCAAAAACCCAAATTAGTTCCTCAAATATCTCACTAAATTATAGATCTTTTTAATTCACGGAATTAATTAATTATTATTATTTAGTTAACATAAACCATCATAGAATCTTGTTTTCTATGTCTAGAAAATGAGATTTGACTTTATTCTTCCCTAACTTAACTTAATATCTCAGCATAACTTAAAAAACCTTGAATTAATTCTGAAAACAACTCATTAAATTCTTTAAAGCATTACCTAATAATTAGGAACAAAACCCTAACAAATTTCACAATTTCAACAAAAAATGGAGTAGATCTAGAGGTTACCTCAAGGAAGGAAGGAAGGACTTTGAGATGTGTTTGGAAGAAGGCTACATGCGAAATGGACGAAAACAGATCGATATGGGGCGAATATGAGTCCGATTCGATGGAATTCTAGCCTGGATTATTCTTTTTGTCAGCTATATATCGTCGACATGTGAAATATCACCGATATATTGGGCACATATTGGTGATATCTAGTAAGTGGATATATGAGGCGATATTGATATGGGCTCTCCATTGATATCGATATATCGACGATATATCGTTGATATATCGTGATATGACCTACTATGACGAGAACATTGGCAACCATTTGGGTAGTTGGTCTTATCTGACTTTGGGATTGAACCAGTACCCACGTTCCATCCATCTTATCCTTGAGATGTCATATTTGGAGTATCCTTATGCCTCTTATGGACAACAAATGCCCGCTTGCAATATGGAAAAATTATGTAGAAATGATTTAGATCATACTACGAGGTCGGAGGAATTTTTAGATAGCGCGGAAAGGGATAGAGGAGTCATGACAACGACCATTGGTGGCATGGTGTCGGTGACTGTGGAGGGACACAAAGAGCGGCATAGAGATTGTGGACGATAGTGGGAGCCACTGTTGTGAGTGGCATGGGGCACTGAACCGGAGGTTTGGGGCAACCTGTAAATCAGTCTCTCCATACAGGATGAGTTACTATGGTCAATGTCACATGGGTATAATCTCAACTCCAATTTTTGAGACTAACTTGTGCGATGTTAGCTCATCGCAAGCTAACTAGCCTTCCCCTAGACGTGTAAACGTACACCAACATGCTGAATAACCACGTTTCTCGAACACTCGAAAACAAGCACTCAAGCATACACAGACACGAGAGCAATACCACTAACTCTTTTTGTTCTTATTAAGAGACTCAATTTCAACTGTGTGTTTACAAATGAGATCTGCCCCTTCTTATATACACAAGCCCGGATATACGAAGGAACACTATTATTACATATACAATGAATGCAATGACTCTTCGTCTCCCGTGGAGACCCTTTGTCTTTCGATGTGACTCTTTACATGCATTAGCTTTTCATCTTCCGTGCAATTTCTTCGTCTTCTACGATTGACGTCACATCGCTCGCTCCGTCAATATGCCATGTCATCTGCCACATCAACACCCCGTGTCATCACGCTACGTCATCACTAGATCCTACGCTCCTATATAGGATGTTGCAGTTCTGCTTTGTCAAGTCTCGCCGAACACTTGTATTGTGCCAAGGGGAGCTCGCGATTTACGAACCTTTATGTGGTAAACCCTATCCTTAGTTATCCTTTCGCTAAGGCGATGTCCTCTAGAATTTCATTGTGTGGGCATTAAATCACACGGGCGTGCGATAACCAATCTCGCATGCTATTCTCGTACCTCAGGACTTGGGGGTGTTATGCCCCCCCTCCTGATCTATCACGCGCCCGCGACTAAACCCGCATCTCCAACAATTTCTTGATGAGGTGCTCGAACTGCTACAATGTTGTATTACATTCCTAGCCTACCTCCTCCTACGGGTGTCCCTTCCATTTGACAAGGAAAAAGATCCTCTGATTTTTCTTGCTCTGGCCCTCCACGTGCTTGTTAAGAATCTTCTCAGCTAGCTTCGTATGCTAAACCTGGGTATTAAAAGGGGCACATTTTGACGCCTTCCTGGTGCTATCTTCTCCATCCTCATGGCAGTCCTTCAAGAAGCTAATGTGGAATATGAGACACACCTTCGATCTCTCTGGAAGATGTAGTTGAGAGGCGAGCGGTCCTACACGTCGAATTATCTCAAATGGTCCATCGTAACGAGGAATGAGACCTTTTTGCACCGTCTTCCTTGATATTTTCTTCTAAATCTGGGGTGTTAGCTTCAACAACATCTTCTCTCCAATTTGGAACTCAACTGACCTATGGCTCTTGTCAGCTGCATTCTTTATCCTACCTTGAGCATGATTCAATGCATCCTTCGCTTCTTCCCACCGATCCTGTGTCTCCCATGCGAAACAATATGCAGCAGAACATCGTCTTTGGTTGTCTTGCTTTGCCACTTCATGCGGTTTCACGGATTGTCTATCCATCATAATCTCAAATTGACTCCGACCTGTGGTGGAGGTCTGCTGCAGGTTGTAGCAGAATTTGGCAATGTCCAATAAACTCACTTACTTGTGCTGATTGGCCGTTGCATAGTGCCTCAGGTAATCTTCCAGCAAGACATTGATCCGTTCTGCTTGTTCATTCATCTGCGGGTGGTTGCTAGTAGAGAACTTGAGATCGGATCCCAGCATTTCAAATAAGGTCGTCCAGAATCGACCTGTGAACATGCATCACGATCACTCACAATGTCCATTGGTATGCCACAGTGCTTCGCCATGTTATACAAGAATAGCTTCGTTGTGATCTCTATCATGCACTCCTGGGGTGTTGGTACGAAGATTTGGAGAAGCGGTCAACTACCACCATCATCATATTATTCCCCACCACATTCGAGAACCCAGTGATGAAGTCCATGGAGACGCTCTCCCATAGATGCGAAGGTACGAGTAGGGGCTCCAGCAGTCGTACCGTCTTCTTCCTCTTTGTCTTGTCTTGTTGGCACACAAGACATGTACGCACATAGATTTCCACATCTTCCTCCATCTTTGGTCAGAAATAGCCCAAAGAGAGGAGTGCCAACATGCACTCCAACCTAGGATGACCCGCTCATTGTGCATCGTGTGTCTTCTTCAGCAACATCTTCCTCAAGCCACCGCTCGAGGGAACATAGGACCTCCCGCCTTTCGCGTAGAGGATTCCTTCAACCCAAAATCTTCGTACTTCTCCACACTTCACATGTTGCACCAAGCGTGATGTGACTGGATCCTCCTTCGTCTGCTCTTTGATGCGCTCGAGCATGTCTCCAAACACGCGAGTGATCGATGCGATCAGCTCGACCTTCGGTTCTTCGGGTTCGCTCTTCCTTGGGAGAGCATCTGTTATCTTTTTGGTCCGCCCAGACCTATTGCGAAGCTCGAAGTCGAATTTAGAAAGAAAGTCCTGTCATCACGCCTGCTTGGGAGTCAGCTTCTTTTGTGTGACAAAGCAGCTTGTTTCCACGTTTTCTGTCTGCACCACGAACTTTGATCTGAGGAGGTAGTGGCACTACGTCCTCGGACAATAGACCACTGCTGTCATCTTCTTCTTATGTATAGAGTATCTCCTCTTTGCTGGATTCAACTTCCGACTCTCGTACGCCATAGAGTGCCCAACTAGTATTAGTACACCTCCAAGTGTATAGTCGGACACGTCAGTGCGGACTTCGAATGACTTCTCGAGTGTGGACTTCGAATGACTTCTCGAAATTTGGAAGTTGTGGAATCAGCTCTTCCGCCACCACCCTCTTATGCTTCTGAAATGCATCTTGGCATTCACACGCCCATCTCTAAGGCTGATCCTTCCGAAGCAGTTACGTTAGGGGCGTCGCTTTCTTGTAATATCCCTTAATGAACTTCTTGTAGTAGTTCACCAATCCAATGAAGGATCACAACTCCATAGCCTTTGTGAGGATTTCCCACTCTTCAATCGTCTGAGTCTTCCTAGGCTTCATGCGTATCGTGCCTCGGCCCACGATATGTCCGAGGAAAGAGATGATCTCCTGACCAAATGCACACTTCTCCGACTTCAAGTACAACCGATTCTGCCTCAGCTTCTCAAGCACCATTCACAGATGCTTGACATGCTCCGCAGCCTCCTCCATAGTCCTGCTATACACCACTATGTCGTCCATATAAGCCACAACAAATGAGTCGATATGCTCGTGGAAGACATTATTCATCAAGGTACAAAATGTAGTCGGGGCATTATTTAAGCCGAACGACATAACAAGGAACTCAAAAGAACCATAGCGTGTCACACACACCGTCTTAGGCTTGTCTCCCTCTTTGATGCAGAACTGGTAGTATCCTGAATTGAGATCCAATTCAAAAAATACTTGGCCTGGACCAAGCGATCAAACATGACTTCGACATTGGGGATATGGTACTTGTTTTTTACCATCACCTTGTTCAGTGCACGGTAGTCCAGGCACATCCATAGGCTCCCATCTTTCTTCTGGAAGATCACTGGTGCTCCGTATGGAGCCTTGCTCGGACCAGTGTTCAGAAAGGCGGCCCAGGCAGCCGCATATGCGTAGTCGGGCACTGGACTGAACCGTTTATCCATTATTCGGCCCATATGCGGTTTGGGCGAGTATGCGGCCGAGTAAACCGCATATGCGGCCGCATACTCGGCCTCCTTTTGTATAGAGCCCTTTCATACATGCTTCATCTTTTAGTTGTCGGAACTGGTAGCTACTGCTAGTGCAGTAAAAAATAAATGTTACTAATGTTTATTAGAAAAGAATTTTATGTTGTTTGTAAAAAATAATTTTTAATTTTTTCTTAAAGTAAATGTTACTAATTGTTTATTAGAAAAGATTTTTATGTTGTTGTTTGTAAAAAATACATTTTCATTTTTTATTTAAATAGAAGATTTTTTTTAATTTCTATGAATGTCATTTCGTGCAATTATTTAGTTTATATTCAATATATTTTTATTTTAGAATCAAATACATATTCTTTTGTGAAAAATATATCTATGGGTTGTTTGCTTTCTCCCGTCAATACTTTTCTCAATTGTTAAGAAATTTTGTAATAGAAAATTACGTTAAATCCCCCTAGCTAGCTGCCATCTTGTTAATGCTAGATAAAATGGAATCCAATTATTTAATCAATTGAAATATATTGATTCACAATCTAATTTTCATTTAGTTAATTCTTATAGAAACATAACAAATGTTTCGATGATTTATTATTGTTATACCTCAAATATATTTTTCTTATATTTTCATTCCCATAGTAAGTATGCCAACAAATTTCACTTTTATTTTTTTATGATTCACTCTTTTGTCTAAAATGGTCATTTTTTAAAAAGCTTTCTCTGAAATCATGTCGTACTAAAAAGTCTATGCATATATTTCATCTATTGTTTTTTTTCGAAACATAAATCTCTAATATTTGAATTCAATTTATTACTTTAATTATTTTTAATTTAAAATAATACAAACCGCAAAATCTGCATATACTTCCGCATATCCGCTTACTTGCTTCATACCGCCTGACCGAACAAATATCGCATACCGACTTTCTGAATCTTGGCTCGGACGCATCAGACAAACGTCCACCACACCATCTCTTTGAGTTGTAACTCCTCCAAATGTGCAAGGAGCATCTTGTATAATGCAAGTGCAAGGAGTATCGTACCTGGCAACAATTCGATGGCATGATCCACATCTTGTTTTGGTGGAAACTCCTTGGGTTGCTCCTTCGGCATTTCGTCCCTGAACTCGCCCATCATCTTCTGTACTGCCTTGGGGCATGACTGAATCTCTACGCCCTCTTCTTCGACACGTATTGTAGCTAAGTACACTGTCTCCACTTTCTTTAACTCGTTGCAGACTTGCATCGCAGACATGGCTCCGGCCTCTCAGTTCTTCTTGATTGCCTGAATGAAGCGGGAGCTATCTCCTATCACAAAGTAGACTCCTCTCAGATAAGGAGCCACAACAGCCTTTTCCTTCTTCAAGAATTCGACTCCCAGAATGACTTGGAATTCATCAAAAGGTACCATGCAAAAGCGTATCTTTCCCTTCTAATCGCCCAATTGGACGTTGCATGTCGCCATACCTTCGATTTGCAGTGACTCAGAGTTAACAAGTATCACACGACACTGGCTTTTCTCCAAGGGAACTCCCAATCTTCCGAACGCTTTGCTTTAGAGAAAGTTGTGCGTCTTTCCAGTGTCTATCATGGTCTAAAGGGTCTTCTTGTGTATGACGACATCGAGGTACACCAACTTTGGATCTTCATGTTCCACCTCCCTCTTTGCCTCTTTATCTGACTTCAACAGACACAAGCGAACGTTGCGCAACTCGTCATGTGCGCCTCTTTCTCCGAGTTCTCCTCCATCGTCATGGAGTTCAACTTTTCTCACTTCGGGTACTCCCATGCCCGATGTGGCCCGTCATACATGAAGCTACCTTTTCCCGTAGGTTGCTCGGCCTTCTTGGAGGATTTTGCTCCCTCCCTCGAAGTTTCGATCTTCCCAGACTTCTTGAATTTTCCCTTGCTCTTTTCTTTAGGCATGCTCTTTCCCTTTTGATCTCTTTCTTCTCAACAGTGGATTGGACTTTATAGTCGACCAATGCATCCGTCGCAGTGATGGTTATCTGGAGGTCCTTCACACCTTGCCTCTTAAGCTCCGCCTGAGCCTATTTCTGGAGACCCACCATGAAATTAAAGAGTCTTTAGGAATACCATTAATGTCCAACAACAATGATGAGAACTGCCTCACGTGCTCCCGTATCATTCTTGTCTACTTCAGCCTTCTAAGTACTTCCCTCGCTATCCAGTGTTGTAAAAGTCGCCCGACTGGCCCGACTAATAGGTCCGACTAGTCTAATCAGTGGGGTGACCGACCGAGTACCGACTAATTCTTACTAGGTACACTAATCAACCAATTTTTCTTGGAGATACCATGTTTTTTTAATGTTTTGCTTTTTTTATAAGCAAACTTATTATAAGATGCTTAATATTTTATTTAAATTCATTTACTTCTTTTATTTTATTATGATTGTATAAAAATGTACAAAATCTATGTAAATATATGTATAAAAATGAGTTATATATTTAAAATAATCATAAAATTCAAAGCCGATTAAAGTCCGACTAAATTCGATTAGTCGCCCGACTGCTGATTAATCCTTAGTCAGTGACCCAACCGATCGAGTACCGACTACTGACTTTTGCAACCTTGTCGCTATCCAAGCAGTGTTGGTGGATAGAAACTGCTCCTTCAACTCCTTCACCAACTCATCCCGAGATGAGATGTCTGGTCTTCCTCCATATGCACGACTCCTCCACCATAACTCCGCATGATCGGATGGTACATTGTCGACAAGGATACCTTCTCCGCCTCAGGAGTCTTAACAACTTTGAAAGATACCTCCATGTCCCACAAGTAAATTTCCAAGTCTTTAGCACACCGTGTACCTGCGAACAACTTGGGTTTTGGGACCTTAGGGCTTCGTGCATCGTTGGATCCACCTCCGTTCGTGACCACCTTCTTGATGATGGAAAGTACCTCATGTAGCTCCTGCATCAGGGTCTCAAGCCCCTCTAGCTTCTCCCCAAGTGCCTTCACAAGATCAGCCGAACACGTACTCCCGTCGTCGTTGCCTAACGATCCCTTTCCTGTATCGTCCTCCAGATGAGCCAAGCGCTGGGCATGAGTACCCAGTATGGACTGGGTCTCCTATACGACTCCCTTCAGGGTAGCAATGCCATCACCGTTGTTGGGCGCCATCCCTCAAGCTCTGATACCAATTGTCATAGGGGTATAATCTCAACTCCAATATTTGAGACTAACTTATGCGACGTTAGCTCCTTGCAAGCTAACCAACCTTTCCCTAGGCGTGTAAACATACACCAACACTCTAAATAACCATGCTGCTCGAATACAAGCACTCAAGCACACAAAGACACGAGAGCAATGCCACTAACTCACTTCGTTATTTGCAAGAGACTTACTCTCAAGCGTGTGTTTACAAATGAGCTCTACCCCTCCTTATACACTAGCCTGAGGTATTCGAAGTGACACTATTATTACATGTACAATGAATACAATGACTCTTCGTCTTCACTGGAGACCCTTCATCTTCCGAGGTGACTCTTTACATGCCTTGACTTTTCATCTTCCGTGCTATCCCTTCGTCTTCTGCAACTGATGCCACGTCACCCGCTCTGTCAGCATGCCATTTCGTCGGCCACGTTAGTACACCATGTCATCACACCATATCATCAGTGGGCCCTACGTTCCTACGTAGGATGTTGCGGCTCTGCTATGTTAAGTGTCGCCGAACACTTGTGTTGTGCCAAGGGGAATCTGGGGCTTCTGAATCTTCATGCGGTAAATCCCATCCTTAGGTATATGTATGCTAAGGTGAAGTCCTCCACAACTTCATTGTGTGGCCACTGAACCACTTGTGCATGCAATAACCGATCTCGAATGCTATCTCCGTACCTCGGAACTTGGGGGTGTTATAGTTAGGATTACACATAAAAGATACCATAAAGAGAAAAGACAAGTGTACCCCGTTAGGGGTGTAGAAAATATCTCTCAATGCCTTTTTATTAATCAACTCCCCATGTCTGCCTTTCGCAATGAATCTCTTCCACAACTTGTCGAAGGAAAATTTCCCCATATGAGAAATTACAACTGACTACCTAGTGGACTGGGCCTCTCATATTAATGGCTAGTCATTTTTTCCAATCAAGAAAAGAATCGAAGTAGTCTAGGTTCTCTGCTTGATTGGAAGAATTTGATCTTTATCTAGGCTTTGAGTTAGAGGCTAGAGCCTTGCAGTGATACTCAAGTGGTTAACTTCCCTTTTGAGAGGTACCGTGGTTAGTTTTTTTGCATCATGCTAATTTTTGTGTTTATAAAATCCAAATAGCATGACTGCCTTGGTGTTATTTTGAAATATACGTATTGCAAGTTTATTCTTCTAAATCATTTCTTTATTTTTCCTTTGGAGAAATTGTTATTTTATTTATGTTCTTCTTTATTGGGAAAGGTTTTGGATGAGGCGGATAAGTTGCTGCATGCAGATTTTGAGAAGGTGCTCAATGAAATTCTAAAAGTCGTACCACGTGAAAGGAGAACATACCTGTTTTCGGCTACCATGACTGAGAAGGTGGGATAACCATACTCTTGTCAAGTGTCATCCATCTGATTGCTTTTGCCATGTATACTTGCATTATGTAGATGATGCCTGCTTCAAAGTAATGGTCAAAGTTTTTATCATTGGATACGCTTATAGTTAGATTAAATGTACAAGAAAGTACATCTACTTCTTAGTTTTTAAAATAGAAAGAGTATACCCACATGTTATTACCACAAGTTAAGAAAATTGTTGTAGTTAAATCTATACCATTTTAGATTTGTGTGGTTTATGCTATTTACTGGCAACTACCTCTTATTTCTGCACATTGAGAAAATATGAACATCTATATCATGTATACAAATTTATATTGAGAAAGTAGGAACCACTTTATCATATATAACAACAACAAAGCCTTTTTTCCCACAATTAAGTACTTTATCATTTATGAAGAAATATCTATCTTGAATATAATTTCTCATTTTTTGAATGCGGCTGCATTTGCATTTGTTTTTGATATTGCAATACTCTGGGCTGCTCTTTGGTTGTGGGCTGTTGAACTTCTAACTCAATGTCTATGTTGTTTTTGTTGCCCTTTTCTTTTTGTTGCGTTTAGATATGGGCAACCTTGGTAACTAAGATATTCATCCCAAATTTTGGTGTTCTGAACTCACTATTGTTTTGGGAGATTGGTTAATCCTTGAGATGAAATCTTTGTTTAACAGGTAGGAAAGTTAAAGCGTGCTTGCTTGAAGAATCCCGTGAAGGTTCATCTATTCTCTTTCTGTCTCATGGAATTTGCTAATGGATTCGGGTGCATGTGTCTTTTGATCACTCCCATATTTGTTTGTTGCATCAGGTTGAGGTGTCATCCAAGTATTCTACGAACGACACACTTAAGCAAGAGTTCTTGTTTATTCCTGCAAAATATAAGGTTTGTTGATAGCAATTATAAATATCATGCGCAATTCTTATCATTGTAGGATTTTAATCTATGACTTCAATTGCATCCAGGACCTCTATCTTATATTTGTGCTGAATGAGATGCAAGGGAAAACATCCATGATCTTCACTCGTACTTGTGACGCTACACGATTATTGGCATTGATCCTTCGGAATCTTGGATTTAGGGCCATTCCACTCCATGGGCAAATGACTGAGGTTGTTATTTCTATCCCTACAAGCATTGGTTTACCCATTGGAATAAGGAATTCAGAAAGAGTTTTTTTCTCAGTGTCATAACCCTTTTTCTGCATCTATGATTGTTATATGACCTATGGAATAAGTAGTGGGAGTATATAGAAGGTAGGGGGTGCGGGGTGGATAGGAGTTATCTATTATCATCCCTAATGCCTAAGCAGTCACATCTGGGACATCTTCAATTGAATTGGAATAATTATTCTTTCAGTAGATTTGCATTACTTTGGTGAGTATCCTGCAATATTATACCGTATTAATTGTTTTCATTGTCTTTCCTTTTCCTCAATTTTTTCAGACTAAGAGGTTGGGAGCCTTGAACAAGTTCAAGGCTGGGGAATGCAGTATTCTTGTTTGCACTGATGTTGGGAGCAGAGGTCTTGATTTGCAAGTTGATGTGGTCATTAATTATGATATTCCTCAAAATTCAAAGGTGCGTATGCTTTTCGTGAACACCTGCAAATATTCTCTGTATTATATGTTATGAATTTGAATTTCATTACTTCTAAAAGAAGACTGGTGGTGATTTTTTGTATTTTACAAAACTGTACTTGTTTCTCTTTTTGGTGCATCGGAGGTCTGTGCTCTAGATCTAGGAATTTGAATGAGTGCTTGCACCGGAGGTCTGTGCTCTATATCTAGGAATTTGAGTGGGTACAATGTGCCATGGGTTTATTTTTTTTACCTCTATAGAAAAATGTTTAACATTTACCTTTAAAAAGGTTTGTAATTTATGATGACATTGTGAGAGTGGGTTGATGCTGATTCTGGCAAATCAGAGGAAAGAATAATAATGGGAAGGGTATTTTTAAAGGATGAGGGTTCACCTAGTTTCATTAAATTTGGGCTATGAATGTAGTTAGATGCGTGAGGAATGAGGTAGGATGGACTAAATTATGTGGGATTCGTGAGGAGGAGTATGATGGGGTAAGAGTAGGAAGGAAGAAGAAGAAAAATGTAAAGTCAGAGCTGAGGAGGTTGGCCGACCCCAAATTTATTGCATTCCAAAATGACAGTTGTATTTAGCTCTGATATATTATTGCATCCATAGGGCCACTTACATGACTTAGAAAAGAAATATCTCAGAAAAATCTTGCGTGTAAGCATTCCTTTGGCTAAAGATGCTCTGACTAACACATATGTGTTGATTAAGTATTAATCGTCACAAGGTGATTGACACTACTGGATGATTAAAACAGTCTATGGGTGGTTTTATATAATATACACAACTTTGGGCATAATATGTATTTGGTGTTCGATGTTACTTTTCCAAACTCTTCCTCTATTTATCTTTTGATTTAAATGGACGGTGAAAATGATGTATGGTCATATATATAGCTTCCGATGTAATATGTAATATGATGCTACTTTCTTAAACTCTTCCTCTTTTCATGTTTTGGTTGGTAACTGACTTGAATTTCAGGATTATTGCCATCGGGTGGGTAGAACTGCACGTGCCGGGCGCTCTGGTCTAGCAATCTCCTTGGTCAATCAATACGAAGTTGAATGGTTTAAGCTCATAGAGGAGCGCATACGTAAGATAATCACACTCCAATAAGTGAATACACATTGTAGAAAAAACTTCTTATGCCTACATGCTTTGCTGCAGAAAAGAGACTTTCTCTTTACCCTGCCGAAGAAGCAGAAGTATTTTTATTATATGAAAGCGTTGCAGAAGCAAGAAGAAGGGCTCTCACGGTATGGATAGGATTCTTTTTAAGGATGTTTTTACGAAGTTCTTTCTTATCCTTTTGTGGGTAGTAGACATCAGTTGGACTTCACATTTTAATGGAAAATAACCTATTTTTTTGAAATATTAACTGATCTATTTTAATTTGTTACACAAATTGGCTGTTACGAAGTTTACAATCCAATATATACAAAATACTTGTTCGAAATAAGTGTATTGATTTTACCAAGTTTTTTCAAGGACTAGATTATAAGTTATCCAGCCTTTTTCATGCTTACAAAATAGTGTGTGTGTGTGTGTGTGTGTGTGTGTGTGTGTGTGTGTGTGTGTGTTGGTTGGTATGTGTATGGTTGGTGTTTGAGGTGATGACATGCTATTGATAACAAAATAAGGTCTGGTGTTTGCAACAATGGCATGACAGAGGCTGAGCATGAAAAAGAAAAATAGCAATAAAGATTGAAAATTGATAAAATTGTTTTCATCAATGCAAGATTGTATGGTGGTTTCGAAAGAAACTCGTGGTGGTTTAGGTCTAGTGTTTAGTCATATTTGGTATATTTTAAAAGTTATTTTGTCTAGGGTTTCAAGGGGAAGAAGGTTTATGGCTGGTAATTAGGTGCAGGTTTCATTAGGATTTGTTAAGTTTTAAAGCTTTTTCTTTAGGGTTTGAGTTGACTAAACTAGGTTAGCTTGGTTAGGGATCTTTAGGTTAGGAGTTAACCTGGGTGAGGCTTAATTAACTTGGTTAATTGCTAGGATTTTGGGTGGTTTAGGGTTGTTGTTTAGGCAGGTTAAGGACTAGGGCTTCTTGGTTTAGGATTTCAATTGAGGTTTGGTTGTACAAAGGCTTCAAGGTCTTGACGAGGGTTTTAAGTATGATTAGGTTAGGGAAGAGGGTAAGGATTTTTAGCGAAAATTAGGATATCCATGGTTTTTAGGGAAAATTAGGATATCCATGGTTCAGCTTAGGAAGCTGGATTAGATTGAAATTCTGGTAGGGTTTAAGGTGTATGGTTTGTGTTTTGGGATGGTTTATTGGTCTGGAAGTAGGATTTTGGGTAGAAGATTAGTGTTAAGGACTTTGATGATAACTGTCTTCCTGACTCCCTTATCATATCCACTTATTAGCTGTCTTAGCACTTTAGTTCGAGATTGAGTATTTATGCAGATATACATGCACCAGAGGCTATACTATGGCGACTAGATGTGATTAAGTTGAGTTTCACTCATTCAAGGCTGGTGATTTAATGAGCAAGGGATTCATCAACCAACACAATGTTTTTTCTCTGCTGCGAGCAATTTTCGAAGGAGTCTCTTCTACTTAATTGCGGTTTCTGGAGACAATCAACCTAGGAGGGTTGTCTTTGATTATTTCAGAGAGTTCCATAATAGAACCAGGGAGATTGGCTGGAGGTTATTTTGGCGGGGCATCGAAATGCATCTTTCTCATCAAATAGAAAGACTAGTTGGAAGATTTTTGAAACATGAGGTATCAAGTATAGGAGGTGATGGGGAGTTGAATGCTGGGATTGCTGGGCCATGATGGGTTTGCGGTGCTCTGCATCATGGAGTTCTCGGAGGTGGTATGAATGGATGTTATGGAGATTATTGGAGAGTTTACGGAGCAGAACTCGAGGACGGATGACCTGGTCAGAGATTGCTGTTTCATTTGGATACTTGGGCTCCTGGAGAAGATCGGTTTTTTCCTACGGCTTCTTAGACGGAAGAGGCTTATGATGAGAGATCGATGTGCAATATTTTTTTGGGGTGGTGACGGACGTTTGCATCCTTTGTGAGACTAAAGTTGAATATGTGGATCACCTTTTCTTCCTCTGTCTGTGCACGTCTCCTCTTTGGGGCGATCTCGACCTAGGCTGGGTTTCTGTTCGGAACCTCGAGTCTTTCTAGGCTTCTTTGATGCTGGTTCAGCAGCGCCCGAGGAAGGTTTCGCTTAGGCCCCTGGCTCTTGTTTGGTCCATTTGGCTGGATAGAAATGCTCTTCTTTGTTCGGGTCAAAGATTCTATCATGAAAATGTCTTTGTTCACTCAAGGGGTGTTCTTGATTCATGGCTTATGTAACTTCCTAGGGTTGTAATTATTTTATTATTTTTAATGAATTGGGGCAGACACCAACACGTGTTCCCCCTCTTTTGACTTCAAAAAAAAAATGATATAATAAAGAGGTGACCACCAAATGGTGGAATCTGGCCTATCACCCTCTCGAATGTTATATACCTAATTGTGGCTAAACTCTTTACTAATATGTAGTGTTGAAAAAGTTGTTAGTATCCAGCTGGGCAAGTTACCAAGTAAAGAATAGGCGCTATTCAGACGACTATTTTTTGAAATTATTCGGTTATTTATTTTTTAATTATGTTAAACGCAAAAACTATATTTGATACATATATTCTTATATATTTATACTAATTTGCTTGGCTTGATATTTTGTGGTTAATAAGAACAATCTCTGTTATTGAATTTTGAATCATACACAGTATATTTATGTGATTTTGATGCTCATCATTTTCCATTTTGTCCATTCTTAAAGAGTTAGTGATCATAAAATTCAAATTCTCTTTCTGATTTTTTTCATTATTTTATCACTATTAACTTTAGTTCTATCATTTTTGCATTCATTTGGAACCAAATTATGCTCCTGTATCAATTGTTTGTTGTATGCAGTAGTATTTGATTCCTTGTCACACAATTCAATTATCATTGATCGTTGGTTTACATCACTTGATATATCCTAATTGCATGTTGTGGTTTTTTTGGGAAACAATATACTATGACTAATTGAAAACCATAGCAGCCATGCTTGAAAAACCATAAACCATATATTGCTACCCTTGATTGTTTTAAAGTAGGTAGCTGATAGTCAGTTAAATAATTGGTCAAGCTGTGAATAGCCGAAATAACTATTGGCCGATTATTGGCTATTCAATCGGTGACCCCCCTACACCCCATAATCGGATCGGCTGGTTGGCCTTATCTGTCGACTATTGCAAAACTGCTAATATGTTACACTTGGTGCTGGGAACCTGAGTAGCCCTTAATAGAAAGCTTTCATGCTCTGTAGATTGATCGTGATAGTGCGATATTGGCTTCTGTGATGGTGGTTGATTGGAGAATATGTGCATCTAAAATGTTTTTTGAAAGGTGTTATGGATTGTGACTCCATTGAAATAGGAAGGAGATCACCTTGTCCTTCATGATGCAGAGTTAATGCCATGCACCTCTTTGTTATACCAATTGAGTTGATGCCATGCACCTCTTCATCTATGTAATTCACAAGTCTAGGTAACCCTTCTATGCAAAGAGCTCTAGAAAACCCCCACTCAACTATATCAAAGACTCCCACAAAAATCCATTCCCCATTACATCTTGGGTGCTCATTTTTAATAATAGCTTACAACAACAACAACAAAGTTTTTTCCCACAATTAAGAAGGGTCAGCTACATGGATTCTTCACCTCCATTCAGATCTCTTGGGTCAATCCCGGGCTTATATCCACAAAGCTAAGATCCCTTCGAAATGGCTTGGCTTAAAAAAATCCACTCTCTGTAAGGTGTTAAATACTAGAATTTAAAGAGATAATGGATGTTGACACACCTATACCTTTAGAAGAAGTTTAAGGGTAGTAAGATAACCTCAGAGGTATAGATTCTATGTATCAGAAGAGTTTGATGATGATCTCACTTCATATGATGACACACTAATAGATCATGACATGGAAAGATGGATGCTAGTGATGACGCATGAATTAGACTTCATGTATAAGAATGGTATATGGATACATGGCTTACAGATTAGATGATTTCATTTAAGTAGGGCTAAGATGAAATATGTGGAGTGCACATTTGATGGAAACAATAGTGAAGGAATCGGGGTGAAGATTGTAGATGTTAACATTCCGAAAAAAGATTCTTTTTAGGCCCAAAAAGGGGACACACGCTATGGTGTCCGCCTAAATGTATTAATCAAAGAGAAACAAAGATACTTACAGAAGCCAAAACTCGAGGAGGGCTTTGGCTTGCGAGATTACATTATCAATATAAAAATGTTGTGCGACAAAGAGTGCACTATTCCTGGCTAGCCATAATGCATAAATAGCTGTAAGGGGTAGAAGAAGCTCCTCCCTTGGTTTGTGTTTCACATTATAAAGAGAATCCCAAAAGCTCTCAAAACTAGCAATTATCACCCATGCAATATGGAGCTCTAGCCAAATCCTTGAAGTTCTTTCGCAGTGAAAGAAGAGATGCTCCATGGCCTATATCTCCACACCACAAAGAGGGCTCAGATCGGACACTCCTTCGAAAATCCTTGCATATTGGTCTCTAGTAAGGATACCCTTTCTTCTGAAAAGGCTACATAAAAATGCTGATTCGGCTTGGAAGTTCCAACCTCCAAATTAAGTTGCAATCCTGGATTAGGTTGTCGTCTGCAGCAAGTAGTGACCTATCCACTGCATTGCAAGGTTGCAAAAGTTAGTAGTTGGTACTCGGTCGGTCGGATCACCGACTAAGGATTAATCGGTAGATGGGCGACTAATCGAATTTAGTCGGAGTTTAATCAGCTTTAATTTTTATGATTGTTTTAAATATAAAACACATTTTTTACACATATATTTACATAGATTCAAATCTTAGGTGGAAGTCGAGGCCATTTCTCCGGGTTTCACTCCAATTCAATCCTTAGGGGCAGGGCCAGTCCACTAGCCTAAACTTCAACCCTCTTCGCTTGAGTCTTCACCGCCCGGTTCCCACAGCCATACTCATGGCCGCGATGACGCGACCCGAACCCTGCGTCCATCAGTTCCAGATCCATCGGCCCCCTCCCAAATGGTACCTCCCACCAATCCAACTTCTCCGGGCCAAGGCGCCTGACCACGAGGATGGGGTCAAGCGAAACACCAGGCCGAGTGCCGCTGTTCTCGAATCCAACCACCTCAGCAATGCCACGCAGCAACTCCCTACAACCTCGGCAAACTACGCGCTACGAAGTGGAGCCCCCTCACCTGGACCCGCTCCAATGGCCTTGGCCGCAAAGTGCCATCACTGGCCCGCACCCTGCGCCACCGCAATAGAGTAGAATCAACCCTCGAACCTTGAAGCAAAGCGGTGGCCTCGAAGCCGTTGAGGCCCCTCGCCAACACGCGCTAATGAGTCACCTGAGCGATATCACCCTTGAACCGCGCCTTCGAGATCCTTCCCACGCCAGACGGGCCAAGGAAAAGCACCTTCGACCCGCCCCCTTCTCCTATCATCATCGAGACGTCCCCAACCCTTAACGGGCAGGACCTGCTTGTGTGCGCAAAATGCCGACATCGAAAGCATTTAACCGGTTCCTGGCACTGATGGGCCTAGTGGTCCGAACCACCAAAACGGAAGCAGCCCCGATCGAACGGGTTCCCAACCAGCCTCTGACCCCTAGACTCCGCTATCTTCGCGCGTCGCCTAAAACCCCTTGAGCGGGACACCTCCCAACCCTCGCCGTCCGGAGGGTTCTCCTCCATCGGATTCTCCCAACAAAAATCACATACCTCTTTATAATTTTTGGGCTTCACGTAGTGTATCGTATCTTTTTATAAATGAATTTTGGTGGTGTTGACTCCCGCCTCGGGAGCGCACCCTCTTTTCAATAAAAAAATGAATTTCATAGTTTTTGTACATTTTTATACTATCATAATAAAATAAAAAAAGTAATTGAATTTAAATGAAATATTAAGCATATTATAATAAGTTTGCTTATAAAAAAGCAAAAAATAAAGAAGTATGGTATCTCCAAGCAAAAATTGGTTGATTAGTGTGCCTAGTCGGAATTAGTCGGTACTCGGTCGACCGCCCCACGGGCTAGACTAGTCAGACCTACTAGTCGGACCAGTCGCGTGACTTTTACAACATTGTTGTATTGTATATTCTCTTTACTAAAAAAAGCATTATCTTTCTAAGTCCAATGATCACGCCCATCAGCAGGGTCCTCAATACTATTCAGGGTATCTAGGAGTAACAAATACTCATCCAAGCGTTGATATGAAAATTTATCAAAAAGGAAGACATCCAACTCCCATTAATCCAGTAGTCAATCACCCGTACATCTCGATCTGCCGCTAAAGCATAAAACTTGGGAAAACTCTCTGCTAAAGTACCATTGCCCATCTAGTTGTTTGTCAAAATGCAAACGAGTCATCGCTACCTAGTAATGGGAGAAAAAGACCGGAAACTGCGACATAAGCGCTTTAATTCCCTTCCAGAATAACGAAGGGAAAAAGGAGTCTTTCATAGATTTTAAGGCGCACGCCTAGGCGCGCTTAGGCGGCCGCCTAGGCGCCCAGGCGCCCCAGGCTGTGCGCCTAGAACGAACGCCTTGCTTTTATAGCAAATGGCGTGCACCTTGGGTCGCTTGGGTGCCTAGGCGACCGCCTAGGTGCGCCTAGGCACGCCTTGACGCCTAGGCGACTATTTTTCATGCACACTACACCATATCTCATTTTCAAAATGCGACGCATTTACAAAAAGCGATATACATAACGCATTTTGAAAATGTGATATACATGTCGTATTTTTGAAATGCGATATAATTTCTTAATAATCTAGCTTCCAAATGCAATATTTTTGAAATTTCTTGATGCCACTTTGAAAACGCCTAGGCGCGCCTAGGCGCCCAGGTGTAACGCCTTGTCGCCTTGCCGCCTTAATAACCATGGAGTCTTTGCAAGATTCCCATTTGCTGGGACTCTGTAAATGCGACGAATGAGTCTGTAACAATGGGCCTCTCCTCTCCCCTAAATCCTGCTCACCCACTTCAGGACAACAACCTCATTCATTGAATCAATGTGATGAACCCCTAGGTCGCTTGTGCGTTTAGATTGTGTGTGTATCCCAATCCACAAGATGTATTCCAGAGCCCTCATGACCCGAATTCCCCCAAAAGAATCTCTTTATAATTGACTCAATCTGCCGACGTATACCTACTGGAAGGATTCTTGCTGACAAGAACACTAGGGTAGCAGAAAGCATCGCCTTTAAAAACACCAAATGATCCTCACGGGACAATGGATGCACTCCGACCTGCCAACTTTCTCTCAATCTTCTCAATCAAAGGAAGCTAATCAACCATCTTAAGTCTACCACAAGACAACGATAAATCAAGGTAACAAATAAGTAGGGTCTTTCTCTTTATCCCAAGCTTTGTACAATACGTATGGGCTTCTAGATCTTCCATGCTAAATGGAATAGCTGTATATTTACTGTTGTTGAGAACAAGCTCAGAAAGCTCCCCAAAAATCTTGAGCGTTGTTGCCATCCCCTTAGCCTCCTTCCTTCCTCAAATGAAAAAAAATGGTGTCATTGGCATATTGAACTGTTTAGTATAAACGTGAGAAATCTTTATAATCTTAGCAACCAAAGTAAACTAGTACGATATTTATCCAATTTAAAAATAAATGGTCAATCACAATGGACTTCATAAACATGACTATGGATCATTTTTGGCATTGCAAGGGATAAAACAATTGGAAAATTCATGCTTGCAATGGTGGAGATCAATAGTTGGTGGAGGGAGAAGTGTAGCATAGTAGTGACAGGTGGCTATAGCCATCCACCAATTCAAATTTTATTTGAACTCAAGCGGGTCATTGGTCTTGTTATTTGGAATGATATAGAGACTAGATGGAAGTAATACTTCTATAAGTTTTTCATTAGGCAAGGAAAGAAAGAGTTCACTTTAGGAGATCTAGCTAATAGTGAAAGTTACTTGACTCGTGCAATCCATAGACGAATACAAAGGAAGGAAGTATATGAGGATTTGAAGGGTATGAAACATGTGAAAGATGTAGGACTCGATGACATTCATGTAGAAGTTTTGAGAGTTCTTCTTAAACATGGCTTGACTTGGCTCACAAATTAATTATTTGATGAAGTGAGAAAATGCCTGAAGAATGGAGGAAAAGCAGCATGGTGCCTCTTTACAAGAATAAAGAGACATACAAAATAGTTCGAATTACAAAGGTATCAAGTTGGTGAGTCATACCATGAAAATTTGAGAATTGCAATTAAAAGGAGATTGAGACAAGTTTTTAAAGTAACAGAAAATCAATTCGAATTCATGCCAAGTCGCTTTACTATTGAAGCTATCCACTTGAGGAGAACAATGGAGATTTATAGAGCTAAAATGAACCTCCATATGATTTTTATTGATTTGGAGAAGGCTTATGATTCAGTTCCACGATGGGAGATCTCGTGGAGAGTTAATGAGAAGAGACAAGGGCATGTCCCGTACATTAACCTTATAGAGGATATGTATGATGGGCTTTATCTTGCGTAAGGATCCTGCCTGAGATGATTGACTATTTTGACATTAGCATCAATTTGCATGAAGGCTCAGCTTTGAGCCCTTTCATTTTTACTTTGATTATGAACGAGTTGACTAGTTGTGTGTTTAACGTTGATATTGTGTTGGTTGATGAGACTAGAGATGGAATAAATGAGAAACTTAAGGTTTAGAGGCATGTCTTAAAGATTAATCGTATGAGTAGAGCTAATACTGAATATTTTATTTTGAAGTCTAAGAATTCGGGGGAGGCACGGCGCGGTGCTCGCCCCAAAGTTTTTATTAAAAAAAAACGAAGGAACAAAACAGTGAGAGCTACAACGGGACTTGAGAAAGGATAAAAGGAGAGCTGGGATCGAGAAGATCCCACGAGATCCCCCAAAACAAAAAAGCTACATCAACGACCAATCATGGGAAAGCAAAGCTGCATGCGCGATAACATTCTCCTTGTAGAATCTTTGTCCCCTAAAAATCGCCGCATTACGCCCCAGCCAAATCGCCCAAACGCACGCGAGAAGACCAATGATTTCCCCTCGCACCCTATCCTTATTTGCCCTGAGAGAGTCCCAGAAGGCCACCGAAGTCGAAGAGTCGATCCAAGGAATGCGAGCCTCCACCCACACAGCAGAAGTGGCTGGGCACAGGAAGAAAAGGTGTTCTAAAGTCTCCACACCGGCGCCGCAAAGAAGACAATCCGATGAAGCGAACCCAGCGAAAAACCTGGCGCACCGATCACGCGTTAATATCCTGCCGCGGCGGAACAACCAAAGGAAGAACGCGACCCTCTCCGGAAGCTTTAAACGCCACAAGAAATTCAGATCCCTGCACATAACATCCTGCTGCGACGACGAGTGTTGAGAAATAGCCCTGAACGCCCGTCTCGTCGAGAAGACGCCATCTCGCCAAGCCCAGTGATCCCGGCCCCCCGAGGGCCTGGGCGAATCCTTAAGCAGCTCCAACAGAGCAAGAATTTCATCGACCCGCTGATCAGAGAGATTGGTCACGAAGGAAGGGAACCACCCATCCCCCGACCAGCACGAAGCCACCGTCACCCTAGAGTCGCGCGCCAAAGCACAAAGGCACGGGAAGGTAGCACTGAGAGGGCCAACACCAACCCAATTGTCCCGCCAGAACAAGAATGAGTTTCCATCCCCCAGAGCTGGAGCGAAGAGATTCGAATAGCGCCACCCAACCGAAAGAATCCCACGCCAGAAAGGGGTACGAGAACGGCGATTGTCCAAGTCCTGCGACATCTCCGCCCCAATAGACATCACATCGCGGAGAATGGAGGAACAGAAGCAAGTGGAGCTCCCCCAGAGCCGGTTGATCCACTTGAGAAGCAACGCGTCATTGACCAGATCATGGCGCCGGATGCCGAGACCGCCATCGCACTTTCTCTTAGCAACCTCCGGCTACTCCACCAGGTGAGGACCCCGCGAGGAGGGACCCCTTCTCCCCCAAAGAAATCTCCGCATCAATCCCTCAAGACGCTTCCGAACCCCCACCGGCATAATCCAATTAGACAGGAAGTAAATAGGGATAGAAGATAGAACCGACCTAATGAGCACGAGTCGGCCATCCCGCGAGAGCATGGAAGCGCCCCAACCAGCAAGCCTCCCTTCTGCCTTGTCAACAACCTTGCGCCAATCACGTATTCTAGATCTCCCCGCCCCAAAGGCATCCCCAAATAATCGATCGGAAGAGAGGACGTGGGGGTACCCAAAATCAGACCACAAGCATCCGTCGAGACAACATCCCACGCGAAAGTTATCATCTTGGACTTGCTCTGATTAATTTGGAGGCCCGATAGCTCGCTAAAGATTTCCAAGGTCGCCGCCATCCCCCTGACCTCGTCAGGACCACCCTCGATGAAAACAATAGTGTCGTCCACGAACTGAAGGGTAGGGACGATCCGATTGCCGCAAGAGAAGCCCATGGAAAGGCCTCGATCCACCACACGAGCCGCCATCCGAGGAAGCACATCGACCGCAATAACAAAGAGCAGGGGCGCCAATGGGCTGCCCTGCCGCACGCCCCTTCTAGGCTGAAACCGATCTCCCACCACGCGTCCGTTAATCATGATAGAGAATGAAGCAGTAGAGATGCACCTGCGCATCCAAGATATCCACAATAGAGGAAAACCGCGAGCCCGAAGCACCATCCAAAGAAAGTTCCAATCTAATGAGTCGTAGGCTTTAGCAAAATCTACTTTCCATAGGACCCCGGGCTTCCCTCTCCTCAACCAGCTATCAACTATTTCGGCAGCCAGAGCCGTAACATCAGAAATTTGACAACCACGGATGAACATCGCCTGAGAGGGCGAGATTAGATCGTCAAGCAACGAGGCGAGTCTACGCGCAAAAACCTTAGCCACGATCAAGTACAAGGCGTTGGAAATCGCAATCAGCCGAAAATTCTCAAAAGCGCGGGGGGAGGAGATCTTAGGCAAGAGGACGATGATCGCCCTATTCACCTGATCGAAACCCGCATTACCTTTGCAAAACTCCAAAATGACCTTCCAGACCTCCTTCCCAACCAGCTCCCAGAAGTCCTTGTAGAACGCAATGGGGAAGCCGTCCGGACCTGGCGAAGCATCCCCGTTGAGATCCCAAACCGCAAGCTTGACCTCCTCGAGAGATACCTCCTTAACTAACTCAACACCGAGAGAGGGCGAGAGTCGAGGAGTGCCCTCCCCCGACCAGAACCAACACTTAGGATAACGAAAAGATGAGAAATCTCTGAAGTACGCGGCAACCTCCCTCCCCAAAGCTCTCTCCCCCACGACCTCCCTTCCATCAAATGAAATCGAATGAATACAGTTTGCACGTCTCCTGCCACTTGCCATCCTATGGAAGTAGGAGGAATTAGCATCCCCCTCTTTAATCCACTTGATCTTTGCCCGCTGACGCCATTCTGCCACCCTCTTCCTGTCCTCCCTCTCCACCGCAGCCAAAGCCCGCGCCGTCGAGGATATCTCGTCGGAGGATAGATCCCTCTCCCCCTCCAAGGCATCCATAGCAGCCACGACCAACTCCGCATCCTTCCTGACAGACACCCGCGCCTCCCGCGTCGCCTTTTTGAAAGTTGCCAACTATTTTCGCAGGCGCACTAACTTCATAGCAAATCTGCCCACAGCCGATTGAGCACCGCAATCCTCATTCCAAACCTGAGCCACGAGGTCCTTGAAGTTATCCTCGAGCAACCAACATCTTTCATACCTAAAAAAACCCGAGGACGGAGATGACACGTCAGAGACCAAAACAATAAAATTGTGGTCCGAGAAAGAACGCGGGCGAGAAAGCACATCAGCAAGTGGAAACCTCGTCATAAAAGCGTCGGAAGCGATGAACCTGTCAATGCAAGACCTAGAAGAAGAACTCCTCCAAGTGAAAGAAATGTCCGTAGCACACAAATCCTCCATAGCCATGGAAGAGATGAAATCCGCAAAATCAGCCGATCCTGGATCCGCACCCCCCCTATTTCGAGGTCTATCAGTAGCACGCAACGTTACATTAAAATCTCCCCTGATCAGCCAAGTAGAATCCGGAGAAGATTGACCGACACTTCGCAACTCCTCCCAGAGTTCTCTCCTCTTAACATGGCAACAGGGGCCGTAAGCACAAGAAAGGATATATAGAGTGCACATTTGTTGAAAGCAATGGTGAAGGAACCAAGTTGAAGATTGGAGAAGATAACATTTAGAAGAAATATCCCTTTATATACTTGGGGTCTATTTTGCAACATCATGGATAAATCAATGGAGACGTTACTCATAAAATAAATGCACTTTGGCTAAAGTTGAGAGGAGCCTCTGTTGTTCTATATGATAAGAAAATTCTTTTGAAAATCATAAAAAGTATTACAAAGCAGCCGTGAGATCTGTTATGATACATGGATTCGATTGTTACATGAATTGCCAATCCTTGCCAAGTTAGTCATAACAGCCAGAGCGCCCGCTAAAATGACGAAAAGGAGGAGAGCGAGTAATCCTGTTTGATCTCCCTTGGGACTGGAAAAAACCACCCTTGGGCTTACCATTTGCCAAAAACAACATTGAAGACTTAGTAACACATTTCTTCATCCACTCAATCCACAAACTTGGAAAACCGTGACAGTTCAATGGCGTTGATCATTGGCATTTTCAACTGTCTTGAAAATGCAACATGCATGAAAGATATCAATCGCTAATGAGAGAATAAAATCAAAGAACTTATATATTGCTCAGATGAAAGGACAACAAAAATACCTGACTTTCAAATACACATTGCACCTTGATGAGTCAGTGACCCCCAAATATATATCAAATTGGGGGAATGGACGGGGGCTGGTTTCGTGGAATCAACTCAAAAAAAGATAGCCAGCCTACCAAATTACATACATGGATATCACACTGGATCAAGAGCCTTAAGCCATCGATTTAGCTCGTTACAAGTTCATCATCAGTCTTAAATAAATTGTTTCTGCCACCAGGATTTGAATTGATTTGTTTTTGGCAAGGTTTTAAAAATCAATCCGGACATTGAATCGGTCAGTCTTTGGTTTGGTCCAACTGGGTCGGGCGGTCGGTCCAAACCGGTCGGACCAGTGATGATGTCAGGATGATGCCATCATTCCTATCGACTCGGAAAAAATTGGACCGGTCTTAATTTACTGGTCAGACCGGTTGATTTAGTTTTTTGAATTGATAAAACCGGATACATATAAGTATGTACATATATCATTATCAATGAAATAATCATTTAAATGTCAAACCTTTCAATAGAATAATATGATTTTCGATTTCGAGTAGAACTCTACAAAAGTTAGTCACAATTTCTAACATTATATATGAATACAATATTGTAATCATTTATTTATAGTTGCTTCTAGAAAATTACTCTAAGAAAGTATTGACACAACTTATATTCAAATAAGAGGGTCATAACTTATATCGCAGAAGTTAAGGTCACAAGTGATAAAATCCCTATTATTTCATTATTTAAACCTTTATTTTTTGAAAATTTACCAAACCATCAAATTTGGATCAATCTGGGGTCAACCTGGTCCGACCATTCGGGTCAACCCGATCCGACCACCGGTCAGTCCCGATTTTTTATTTTCTTTTTTGAAATAATTACACAAAACTGGCCGAACCGACCGGGTCAGGGGTTGTTCTCGATCCAACCGGTCTGACCAGCTAGTCTGGTGCGTTTTTTTAAGCCCTGGTTTTGGTATTCTTGAACAGCTTTGATGACTTCTTGCAAGGTTTGTAATCAGTGTAAAATGTCTGGGTAGGAAATTTTCTTGGAGCTTCTTCATATTCCGATGAGATACATTTCTTATCCCTTGCAAAGACCTTTCCGCATATAGTTCCACCAGGAAAGTTCACGCCGTTCGTTTGAAGTGTTACTGATTTGATCTGGTCTTTCCACTCCAAAAATTATGCATTCATGTCAAACCGATCAAACATCTTGGTCCCATGAAAGGTTAGCCAGTACTCTTATACGGGGAAGGCTGTTACTTCACATCATCCAGTTTGTCCCGGCCCAACAACCTCCAGGTCTGACTTGGTCAATTTGCACATTGGTTATCCATACTCCTTCCAGTGGACTTCTTCATCAATACGTCTATCTATGGACAGAAACATACACATATATGCATAACAATCATGTGACAAGGGGCATGGATATGCTATTAAGGTTGTAAGCTTGATGGTCCTATCATGCTCCTACATATGGCAGCAAGAGAAACTTTTCAAATGATGAAATCCATTTGTGAGCAACTTCAATTATTGAATGCACCATTTGGCGATTTTTTTACAGGAGAAAGTGCCTGAGAGCGTTTTTCGAAAATGGGTAGAAGAAAATTGTGTTTGCTTCTTATGTGCATTAGCTTTAGCTTGCTTGATTCTCAGTGCACTTTCTGAATCTTAAATTATCATGGCCTTGAGAAAGAGCTATCTCATTCCATGCTCAACATTTTAACTTGTATCCGTTTACCTCCTGTAATTCCACTGCTTTTCTTTTTCTCTTGCTTATTGAGAAATCTGAAGTATTTAGTTATTTGGGGTTTCATCTTGGTACGATCACCCTTCGTTTTCTCTTCTGTGGGTTGAATTGCTTGTAAAGTTCGGCATCAATGTCTTTTTTTTGAAAGAAAGTTTGGCATCAATGTCTGCAGGACATCAAGGAAAGTGGTAGCAACAACAGACGAAAAAGGCGACGAGGAGAAGAGGAAGAAGAAGAAACTGATGCCCACTTTGCAGCTTTAAAAAACAAAAATGGATCCAAGAAGTTTCACAAGTCAAAGAGGAAGTAGCCCTCGAATTTATGAGCGAGAACCTCTATTCGTTATAGCAGTACATCGTAGATTAGAGTTGGGCACTTGAGAAGTCTCTCGTTTATTTAACTTCCAACAGATTAGTTAGGAGAGTCGTGCAGATTTTTCTTGACTGCAGGGCTGTTATTTAACTTATTGTTAATTGGGTGAAATTTTGACAACAGTTCATATACTTTTCCATGGAGAATATAAATATCAGATTTTTGATTGGCTTGTTCTTCTGCATCTCAAATTACAGATTTCATTATGACTGTCTCTGGAAGTGTAGTTTGGCATGGTAATTGAGTCATTTTTGGCATTAGTGGTTTTTTTTTTCATTTTGATTTTTTTGCAAGATACATACACACTTCTGTACCCACTTAATGGTCTAGTGGCAGGACAGTGTGTCCACCACACAAAAGACCAGGGTTCAAATCCCACTCTTGCAGGGGCTGCGTTAGGTAGTCGACGGCCAGCGTAAAAAATAGTCGAATTACTCAATCACTGACTGTTGCGATATTCACTCGTTTGGGTCAATTGGTCAATCCGACTCCTCTATTTAGTGGGCTGACAGAGTAGAATAGCTCAAGCCGAATAGTCAGCTAGCCAGTGAAAAAATAATACTTATAATATTTTTTCTGTTTTTTCATACATGCAGAGGAAATTGGATGTATAAAGTATAATTGTGATTCATTTGCTGCTTTGATCTTGCTAATTAAAGACCAAATACGTATAAATATGTAAGATTATATGTATTAAATAATTATTTATTAAAGATCATATATGTATAAATAGGGTGAAGCATTGGGCTCGATCCAGGAAAGATCGATCGAGCCCGTCAATTTTTCGTGGGCCTTTGGTTGGGTCGAGGTCCGCTTTTTTTAGCAAACCGAGGACCAGGGCCCAACCCAAGGCTCGTGTGACCGGGCTCGAGTTCGCGTCGTTTCAGTCTGCACCTATTTTGATTTCATGAAGTTGCACTTTGATTTCAATTTATTGTTATTGATATAATTCATCCGTAACACATGAATATTGGGTGTATTTTTATGATATAATATTACTATTCATGGATGAAGGAAATATTGGATGTATTTGTGATAATCCATGTCTCCTAATTTGGTTCTAACATCATATTTTGAAATATGAGGGCCCGGGCTCAGCCCATTTGTATTTCGAGTTTGGGCCCGGCCCGACTCGAGCATAATATTTTTGAAATATGAGGGTCCAGACCCGACCCATTTTTTTATATATATATACATACATACATATATATATATATATATATATATATATATATATATATATATATCATATTTGGGCTGGGCCTGGGCTTTTGCAGGTCGAGTCAGGGTCAGGTTTGGACCGGCCCGATCCAATACTCCACCCTATGTGTAAATATCTAAGATTATATGTATAATTATCTAAGATTATATGTATAAATATTTCCTCTTAACATCAAAGAGCTTTTTCTTTATTCAGTGACCTTTTCGACCGAATACTAAATATTGAACACTAACATCAAAGTCAACATTAAAGCAGTTTGGGGGACGCATCTTGCCAGATGTTGAAGAAGGGTATTGAGAAATTCACGTGAATAGTTGCGATTTGCTCTCACATATATATCCTTCCAATACTCCACTATGTACTTAAAGTCACTAAAACAAAAGAGTCTAGAGTGACATATTTTGGAATTCGTCGTTATATTGTCTATTGCAAGGTTTTAAAAACCGGACTGGACATTGAACCGGTTAGTCTTCGGTTTGGTCCAACCGGGTCGGACCGTCGGTCCAAACCGGTCGGACCGGTGATGATGTCAGCATGACGTCATCATTCATGTCGACTCAGAAAAAACCGGATTGGGCTTAATTTACTGGTCCGATCGGTCGAGCCGGTTTTTTGAACCGATAAAACCGGATAGATATATGTAAATATGTATTTATATATCAATGAAATAATCATTTAAAATGTCAAATCTTTCAACATAAAAACATGATTGTCTATTTCGAATAAAACTCTACAAAAAGTAGTCACATTTTCTAGCATTATATATGAATATAATATTGTAATAATTTATTTATAGTTGCTTATAGAAAATTACCTCAAGAAAGTAGTGGCACAAGTTATATTCCAAAAAAAAGATGGACATAATTGAAATTATATAAGAAGGGTACATGTGATAAAAATCCTATTATTTCATTATTTAAACCTTTATTTTTTTAAAATATACTAAACCATCAAATCCGGATCAATCCGGGTCAACCCGGTCCAACCGTCCGGGTCAACCCGATCTGACCACCGGTCTGACCCGGTTTTTTATTTTCTTTTTTTAAAAAAATTAATTACCTAAAACCGGCCAAACCGACCCGGTCGGGGCCAGTTCCCGGTCCAACCGGTCCGACCGGCCGGTCCGGTCCGATTTTTTAAACCCTGGTCTATTGTTACCCAGACTTTATGGCGTCTCTCATCAAACAAAAATAGCAAGTGCGGCAATATGCCAAGGACATGATGTGCTAGATTCAATTGACTTAAAGCCCTCTTGACAAGGGCCAGGGCAAAATTTTCAATATGAAATTTGTCTTTTCGAAACGTCTTCACAGAAAATTGAAATATCTCGACATGCACTTTCCTTTTCTCCTTAAAAAAACCTCGAGAGATCGCAAATTACAACTTATTCCATAATATCAGGCTGGTTGCAGCATTTTTTTTACAATAAGGTAAATATGAAGGAGGAGGGATTTGCACTCTGGTCTAGTGGGTGATAGGCACATTGCACTACTACCATATCGTTGAGAGGTTTTCCTCACAACTTTTTTTTTTCATCTGAGAGTTCTTGTCGATGACAACCCACAATAAGTTAGTCCCTTAAGATATGCTATCCTGAAATTATTTATGTGAGAACGATCTGGAAATGTCTATCCATATTCTTAACCAATGCCCTTTTGTGGTTTGGAACTTAGGATTCTTAAGCAGGGTAATCACCCACTCTCAAACGACTCTTACTCATCATTGTTCTCTCCTTCCTACCAGAGTGGCTCAAACATTGATAATGGAGTACAAAATAAAAAATACAACTTGGTGGTTTGTGCAAAATGCACAATAAAATTATACTTTTAAGGACATGTTTAAAAATATTTTAAGCATGCCTGATAGGGTGGAGCATGGGCCGGATATAAAAAGTAAAATTCAATGCAATCAACATGAATGTTCCCATCAAATAAAAAGTCATGATCCACAATTAGTCCATGCAATTATGAGATATGCCAAGTGTTGCAAATAAATATCACAATCTACTTGATTACTACACAACTAGAAAATTAATAATAATTCTAGATTTCGAATGCAAGTCCACAACCGCAAGATTCGTATGTTACTAACAAAATAGAAACCACCTAAAATGCTGTAGTTAATTAACATTTAGACAAATATTCAAATAAAAGTATGTATCGATATCCAAAAAATTAAACTTTACTTCCACGTATAACATTATCTCTTCACTAGGTATTTGGCACATAATGTTGTCACTCTTGATGGTTGGTGATGCTAGATTTAAAAAAATTAATCCATATAGGAAAATTATAGATAAAGTACGAAGAGTCTAAATATTAATGTACTAGAATTGCTCCTATATCCATCTTCTTCTTCATCAGTTTCACCACTATATTGCTTTTCATAGCGAATCCAATCTCCCGTACAAATTAGTGCTTCCACGGTTGTTGGATTAAGTCCGCTCCTATATGCATCAAGAAATCTACTTCCTTTGCTAAAAGCACTCTCTGAAGCAACATTGGATGCCGGTATGGTTAAAATATCTCGAGCAATCTATGATAAGACATATTATTTGACTGCATTAAGTTGCCACCATTGCAAAATATCAAAATGAGTCCCAACTACAATATGCATGGAGTTATCCTCCAAGTATATCTGGATCTCAATTTTTCTAGAGTTCGAAGTACCCATTAAAAGCCTGTTCTTAAAGAATTTACTCAACATATCTTCTGATCTTTTGTGGACACTGAATGGTATTCCTAATCAAATATATTTGGAGTCGAAGTTTCTCCACCTAGATTATCTTTGAGCTTGGAGGCATACCTCATATAGAGAATAAAAATATTTTCAACATAGATAATATATTCTGTCACTTTAGCCTATGAATAAATTTCTGAACATGAAAATCGTAATAAAACAAATTTGTATCGGGATCTAAAATTGTTGCAATTGCTAAAGGTAACATTGTAGTTTCATCCCTCCAATATTTTTATCAAATGTGGTGTACATCTTCATTGCCATGCTTCTAACTAAGACGTATTCATGGTTCTTGAGTGAATTCAACTCTTTCTAAATCTCAAAGATTAAACTAAAAAACCATGTTTAATGTAGAATATTTTTGTCCAGACAAAATTTTCACAGCAAGGTAAAAGCTTTCAATGATCTCATGAATCACTTCCACCTTTTTCCACTCGAAAGCAAAAGGTACATCCAATAGCTGAAAATCTCGACTCTTCATAACTTTCGGATACAAAAGAGCTGAATCGAGCATTGAATAGGTAGAGTTCCACCTCGTACTCATATCCAATTTTAAACCTTTACTGATAAGAATGTGCTCTTGTTGGGCAATGGAAAAAAATTCTTGATATCGTTAGTTCGAAAATTTGATACACTCGACAAGGTTGTGTATTTTGATGGTTAGTTCTTTTATCTCTGTTAATCCATCTTGGACAATTAAATTCAATATGTGTGCCCAACATCACACATGGAAAAAATATCCAGTCAACAATAAAGTATCAGTATAAGAAAAGTGATCAACCAAATTCCAAGCAATGACACCGTTTGTTGAAGCATTATCGGTAGTAAGTGTGCACATCTTCACAACATTCCATTCATTCAAACGACTAACTAGCGTATACGCAATATTCTTATCCATGTGGCATGAGGTAAATGCTGGAAAAATCAAAATTTTCTTGTGCAACCTCCAATTATTATCAATAAAGTGAGCAGTAATCGACACATAACCCAAATTTTGAATTGACACTACAAAAAAGGCGCAATTGCCGTGCACGGTATGGCTTGCACCTAACGAGCACATGTGTTCTCTAATAATCTAGCAAGCACTTAGATTACACATGTGCTCGCCTTAGCCGATCGCCCATTTGTACATGGAGGCGCGACAGTTTTTTTGTATAGGGGCGAGTACAGAGATTACACAAGTGCTCGCTCATATGCACTCGCCCTTTTAAAATTCAAGGCCTGACGTGGGCGGGCGCATGTCAATTTTCTAGCGAGAATCGAGAGCGCCTGTAAACAGAACGTCATGCAGTCTCCTTTTCCTCATTCTACCCGAGTTTCCTCTCAAGATCTTCCCTCCGACGATCCTCGCCCCGTCTGTAATGTCCCGGGCTTAGGTCCCCGGTCTGTTAGCGGAGCATTACTGACCCTGACAACCTCTTGGGATCGGGCACATACAGACCCGATTAACCACCCCCAAAATGCTCAAGCCGGGTTTTTCGGTAGTAACCTCCTCACTTTTTATCCCACCCGGAAATGTCATGTTTCCACGGTGTGGGACTTTTTTTTGGGTTTTACAACCTCCTCCACTTATATTCGCAACGTCCTCGTTGCGACATGGCACATCACTTCTTCCCAGTGACAGTGGCGGCTTCACGCTCCGGGTAGCCATTTCCTCCAACCTCTTTGTAGGGGCGGCTCCACCTCTTGGGTAGCCCTTTCCACTGTTAGAGGGCGTTCGGCTCTGATACCATTTGTAACGTCTCGGGCTTAGGTCCCCGGTCCGTAGCGGAGCATTACTGACCCTGACAACCTCTTGGGATCGGGTCCATACGGACCCGATTAACCACCCCCAAAATGCTCAAGCCGGGTTTTTCGGTAGTAACCTCCTTACTTTTTATCCCACCCGGAAATGTCATGTTTCCACTGTGTGGGACTTTTTTTTGGGGTTTTACACCGTCCTCCTCGCCTCGAGCAACCTTCATTTGGGTTATTCAATCACACACATGTCTTTGTTTAGGTATATTTTATCATCCTTTCTCTTGGTTTTTGTTATTTCATTACATTTTCAATCTTGTTTTGATGGTTTAGGGTTTTGATATTGTTGATAGTTTACTTGTTATTTTCTATATTCCTAATTCTTAAACTTGTTGTTTATGCTTCATATACATGATTAATATGTAGTTGTTGTTAGATTTGATGTATTACATTGGAAATGAAGCTCCTCCTACGACTAAGACAACTAAGGTCTAGTATGCATTCCTGCATCAGGCTCTACGCGTGAGAAAGCGACCTGAGAAAAAACAAGGGGACCCTCAGGAAGTCATCGTCCTGTATAGCCTGTGTTTGTTGGGAAGGATCCCGGATTGGGAAAGTTACTTTATCTGACGCAGGTCAGACGTCACTATAGGGCCGTGTGTATCAATTTTATTTTTGTCTAATGTAGATGGAAATTCTTAGGCATGTCAAGTGTTTGATGAAATGTCACAACAAGAAAATAACTAAATTTGTATAATAAATTAGTATATTGAATTATACCATAACACTAGTTTCATTATGATGATTCACGCCTTGAGATTTTAGGATTGCAATTGGAAGTGGAAAAAAACAGAGAACTAGATGAATATTGATATGAGAGAATGAAAGAAGAAATACATGGGAAGGAGTTAGAGGGTGTATTGGTGGCATTAAACTTGATTTTGGAGTAGGGATAGAGATGGTTTAATTGAAGGAGGGGATGAGAGATACAAAGTTTCTGGGAGGAAAAACACAATGGGATGAACCTTAGGCATATGTTAGAAGAAAACAATGAACATAAATGTGGAAAGTACAAAACACATATGTATAGATTTAAATTAAATTCTTGGTATATATGTGATCAAAAGAATGAAAAAACCCAAGTATGGTGTTTGACTAACTGATAAACACGAAATTCAAGAGAGCCTAAATGGTCTCACACAAGGCAGAGACGATCGTCGCTGTGGCAACCCTCAAATGAATCTCGTATCTAATCAATAATAAACCCACACTATAGATCAACAATTAGAAATAAATGTGGAGTTAAAATTTATTTTTAACTCTGCACAAAATGTATAGCAAGCAAGTATGTAGAGAGTTCGAACACAGGGAGCAAGCAGGGTAGAATCAAATAAATGTGTGTGAGTGAATGTGAGTGATGTCTACACTATGCAAGCAAACAATTTTTGTGGGTTTTTAATTTTTAATTTTTAATTTTTTATTTAATTTTTAATTTTGTATTTTGATTTTTATTTTTTTGATTTTTATAATTTTATAATTTATGTTTTTTAATATTGGAATATAATGTGATAAAAGAGAAGATAAAATATTAATAGAAATATGCAAAAATAGCCAAAAATTCATAAATAAAATCTTTTTAGTATTTTTATAATTTTTTACTGTTTTTGTGACTTTTGGGTATTTTTCAAATTGTTTTTGATATTTTTAAACACTGAAATAAAACAAAACAGTGAACAAGCTACTGGCTGGGGGTAAAATTGAAATTAAAAATATCAGATAGCCTCAAAATTTTTCCCAACTATTTTTCAAATAAAGATAATAAGAACAGGAGACCACAGAACTTGAGTTTGTATTTTTCTGAGCTTTCTATGATTTTATATTTTTTTGAAGTTTTGTGTATTTTTGAATTTTTAAGGGTTTTACTTTGCAATTTTTAGTGATTTTTGGAATGACACTAATATATGACGAAATAAACAAAATGTGATTTTTCTAGAATTTTTCAAAAGGTTTTTATAATTTTTATGTATTTTCTAATGTAAACAGGGAAATAAACGCATGTTTTTTATTTTTAATAAATATGAAATGCATTAAAAATGTAATGCAAAAATATGGCGTACAAATGCAAGTTACCAGGAGCTTAAGTTGAAATTTTGAGAATTTTTGGAATTAAAATGATGATCTAATTAATTAAACCAAGTATACAAACATTAAACATGTATGACAAGGTTATATATGTAAATAAACGAACATCCAGGGGCTACGTGCAAAATTTCCACAAAGTTTTGAACTAAAACTTGCATTTACTGGACTAAAAACAAATTACAAAACCCGGAGGGGTCTCAGTACAAAATGTCCAAGCCAAGCGCGTGCTATACACGCGCCTGGCAGGGACCTAAACGCAATATCCAAAAATCTCCGGGGCTGCTATGCAAAATATCCCAAATTTTTACACTACGTTACAAAATTTTGGGACTAAACTGAAATAAATAAACCCCAGGGGGGTCCTTGCAAAAAGCCCACCCCCTCACGTGCACAAGCACGTGAGGTGACGTGGCACAGGACCTAAGTGCAAATAAAATAAATGTGCGGGGCTTACATGCAAATAATACAAAAAGTTTACGCTGCAGATAAAAGTTTTGGGACTAAAAAGTAAATATAAAATACGCAGGTGTTAAGGTGCAAAATACCCTCGGCGCGCGATCCAACGGCTGCGGGTCTTCACTTAAACACGTGGCGTTGATCTGACGGTTGATGACGCTTCGCTTGGATGGCGGAGATTAGATCGCTTGAGGACGATCTGACGGTGGAGATGATGCTCAATCCAACGGGCGTCGTTCAACCTGGAGGCGCTCCAAGATCCGACGGCTGGGAGATGATGAGCAAGAACAGGGAAGAGCGCCGGCGAAGGCGAACTCCTCCGTCCCAGATCTTCATCCTCCGACGATGGTACGGCTTCAAAATGGACGTGGAGCGTCCTGAGGTCTTCCTCTTCCTCCTGGAGTCGTCAAAAACCCACGGCGATGGCCGTGGTGCTCGCGGGTAGCTGGCGGAGCTACGGGGCTTCGAAAGCTCCAGCGAGCTTCAAAACTCGTCTCCAGGCACGCTTGGGCGTGCGTTGACCTGCAAAAAGAGTCAAGAGGTCCAGGGCAAACTGCCTGGCCCTCTGGATGGGCGTGGGGATGCGTGGTACGAGGTGGCGATGAACGGCCGGAGGTGCGCTCCGGCCAAGTGAATGAATCGAGCGAGATCAGCGATGGAACTCTAATTTTTTTGGGGGCTTTTCATCCTAAGACTAACAGGAACTTAATGCATGAAAGAAATATACGGGGAGGGCCCTCAATGGCAGGGACCAGAGGAAATGTCGAACCTCGACCGCCGGAGTTGCGGGAGGTGTGGGAGATGCCTCCGACCTCTGAAGCCTTGGCTGAAGAGCTCTCGTCGGAGCTGTCACCTCCAGGAAGCTCTGGAGCACGAGATAGGCGCGAGGGGTGGACCGAAGGGAATCCAAATTCAAACTGAAGGTCGGGGGTTCTCTTTATTTGGTTTGACCTCGAGCTGCAGGGGCTCGAAGATCAACGATTCTGGAGCGTCTCAGTGATGCAATCTCCAAGGTAATCGCAAGGCGGGCAAGGTGGTTGGTAGGGGAAGAAGATTGCAGAAGGGTGCGAGGCGAAATGGTGAAAGGATTAGCTGGGAAAAAGCCAAGAAAATGGCTCAAAAACCAAGCCACTGACATGGGGTAGGTGGGGAAGGACGGTCAGTTGACCTGGGTCAACTGGGACCGTCTCCTGATTGGTCCACGTGGACCACTCAGGAAAAATCCCTAATAAATATTTTATAAAATTTATTTAAAAATAGAAAAAGGCTGAATTAAATGATGGTTATAAAATGAAAAATATTCGTTATTTTATGTAGTATTTTATTATGATTTTAAATTTATTTTATGAGGTATATTTTTACAAGTTTACTTTTTAGCCCTATATAGGTATATTACCTATGTATTTTAGTATTTTATTTTTATTTTGTGTATTTTACTTTTATTATTTTTATTTCTTATTTTATAAAATCATAAAATACTTTTATATACACAAATACATTTTTGTTTATTTTTCTGATTTATTTTGTATAATTAATTAATTATAAGAGTATGTTATATAGGTATGTATATAAGTAATGTATCTGTGTATTTTATATACAAGTATTTTTATTTTGTATTTTCTTTGCATTTTTATTCTAATTCTAATGCACATATATATTATAAGTAATATTTACATAATTATAAAAAAATAAGAATATAAAGATAATGAATAAATAATAAATTGAATATTTTAATCTGTACAAGCATACAATGTGGGTCCAAAACTCAACTTTCAAACCGTAGCTCCGCCAAATGCGAAACCACCACCATCAGATAGATTATTTTATTCTATATACAATTAAAGGTGAGCTTGCTGCATTTGGAGTTGTCAGTTGTGAGATATGGGTCTGGGAAGTTGGGATTCTTGATTTTTTATTCAGACCAGAACTTTTTATCTGTGTATTATTTTTCAGTGAAATCAATTTTGTATTTTTCTTTATTAAATTATCTACAACTTTTATGTACAAAGTTTCTTTATTTGATGTATAAAAAGTGGAACTAAAAATAGGTCCTAATAATCTCAAAAATCGATCGGTCTTGTGTTCCACACAAGGCGGGAACACAGTCGAAGTGTTGACCAATCATCTCTGAAATTAATCAACAATTAACCCACGCTAAATATCAATAATTAGAAATAAATGTGGAGTTAAAATTTATTTTTAACTTTGCACAAATGGTGTAATGGGCAAGTATGCAGAGAGTTCGAACACAGGGAGCAAACAGGGTAATCCAAATAAATGTGCACAAGTGAATGTGAGTGTGTCTACACTAAGCAAGCAAGCAAAGTTTTTTGTGGGTTTTTAATTTTAATTAATTAAATATTTTTTATTTAATTTTTAATTTTGTATTTTGATTTTTAATTTTCTGATTTTTATAATTTTATATTTTATATTTTTTTCTTTTTCAATATTGGAATAAGAAAGAAATATAATAAAAGACAAGATAAAGTATTTATAAAAATAAGCAAAAATAACCAAAAATTCAGAAATAAAATGTTTTTGTTATTTTTATGGTTTTTTACTATTTTTGCGATTTTTGGGTATTTTTCAAACTATTTTTGGTATTTTTAAACACTGAAATGAACCAAAACAGTGAAATGTGTGCTGGCTGTGAGTAAAATAGGAATTAAAATTAACAAACAGCCACCAAAATTTTTCACACTAATTTTCAAATAAAGATAATGAAATATATAAGAAACAGGACTTGAGTTTACTATTTTTAGAGTTTTCTACAATTTTTGAGATTTTTTTGAAGTGTTTATGTATTTTCGAATTTTTAAGGTTTTTCTTTTGAGATTTTTAGTGATTTTTGGACTAACACTAATGGACGATAAAAAACACAAAATATATTTTTTTGGAATTTTTCAAAACGTTTTTATAATTTTTATGTATTTTCTAATGCAAACAGGGAAATAAATGCATGTTTTTGATTTTTAGTAAATATGAAAATGCAATAAAAATACAATGCAAAATTATGGAGTGAAAATGCAAGTGAACAGGAGCTTAACTTGATTTTTGTGGAATTTTTGGAATTAAAATGATGGTCCAATTAATTAATACAAGCATCCAAACGTTAAACATGCCTGGTAGGGGTATATATGCAAATATCCAAAGTTCCAGGGGCATATATGCAAATTTCCACAAAAATATAACACTTAAAATTCTATTTCCAGGACCAATTACAAATCACAAAACCCGCAGGGGTATCCTAGCAATTTTCCCTCCAGGGCGCGTGACTTGCACGCGCCTGGCGAGGACCAATATGTAATTTCCACAAAAGCTGGAGGTTCACATGCAAAATTTCCAAAAATTTAACACTTCATATAAAAGTTCAGGAACCTAAACGAAATACTAAAAAGACCGAGGGCCTCAGTGCAAAAAGCCCGCACCTCACGTGTACAGGTCACGTGAGGTGACGCGGCAGAGGACCTAAGTGTAAATAAAATAAAAGCGAGGGTCTTTTTGCAATTTTTACAAAACTTTTACACTACATACGAAAGTTTTTAGACTAAAAAGTAAATACAAAATGCGTGGGGGCTTTGATGCAAAATACCCTTGGCGCGCGGATCCAACGGCTGCAGATCTTCACTTATACACGTGGCGTGAATCCAATGGTCCACGACGCTTCGCTTGGACGGCGGAGATTAGATCATCTGAGGACGATCGGACAGTGGAGACGTGGCACGATCCAACGGCTGCTGCTCGACCTGGGGGAGCTCCTCGATCCAACGGCTGGGAGGTGGTGACGAAGAACACGTCGGCCGCCGGCGAGGGCGAGCTTCGACGTGCGAGATCTCCGACCTCCGGTGAAGATTGGGCTTCAAAATTGGCGTGGAAGCTCCTGCTGGTCTCCTCTTCCTCCTGGAGGCGTCAAAAATCCAACGCAAGGGCCGTGGTAGTCGCGGGCAGCCGGCGGAGCTACGGGGCTTCAACAGCTCCGGCGAGCTTCAAAACTCGTCTCCAGGCACTATCAAGTACGCTTTGACCTGCAAGAAAAGTCAAGGGGTCCAGGGCAAACTGCCTGGTCCCTTGGACGGATGTGGGGATGCGTGGAGTGGCGTAGCGACGAGCGGCCGGAGGAGCGCTCCGGCCAACTTGGTGAATCGGGTGATTTAGATGATGGAACTCGAAATTGTTTTGGGGTTTTTGATCCTAACACTAACATGAACGAAATGCATGCAAGAAATGAAAGGGGGAAGCTCCTCAATAGCCGAAGCCAGAGGGAGGAGTATACCTCGACCGTTGGTCTTGCGGGAGGTGGCGGAGTCACCCTCGACCTCGATCGCCTAGGCTGACGGCCTTGCGATGGAGTTGTCACCTCCAGGGAGCTCGGGAGCACGAAGGTGGCGATGAGGGGTGGACCAAGGGTTCTCCAATTCGAAATGAAGGTGGAGGTTTGGTTTTAAGTGGTTTGACCTCGAGTTGCAGGGGCTCGAAGATCAACGATTCTTGAGCGTCTCAGTGATCCTTGGCCCGATGTAAACAAATGGCGGGCAAGAGGGATGATCGAGGGAGAAAAATGCAGAAGAAACCAAGACGAAATGGTGAAAGAATTGGCTGGGAAAAAGCCAAGAAAATGGCTCAAAAACCAAGTCTTCTGACAGGGGTAGGTGGGGAGGACGACCAGTTGACCTGGGTCAACTGGGACCGTCGCCTGATTGGTCCACGTGGACCAATCAGGAAAAATCCCTGGTAAATATTTTGTAAATTCAATAAAAAATAGAAAAAGGCTGAATTAATTAATGATTATAAAATAAAAAATATTCGTTATTTTTTGTAGTATTTTACTATGATTTTTAATTTATTTTATGAGGTGTATTTTTATAAGTTCACTTTTTAGCTCTTTATAGGTATAATACCTATGTGTTTCAGCATTTTATTTTTATTTTGTGTCTTTTAATTTTATTATTTTTATTTCTTATTTTATAAAATTATAGAATACTTTTATACACACAAATGTATTTTTAATTTATTTTACTGATTTATTTTGCATATTTAATAAAATATAAGAGTGTATTGTATATGTATAGATATAGGTAGTATACCTATGTATCAAATATGTAAGTATTTTATTTTGAGTTTTATTTAGGTTTTTATTCCACTTTTAATGTACATAATTATTATAAGTAATATTTACAAGATTATAAAAATATAAAAATATTAAAATAATGAATAAAGAATAAATTGAATATTTTATTCTGTACACTTATACAGGGTGGGTCCAAAACTCAACTTTCAAACCGTAGCTTCGCCAAATGCGAAACCACTGCCATTCAATAGATTATTTTATTCTATATACATATAAAGGTGAATTTGCTGCATTTGGAGTTGTCAGTTGTGAGATACGGGTCTGGGAAGTTGGGATTCTGGATTTTTATTCAGACCATAACTTTTTATCTGTACATTATTTTTCAGTGAAATCAATTTTGTATTTTTCTTTATAAAAGTATCTACAACTTTTATGAACAAAGTTTCTTTATTTGATGTATAAAAAGGGAACCAAAAATAGGTCCCAAAATGAATAAAGAATGAATAAAATAACATAGGTATTTGACCCTTATCTCCCCCTACTTTTATTCCTTGTCGACCTATTCATCAAGATGCCTAGGTCTCGGGGTTTCGGGTCATAAAATATTTACAATATTTTATTCTTTTTCTTTTCTTTTATTTATTCTATAATTTTGGCCTTAATTATAGTATTTTATACACTAATATGATGCACATGCATGAATGCTAAGATGATGAAATTAAAGGTATTTACAGCCATTTACTAGGGTTTTTGGTGTCAAAATGATAGAATAAAGATGATGAAATGTGGATTCATCATCCCCCTATACTTTACCTTTGCTAGTCCCTAGCAAACACTTATGCAATAAGTGCAAAAAGAAAATAAAGAAAAGAAAAGGAAGAATTTGGATTTTATTTGATTATCAAACTTGTCTTCACAAAATCAAGGTTTGGAGCTTAAGTCGGACCTTTGGAGTTTTAGTGCGGGCGGAACCTTAGTGAGAACCGTGTTTGAAATTCAGCAGTCCTTGAGATTCCCGAAACTCTGTCCAAGTCTCCTCAATAGCCTGGTCAGAAATACTTCAACTCATACGCAAACTCTTACGACTATGAGTCTGACTCGTACAGTGTAAGTGATATGTAGCTCCCCACCTCAGAAGTAACAAAGAAACAACCTCCCCCACCTTGGTAACTCTAATGCCTCGGTCTAACAACTCTTTCCTCGAGAAGCGGGGTATTCCCTTCTAAGTTCAAGTGCAACCGGCTCAAGAAGAGGGGGAATAAGAGGTATAGAATTTTTGGGAGCTCAACCAATGTAGCTAAGTCTCCCGCTGCAAGCTTCATGAGATGTAACATGGATACCATAAGCTTTTGCTTTATTGGACTATATACACTCCGGTGGGGTTATTAAATTTTCAATCCGACCCACCACTTTTTTTGGAGTTCTTTTTGCATTCATTTTTTTTTCAAATGCATCTGTACAACGTGTCTACATGGTGCAGCATATATACAAGAAATTTTCCTCTTGAGCCAGTAGACTAACCCTCTTTTGAAGCTTTATTGCAACCAACAGCTTCTGTCTTTAGCCTTCGTCACCACTAGACCAAGTTGAGGCGCACTTCCTTCACTAGAAGAAGAAGAGAGGTTCCGCCTAGAAGTACTACCCTCATATGCTACCCCAAGCCAGAGGAAACTGCCTCCTCACCACCTCATCCGTGGAGAGCTATGTGAAAGGTGCAGGTGTCCAAGTTAGGTCATTATCAACAAGAGTCGTGCGTGTGCTCCGAAATACTCTACTTAGGCAGTCAAGAATCCATTGAACCAAGTCCCGTGATCCTCAAAGAATTAAGTCAACTAGACCTGAAGTACCTCAAACCCAATTCCTATAAGGTTCCTGTTATTAGGTAGATTTTAAGGTCCAATCAAGCTCCAATATCCGGATTTTACTTAGACTTGTTCAACTATCAAACTCAATCTGAGAAATGCTCATGCTATGTAAATGCAATGCAGAATGCAGAAAATATTTTTGTGATGCAATGTTCAAGATTTTGAACTTTTTATGGATTTTTGAAAAGATGATGATGATGCATATGCAGATGCATTTTTTGTATTTTTCAAAGAAATTTTTCGAATATTTTTTGGATTTTAATTTTGCAAATGTTTTTGGGCTTTTTGAAAACAAAAGATTTTGGCGGAAAACTAGATTAAAAATATGTACACGGGAGTCCTTCGTATAATTACAAGAAGTGGATTTTAAGGATTTACAAGGGTAAGTGGTCAATTTTATAAGGACATATATATAGTGGAATTTGGTGTGATGTATGTATTCCTCAAACTTATTTGACACATGTTTTTCAAAGAATTTTTGAAAACTATAGTCCAAGATAATTTTTACAATCATTTTTGCAAACATGTACACACATTTGAAAATCATTTTGCAAAGGCTTTCAAAACAGTATGTATAGATTTTTCAAAATATTTTTGCAACTAATTTTCAAACCCTTTGCAAATTATTTTTCAAACATTTTATTTCACACAAAGAAAAGAAATTTTTACAAACCACCCATTTTTACAAAGGTTGAACACATGTAACAAAATATTTTCAAAATAGTTTTCAATAGATGTTCACAAAGATTTTCAAACTATTTTTTCAAACATTTTGCAAAAAACATTTTCACCTGATTTATTAATCAGTAATTACAAAAAGAATTTGAGGAACAGAACACCTTTTTATTAAAGATTTTTAATGAATTTTAAAGAATTTTTAGCCATATTATTAAGAAAATATGAAAGTACGAGTTATGGATAAAGTATATACGTAGTATATACGACCCCCCTATACTTATCTTGAGCTATGTCCTCATAGATCGGAGAGAAAAGAGAAGACATAACTCGTACTAAGTATAGGCAAGTCTAAAGAACAAAGAACTAATGAATGAACCAATGAGAAGTTGACCGTCCCCCCTATACTTAGAATCAAATAATCCTAAGTATAGCCGACTGTACGCAAAGCAGGGAGGGTCAAGGGTGGGAATGAACAGATCGTACCCAGATTGTCTCCCCCTACACTTAGGGTAAAATATCCCTAAGTATAGACAAGAGAGGAGACAATGGAGAGGATCGAAGAATATAGAAACTCGAGGTGCGCGCCCCCCTATACTTAGGACAAAGTACGTCCTAAGTATGGAAAACTGTCTACAGGGGCAGCACCTTTTTGATAGATAAAGAAAATAGAAAAGGAAAAGAAGAAAAGAAGAAGATAAATCAATAGATGAAAGAGTGACATGAACAGAAGGATCTGTACAGCGGAAGATAGAAGTGATTACCATGTATGAGATGCAGATGATCTGAGTCAAAGTACACATCTCATACCAGAAGAATGGGGGCAACGTCAATGGTCAGCGGATCATGATCTAGATATAGTTTCAGACGTTGACCATTGACGCGGAAGGTAGAGGAAGATGACGGTTCGGATATGTCAATGCTGCCATTGTCATGTACCTTCCTGACCACATACGGACCTTTCCACTTGCTCTGCAATTTCCCTGGGAATAATTTCAGCCTGGAATCAAACAACCATACTCTCTGATCTGGCTCAAACTGTTTATGGCTGATATGGGAATCATGCCATGTCTTTACTTTCTCTTTGTATTGTAGGCTGTTGGAGAAGGCTGTGTCTCTCAATTCTTCCAGGGCTGCCAATTCTGCTCTTCTCTGGTCTCCTATACACTCGGGATCTAACAACAACTCGGTGACTGCCCAAAAAGATTTGTGCTTAATTTCCACTGGCAGATGGCACGACTTGCCATAGACGAGACGAAAGGGAGATGTCCCCAATGGATTCTTGAAAGAGGTCCGATAGGCCCACATGACCGAGTCCAAAAGCTGTGACCAATCCTTTTGGTCTGGGCGGACAACTTTCTGCAAGATTGTTTTTATCTCCCAGTTCGACACTTCGGCAAGACCATTAGTCTGAGGGTGATACGGTGTGGCAACCCGATGGTCAATGCCGAACTCGTCTACAAGGGCCCTAACCTTGTCATTGATGAAATGAGACCCCCCGTCTGAAATCAAGACTCTAGGTATCCCGAACCGTGAAATAATATTTTTCCTCAAAAATTTACACACGGTTTTCGCATCTGCGGCTCGGGCGGGGATGGCCTCAACCCATCGACTGACATAATCCACAGCGAGCAAAATATGCTCGAATCCCTGACTCTTAGGAAATGGGCCCATGAAATCAATCCCCCATGCATCAAAAACCTCACAAAAGTGAATGGGTTGCATGGGCATCACGTCTCTCTGTCCGCAGGTTCCCACAGTACATCTCCTCATGAACTCATCAGAATCCTTGAAGAGAGTAGGCCACCATAGGCCGGATTGAAGCACCTTCTGTGCCGTCCTTTTTCCAAAATGATGTCCTCCTGCCTCAAGCTTGTGGCAGTATGTGAGGACGCTATGCTGCTCTTCTTGAGGAATGCACCTCCTCCAGATGCTATCCCCTCCTTCATGATAAAGGATGGGATCCTCCCAATGGTAAAACTTGGCCTTAGATAGGAAGGTCTCAAGTTTTTGCCTGGGCCAACCCTGAGGGACTGTCTTGGCAACAAGATAGTTTACAAAGTCGGCATACCACGGGAGTGAGGTGACCGCCAATATCGCCTCGTCTGGAAATGTCCCTGTAATAGGTGCGTTGGGCTCAGATTCCTCAGGGTTCTCCAATCTGGAGAGATGATCCGCCACCACATTCTTGACTGCAGGCTTATCTTTAATCTCAATATCAAACTCCTGGAGCAGAAGGATCCATCTGGTCAGACGTGCTTTGGCATCCTTCTTAGACATTAGGTACCGGATGGCGGTGTGATCAGTGTAAATTGTTACTCTAGATCCAAGAATGTAAGATCGATACTTATCCAGAGTAAAGACTACGGCCAGCATCTCTTTCTCAGTCACAGTGTAATTCCACTGAGCGGCATCCAACGTCCGGCTGACGTAGTGAATGGCAAAAGGTAATCCATCCCTCCTCTGCCCCAGCACAGCCCCAACGGCAAAATCTGAAGCGTCCGTCATGATCTCGAATGGGAGAGACCAATCAGGTGGCTGAAGGACAGGAGCTGAAACAACCATATTCTTGAGAGTCTCAAAAGATGCAAGACACTTATCATTGACAATAAAATCGGTGTCTTTTGTCAGCAAGTCAGTGAGCGGTCGGGCAATACGACTGAAGTCCTGAATGAACCGTCGGTAGAAACCGACATGCCCCAGAAAAAGACCGCAACTGACGCAGGTTGGACGGTGGATTGAGTTTTCTGATGATATCCACCTTGGCAGGATCGACCTCCATGCCCTGGTTGGAGACGATATGACCAAGGACCGTCCCTTGAGTCATCATAAAGTGACTCTTCTCCCAAGATAAAACAAGATTGACCTCTATGCAGCGCTGAAGCACACGGTCTAGGCAGTCAAGACAAGCATCGAACCCGTCGTCATAGACCGAGAAGTCATCCATGAAGACCTCTAAACAGTCACCCACCATGTCCAAGAATATGGACAACATGCACCTTTGGAATGTCGCCGGAGCGTTACATAGACCAAAGGGCATCCGTCTGAAAGCATACGTCCCAAACAGACAGGTGAATGTCGTTTTGTCCTGGTCTTCGGGTGCAATGGCCACTTGATTATATCCAGAGTACCCGTCAAGAAAGCAGTAATGACTCTTCCCAGCTAGCCGCTCGATAATCTGATCAATGAAGGGTAGCGGGAAGTGATCCTTCTTGGTGGCCTCATTCAATCGTATGTAGTCCACACAGACCCTCCAAGAAGTGGGCACTCTGGTAGCGATCTCCTCTCCAGACTCGTTGACAACTGTATTGATACCCGTCTTCTTGGGTACCACATGTAAAGGACTTACCCAGTTGGAGTCGGAGATGGGATAGATAAAATCGGCGCTCCACCACTTTGAAATTTCTTTCATGACTACGTCTCGAAGATTCGGGTTCAACCGTCGTTGGAACTCACGCGACGGCCTAGCGCCCTCCTCAAGATAAATGTGGTGGGAGAACAGAGCCGGACTAATCTCCTGGAGATCAGCTATACTCCATCCTATTGCCTTGCGGTTTCTTTCAAGAACCTCCATCAGACGAGATTCTTGTTCTCCGGTCAAATCTGTTGAGATAATGACTGGGTACATGTCTGGCTCACCTGCAAGGAATCTATACTTCATCAACTGCGGCAGAGGTTTCCGTTCTGGACAACTGGGAGGTAGCGGATCTGGCTTCTAATATGTCTGTGTGAAGGCGACCAGGTCTGCATGGGAGAACTCTCGCTCTGCATGAATCTCTGACGAAGGGCGGCCGACTGAATCATCAATGAACTGTACGGGCTCGCACTCTATCATGGCTGTTGACTCAGGAGGAATCAGACAAGATAAATAATCATCAAAATCATCCCAATCAATGTCTGAATACGAGGGATCAGAAGATGATGAGCACGAATGAAAATCATCAGCACCATTCGTCCCAACACTGTCAGCCTCAGGTTTATCCTCATCCAAGGGTGTGCTCTCCCGGCTCTCGACTGCCATGATCTTTAGATATAGTGAATCTGTAGGCAAGGCAAGGGTCGGTGCTACAGGATCTGTCCAGTTGGATTCATCATCGGTCATCAGGAAATCACACACCTGGTGGATGTCTAGCTCGTCCTCTCTCGTCTGCTCGGCTTCGCTGGATTGCTCTGAGCATGCCAACTCTCTAGCTCTGGTCTTATCGATCGTATCTATTTGTATGCTCTCGCCCTCTACGTGAAAACATATCGTCCCACTGTCATGGTCGGATACCGCCTTGGCAGTGGCCAAGAATGGGCGTCCAAGTATGATGGGGGCATCTGTTATCGATTCAGGGATCTCCATGTCCAGTACAACAAAGTCCACGGGGAATTTCAAGCCCTGAATGGTAACGACCATGTCCTTCAACAACCCCTTCGGCCTCTTAATCAACCTGTCAGCAAACTGAAGGACTGTCCTGCTCCGAAGAAGAGGGCCAAACTTGAATCGGTTGAGTAAGGCTTCCAGAAGGAGGTTGATCGAAGACCCGCTGTCTAATAGAGTACGATCGAACCACTGCTCTTGAATCTTGCATCTGACATAGGAAGCTCCTGTATCAGGTCTCTTGGCTGGCAATGTGTTCTGAATGGCGCAGCAAGTGTCATGAGTGAGCATATGGATTTGATCCCTGTACCTCCTCTTCCTGCGGACTGTAGTCTTCTCCTTCAAGTTCTTTTTGAAGAGGGGGATGTGCTCAAGTGCTTCTTGTAGAGTCAGCTGAATGTGGAATCTGTCTATCATTTGGTTGCTGAACTCTACCTGTTGCTCTTTTTTAGGATTTTCTCTTTTGTTCCCCTTCGCCCGGCGGAGTGCCTCAGGGAAGGGGATGGTAGGGGCCTCCTCAGATGGAGGACTAGGAACAGGTCCCTGTGCCTGTGAGGAAGGAGGATCCATACAATCATCATCATGCAACACATATGGATCCACAATGTGAACAGAAACCTTTCCTTTATTCATATTTTTGTTCTTTTTGTTGCTACCACAGTCCATAGATACAAAAGGTGGTAACATCACAGAGGGAGGCTCAACAAAAGTAGATGTGGTGGCCTCAGTACCACCACCAGCACCTGTCTTCGCGGCATTAGCACCGCGCTCTGGCTCAGCATCCAAAATGGTGGCTTCAGCGCCACCGTCTGCATCTGGTATCACGACGGCTTCGGTACCGTCGTCTGGATCTCCATCAATGGTGGCATCAGAACCACCGTCTTCAACCTCATAATTAGCGGCATCAGCACCGCTACTCTGCTCCTCTGGTGCTCCTGGTACTGCATCTGGTTGTCGCTCAGAAGAGGCGCCGCCGGCGGGCATCCTACCGCTCCTAGTGGTCACAAAATCAGCATCATAGAAAGAATAAGACATATCGCTCAAATAGTCACTAGGAGAGGTATCCTCTGTAAACTCTACCTGCTCAGACTTCCTTTTCAGATTGTTCGGGTTAGGTTCAATCTGAGCGGGTATGGCGGCCTTCCCTTTGATAATCTCCTTCATCTCCTGCCGGAATTCATCCATTTCTTTCTTGAAGGATGCTCGCTGTTCGGAGAGCAAGCGGGCAAGATCATTGAGAGCTGGGTTCTCAAAAGCGGGACCCTGAGAACCGGATGGTTGTCCCTGCTGGAAATGGGGATGCTGCTGCTGCTGTGGTTGATACTGGGTGTGATGGGAATAAGACTGCTGAGGCTGCTGACGCTGCCTCCACTGTTGTCCCTGATAGGCGGGACGAGGACCATTCTGATACTGCTGCTGCTGGGCATACTGGGGCTGCTGCTGCTGTGGTTGCTGGCTGTTCTGCTGTCCTTGAGCAGGGTTCTGCTGTTGGGATGAGGAGCCACCGTTCCCCCAACGGAATCCGGGATGATCACGACGAATCCTGGGCTGAGGGTACCGGTCGTACCATATCCCATTGACTTCCATCAATGGGTCCTGCTCGAAGGAGGAAGGAGGAAGAACGGCCAGTGGCTGCTCCGGCTGGTAAACCACCATCTGCGTGTCCGAAGATGGCGGCTGCGCTGGGTAGTACTGTAGCAGTGGAACCGGCTCTGCCTGGATATGATTCACCTGGCAGTATGAGGTAGAGGGTTGGTTGGCATTGCTACTGCTCGGATCAGCACGTGATATGGGAGGCTGCTGGGAATGAGCTTGTGCCTCCTGGACGCATAAGAGCTGCGTCTTCAGATCACTCATGGTTTTGGTGAGAAGGTCCATCTGGGCAAGACCTTGGTTCTGCTTCTTCTCGAGGATCTCCATGCGGTCCAACTTTTCGCTGATGATTCCCATGTCGGCTGCGGCTGATTCGGCTTGGGCTGCGGCTACCGATGATGTATTGGGACCGACATCGATGCGGGCGATCCTCTGGAATGATCCAGCTCCTTGCGGGGGTTTCTGCTGTGTGTAGACACAGGCTTGGGCCATCACTGTTGAATTCTCTGCCATGCCCTCGTAGATGGTCCAGACGTCGTCTTCACCCTTTGAAAAGTAAGACCCACCGCAAGAGGCGTTGACAAGCCCCTGCAGCTCCGGTGTCAGCCCACAGAAGAAACTTTGCACTAAATTGGGCTTGGATACGTCGTGATATGGACACCGATCAATGAGTTCTCGAAAGCGATCCCAAGCTTCATGAAACTGTTCATTAGGGATCATGACAAAATTGCTGATCATTGCTCTAGCTGCATTGGTCCGGCCGAGAGGGTAGTATTTCTTCAGATACGCGGTCCGGAGATCTGCCCATGTATCGACGAATCGCCCAAGGTGTTTGAGCCAATATGCGGCTCTGTCAACCAATGAGAACGGGAAAGCGATCATCTTGATCGTGTCCTCAGTCAGCAGCCTGTCATGGATGGTGCTGCATATCATCTCGAATTCTTGGAGGTGGAGGTGTGGCTCTTCGGTCGATAACCCATGAAATTTGGGTAGAAGCTGAATTGTGTGGGGCCGAAGCTCGAAATCTCCATGGATCGGTGGGAGTCTGATCCAGCGGTGAGTGAGGGATGCAGCTGGGTTGTGCAATTCCCTCATGATAGTCTGTGGTGGTCTCTCAGCGTCTGGATCACCTCCTCTTGCATCAGGTCCTCCTCCCCCTCCACCGCCACCGCCCCCAGGTCGGTTTTGTCTCATCTGAGCTATCTCTCTCATCAGATCTCCCATGAAGGTACCTTGGTCACGAATCTGCCTCTGCATGGTCTCTCCAGGGATGGAAGAAGTGAATTGTTGATGGCGGCTTGATCAATGTAGTATTGAGGGTGCTCATGATCGTCAGGATGCTCGCCTCTGTCAGCCATCTCGGGGTTATCTGAAAAAGAAAAAGAGGCCATCTCAGGTGCTGTCGAATGTCCTGAACTCTGTGATGCACTAAATTCTGACACTCTTGGACTGATGGAAGGAGAATGAGAAGGGTGATCGAGGGGGAACAGGGTGGAGGTAAACTCAGGCTCGGAGAGCAGACTCTCCGAGGTAGTCCTAGATGAATAAGGAGGAGTGCTGGATAGCGGTGCCGACAAAGTCGGCCTAAGAGATCTCCGTCCCATCATCTTGATTATTGGAAAGAGCAGAGGGAATGCAGAAGAATAAGGAATGAAGTGAGAAACAAAATTGCACACAATTGTGCTGTGTTTTTTATCTTGACCTAAATAAATCTAGCAATCAAACACAAAGCAGGGGTGAGTTCACCAACTCAACACATGAAGCCGTGAAGGTTCGGCTTTTATCTTGTCAATTTTAGCTTGATTCAGGATTAATCTTTTCACGAGTCCTTAGAGCGCTACGCCTAAAGGAGAGAGAGTACTGCCGGAAGAGTATCCCGTACTTGTCCTCCTCCTGTGTAACCTGTAGCTTGCGCTTTTTGAGGTCCTTGTAACCCTTCCTGGATCCCTACTCAGCCAAAGAATAAGAGAGGAAGCCAATAGGCGAAACCGATACTTCGGAACTCGCTCGCAACGGAATCACCCGTGAGCGTGCAAGAACCTACTCGGACGCGAGACGATGAGACAGACACCCCCGTGAAGGCGTGGCCCATGCTCGATACTTCGGGCAAGGTCGATTCTCTACACAATAGAGAGTCACCAATGTTGACCAAGCCCTACTCGTCCACGTACGATAGAAGCGCCAATACTTCGGAAATCCAGGCGATACACAAGGCAGCCACAAGCTGAGTTTTTGGCTCTAATCCTTACGAAGCGCTCACCTCACTTGGAAGGAAACCTTTCCATGCAACCTGAAAACAAGTGATGGTGTTACTCTCCCCAATCAATGAATCCAATTACCAATTTTATTTTTGGTCAAGGTTTTCTTAGCAGTCCCTTTTTTAATTTTTTGGTGTTATCGCTTCTTTTGAGTAGATTCAAACAAGCGCCTAACGATTTTTGTATTTTCTTGATCCTACTTGTCCAAAAACAGAGGGAGAATAGAGTCGGAAAAGCCGTGCAAGTCGACACAAAGATGGAAATCTCACCTTTGTGCCTAAATGATGGATGCAAAGTAAGAAGACTTACAGCGAATCCCAACTCTCTCCATGCGGGATGCAAAGCAGAAATTTATAAACCTAGTCTATATGCCGATATGCAATGCGGAAATCGTCCTAAGATAGGCAACTGCTAGCGTGAAGAACCACAAGTTAGTCACCAATCCTCGATCCTAAGAGTCCGGTCTAGACCCCCCTCCTCTTCTCGACACATCGAGTTCAGGAGTAGCGCTTGATGGGGAGGGCTCGCGGTGCGGCGGATCTAAGACGATGAGCTAACTGTTTAATTAAACTAAGTCCAAATTCGAGCTATAGGTACATGCAAAGGTTATTAGTGTGTTTGGACCTAATTTAGTCGATCAAGCAGGCCTAGAACTAAGGGCTCAATCCACAAAAGAAAGTGAAAATGAAATCAAAACCGGCAAATGACATCGGTGAAAACTCGACAAAAAACGCGGTGAGCCCCCGGGTGAACAAACACCCGAAAATTAGGCCCGGAGTGTCCAAAAAGTCCAAGTACCTGTATTATTACAAATTATCAGATCCCTCTCTCACAAAAATAAATTGCAACTAATCTACCACTGTCTCTCACTCCTCCTGCTCTCTCCTACCGGCTTGGCTAAAGAATAGCCGGCTCCGCTTCCCAAGGTTGCTTCGGGTCACCTAGGCGATCCGCCTTGCTCCGCGGTCCCTCGCAAGAAGACAAAAGAAGAATGGTCAGATAGCTCAATCAATAGATATATCAAAAGTGCAAGAGAGACAAACTAAAGCAATGGTAGACAAGCAAACACAAACAAACAAAAATAAGAACTACTCGCTGTTGATCCCCGGCAACGACGCCATTTGATAATCTCAAAAATCGATCGGTCTTGTATTCCACACAAGGCGGGAACACAGTCGAAGTGTTGACCAATCAGCTCTGAAATTAATCAACAATTAACCCACGCTAAAGATCAATAATTAGAAATAGATGTGGAGTTAAAATTTATTTTTAACTCTGCACAAATGGTGTAATGGGCAAGTATGCAGAGAGTTCGAACATAGGGAGCAAACAGGGTAATCCAAATAAATGTGCACAAGTGAATGTGAGTGTGTCTACACTAAGCAAGCAAGCAAAGTTTTTTGTGGGTTTTTAATTTTAATTAATTAAATATTTTTTATTTAATTTTTAATTTTGTATTTTGATTTTTAATTTTCTGATTTTTATAATTTTATATTTTATATTTTATTTCTTTTTCAATATTGGAATAAGAAAGCAATATAATAAAAGACAAGATAAAGTATTTATAAAAATATGCAAAAATAACCAAAAATTCAGAAATAAAATGTTTTTGTTATTTTTATGGTTTTTTACTGTTTTTGTGATTTTTGGGTATTTTTCAAACTGTTTTTGGTATTTTTAAACACTGAAATGAACCAAAACAGTGAAATGTGTGCTGGCTGTGAGTAAAATAGGAATTAAAATTAGCAAACAACCACCAAAATTTTTTACACTAATTTTCAAATAAAGATAATGAAATATAGAAGAAACAGGACTTGAGTTTACTATTTTTGGAGTTTTCTATAATTATTGAGATTTTTTTGAAATGTTTATGTATTTTCGAATTTTTAAGGTTTTTCTTTTGAGATTTTTAGTGATTTTTGGACTGACACTAATGGATGATAAAACACACAAAATACAATTTTTTTGGAATTTTTCAAAACGTTTATGTATTTTCTAATGCAAACAGGGAAATAAATGCATGTTTTTGATTTTTAATAAATATGAAAATGCAATAAAAATACAATGCAAAAATATGGCGTGAAAATGCAAGTGAACATGAGCTTAACTTGATTTTTGTGGAATTTTTGGAATTAAAATGGTGGTCCAATTAATTAATACAAGCATCCAAATATTAAACAGACCTGACAGGGGTATATATATGCAAATATCCAAAGTTCCAGGGGCATACATGCAAATTTCCACAAAAATATAACACTTAAAATTCTATTTCTAGGACCAATTACAAATCACAAAACCCGCAGGGGTATCCTAGCAATTTTCCCTCCAGGGAGCGTGACTTGCACGCGCCTGGCGAGGACCAATATGTAATTTCCACAAAAGCTGGAGGTTCACATGCAAAATTTCCAAAAATTTAACACTTCATATAAAAGTTCAGGAACCTAAATGAAATACTAAAAAGACCGAGGGCCTCAGTGCAAAAAGCCCGCACCTCACGTGTACAGGTCACCTGAGGTGACGTGGCAGAGGACCTAAGTGTAAATAAAATAAAAGCGAGGGTCTTTTTATAATTTTTACAAAACTTCTACACTATATACGAAAGTTTTTAGACTAAAAAGTAAATACAAAATGCGTGGGGGCTTTGATGCAAAATACCCTCGGCGCGCGGATCCAACGGCTGTAGATCTTCACTTATACACGTGGCGTGAATCCAATGGTCGACGACGCTTCGCTTGGACGGCGGAGATTAGATCATCTGAGGACGATCGGATAGTGGAGACATGGCACGATCCAACGGCTGCTGCTCGACCTGGGGGAGCTCCTCGATCCAACGGCTGGGAGGTGGTGACGAAGAACACGTCGGCCGCCGGCGAGGGCGAGCTTCGACGCGCGAGATCTCTGACCTCCAGTGGAGATTGGGCTTCAAAATTGGCGTGGAAGCTCCTGCTGGTCTCCTCTTCCTCCTGGAGGCGTCAAAAATCCACGGCGAGGGCCGTGGTACTCGCGGGAAGCCGGCGGAGCTACGAGGCTTCAACAGCTTCGGCGAGCTTCAAAACTCGTCTCCAGGCACTATCAAGTGCGCTTTGACCTGCAAGAAAAGTCAAGGGGTCCAGGGCAAACTGCCTGGACCCTTGGATGGACGTGGGGATGCGTGGAGCGGCGTAGCGACGAGCGGCCGGAGGAGCGCTCCGGCCAAGTTGGTGAATCGAGTGATTTAGATGATGGAACTCGATTTTTTTTCGGTTTTTGATCCTAACACTAACATGAACGAAATGCATGCAAGAAATGAAAGGGGGAAGACCCTCAATAGCCGGAGCCAGAGGGAGGGGTATACCTCGACCGCCAGTCTTGCGGGAGGTGGCGGAGTCACCCTCGACCTCGATCACCTAGGCTGACGGCCTCGCGATGGAGCTGTCACCTCCAGGGAGCTCGGGAGCACGAAGGTGGCGATGAGGGGTGGACCAAGGGTTCTCCAATTCGAAATGAAGGTGGAGGTTTGGTTTTAAGTGGTTTGACCTCGAGTTGCAGGGGCTCGAAGATCAACGATTCTGGAGCGTCTCAGTGATCCTTGGCCCGATGTAAACACATGGCGGGCAAGAGGGATGATCGAGGGAGAAAAATGCAGAAGAAACCAAGACGAAAGGGTGAAAGAATTGGCTGGAAAAAAGCCAAGAAAATGGCTCAAAAATCAAGTCTTCTGACAGGGGTAGGTGGGGAGGACGACCAGTTGACCTGGGTCAACTGGGACCGTCTCCTGATTGGTCCACGTGGACCAATCAGGAAAAATCCCTGGTAAATATTTTGTAAATTCAATAAAAAATAGAAAAAGGCTGAATTAATTAATAATTATAAAATAAAAAATATTTGTTATTTTCTGTAGTATTTTATTATGATTTTTAATTTATTTTATGAGGTGTAGTTTTATAAGTTCACTTTTTAGCTCTTTATAGGTATAATACCTATGTGTTTTAGCATTTTATTTTTATTTTGTGTCTTTTAATTTTATTATTTTTATTTCTTATTTTATAAAATTATAGAATACTTTTATACACACAAATGTATTTTTATTTTATTTTTCTGATTTATTTTGCATATTTAATAAAATATAAGAGTGTATTGTATATGTATAGATATAGGTAGTATACCTATGTATCAAATATGTAAGTATTTTATTTTGAGTTTTATTTAGGTTTTTATTCCACTTTTAATGTACATAATTATTATAAGTAATATTTACAAGATTATAAAAATATAAAAATAATGAATAAAGAATAAATTGAATATTTTATTCTGTACACTTATACAAGGTGGGTCCAAAACTCAACTTTCAAACCGTAGCTCCGCCAAATGCGAAACCACTGCTATTAAATAGATTATTTTATTCTATATACAATTAAAGGTGAATTTTCTGCATTTGGAGTTGTCAGTTGTGAGATACGGGTCTGGGAAGTTGGGATTCTGGATTTTTATTCAGACCATAACTTTTTATCTGTACATTATTTTTCAGTGAAATCAATTTTGTATTTTTCTTTATAAAAGTATCTACAACTTTCATGAACAAAGTTTCTTTATTTGATGTATAAAAAGTGGAACCAAAAATAGGTCCCAAAATGAATAAAGAATGAATAAAATAACATAGGTATTTGACCCTTATCTCCCCCTACTTTTATTCCTTGTCGACCTATTCATCAAGATGCCTAGGTCTCGGGGTTTCAGGTCATAAAATAGTTACAATATTTTATTCTTTTTCTTTTCTTTTATTTATTCTATAATTTTGGCCTTAATTACAGTATTTTATACACTAATATGATGCACATGCATGAATGCTAAGATGATGAAATTAAAGGTATTTACAGGCATTTACTAGGGTTTTTGGTGTCAAAATGATAGAATAAAGATGATGAAATGTGGATTCATCAGGTCCCAAAATGAATAAAGATTGAATAAAATAAAAGGAATTTGTATTGTATTTTGGCCCTTATCTCCCCCTACTTTATTCCTTATCGACCTAGTCATCGAGATGCCTAAGTCTCGGGGTTTCGGGTTATAAAATATTTACAATATTTTATTCTTTTTCTTTTCTTTTATTTATTCTATAATTTTGGCTTTAATTACAGTATTTTATACACTATTTAGATGCACATGCATGAATGCTAAGATTGTGTATTTAATGCTATTTACAGGTATTTGCTAGGGTTTTTGGTGCCAAAATGATAGAATAAAGATGATAAAATGCGGGTTCATCACTAACAGAAATATTTCTTCTGTGATAATTTCGTACTTAATGTGATCAAGAGTATCACATTAACTTATAATTAGGTTGATAATAAGGCCAAAACGCTAAAAACTTATTATTGAATAGCACAATATCATTCACACACGGTACGTCCCTCCACACTGGGTGGTGTGTGGCCATGCACACCTGGAGGCATGTGCAATACATTGGAGGATTTAATCACCTTCAATTGTATTATGTTTTTATTTTTTGCACAATATTATTGAACTCATTTTGGGATGAGATATCCTAATTCAATGGTCGTAGATTTTGATGTTTGTAGCTGGAGATTTTTTTTGCAGACGCACTTTAAATAATATTCATTTAAATACTTTATTACACACTAATTTAGGATCACACTTATCCATATCCCTATCAACCAATCAAATATACTTAAATGCCAGGTTAACATACATGAATAAATATTTTAAGATTGCTTTATAGTCTCATTTGTAGCACATACAAATGTAAGACGTAAAGTGATCTTAAAATATTACATTTATGTTGGATTTCTTTAGTTTAGAGAACCTGGACTAAGGGGGGTCCGTAAGGATTCAAACTTACTAACCATTGTCACACGCTGCTTGTTTATGATGAAAATTCAGCTCCATAACACATTCCTCTTCGGTATACTAAATCAATCGCAATTTACTATCGAAATAGTTACTACGATGATTGTTTTGAAAGTTAATTGTGCTTGATTTTTGAGGTATACTGGAGATGTCTAGGGTAATGATGCCGAATTTTCCTCAGAAAAAATCAAGCATGTGACAACGATCGTCTTTTAGAAGTTTGAATCCTTATGGACGGGCTCAAGTGATAACATAAACAACACACTTCTCTTCTCATCTCCTAATATAGGTATGATAGGTTTAGGTCATCGATAAGTTAGGGTTTAGGTTTTTCTACTCATATTCTTTGTGACTAAACCAAAGTTAAATCTAGTCTTTCATTGGAGTGTATGAACTATTACATTCAGGTGATAAAGATGGCTAATAGAGAGTGGATGTACAAGAACGTAATAGATGGACATGTTGTAGATACCTTTCAAAGAGGTGTGCAAGAATTTATAGAATTTAATTACGTACAAGGTTCTCGTGTCATGGATTCAGATGGTACTATCTTGTGTCCGTGTACAAATTGTCGTTTAATGAAGAATAGTTCTAAAGATGAAACTCACTTGCATCTTTACAAAATTGTTTCATGGAAGGATATAAGATTTGATGGAGGCATGGTGAGGATTTCGAAGACGCAATGAATGAGTCACACGAAACAACCATTATTAACACATTCGTAGATATGGTTATAGACGTTCTGGGTCCATATTTTAACATTGTCTATCCATACGATAAGGAACCAAATGGAAAGTGTGCGAACTTCTACGAACTGTTGAAAAAAGCAGAAGAACAAATGTGGTTGGGTTGTAAGACATTTCAAAACTCTCCGCAGTTTCAGATCTTTTATCGATGAAGATGGAGTATAATTTCATTGATCGTAATTTTGATGTCATGCTTGAAATTATCAAGAAATTATTACCAGAAGATGTTGAATTACCTGACAATTATTACAAACCAAGAAAATGACGCGGGAGATGGGTTTAATGGAAGTTAAAATAGACTCTTGTATAAATCATCATATTTTATACTACGGTGAACATCACATTTGACACATTATCCAGAATGCAATGAGCTAAGATATCAAGAATCAAGTAAGAATGACACAAAAAGATCAAGAAAGGTTTTACGTTATTTTCCATTGACACCGAGATTAAAACGGTTATATTATTGTAATGAAACAGAAAAATATGACATGACATTCAGAACATATAGTTGATGAGTATATGGAGCATCCATCCGAGTCCGATTATTGAAAAGTATTGATGTCGACATTTCCCTCATTTTCGAAAGAGAAAAGGAATTGTGTTATATTTATGTACATACGGATTTAATTCTCATGGAAAAGTAAAGATTACTCTTGCTGGCCAGTAATGACAACAACTGATAATCTTCCCCCTGGTTATGTAATAAGAGACAATTTATGTTTCTATCGTTGTTGGTGTCAGGACTTACACATCCGGGAATATATCGACGTGTATTTACATCCTCTTATAGATGAGTTGAAAGTGCTATGGGTCGATGGAGTAGATACATATGATGTAAGTAAAAGTCAAACATTAATATGAAAGTAGCTCTACGCTGGACTATAAATGACTTTCCGACATATGCAATGTTATCTGGATGGAGTACGCACGAACATAAAAGTTGTCTGTATTGTATGGAAGGTACAAAATCATTCCAGCTTTAATATGATCAGAAATCATGTTTTTTTATTATCACCAGATGTTTTCTTTTAAAAAATCATCCCTATCGAAGACAGAAGTAAGCATTTAAAAAGAATACTATTGTTCTTACAGATCCTCTGACAATTAACACTAGCGAAACGATATTATCATGTTTAGAAGAATGGGAAAATGCAACCTTGAACAGTGGAGATAAAACAAAACATCTTCCTGAATTTGGAGATAGTCACAATTGGATTAAGAAAAGTATATTTTGGGAATTATTATATTGGAGTAAGCTATTGATACAATACAACTTAAATGTTATGCATATAGAGAAAAATGTTTCCGAGAACATCTTCTATACAATTATGAATGTGACCGGTCGCACAAAAGGTACAATAAAGTCTCGTCATGATTTAAAAATAATATGCAATCGATCAGAGTTGTATATAAGGGAAAAAGATAATGGAAGGGTTGAAATTCCTAAAGGAAAGTATACATTAGACAGAAATTAAGTTAAGTTTGTCCGCAAATGGACAAGTAAATTAAAGTTTCCATACGGATACGCATTAAATTTCTCAAATGTGGTTGACTTAAAGAAGTTATCATTTAAGGAAATGAAGAGTCATGACTGTCATGTTTTCATGGAAAGGCTTCTACCGCTAGTGTTCAGAGTTGTTACCGAAAAATGTTGTAGATGTTATATCACATGTCAGCAGATTTTTCCAGATTCCCTGCTTGTCACGAGTACATAAGATGGAGATGGAATATCTTGAGAAAAATACTCCTGTTATTATGTGTAATTTAGAAAAAAATATTTCCACTGTCATTTTTTGATTTAATGAAACATCTAATGATTCATCTTCCTTACGAAGCAAAGGTTGGAGGGTCCTAACTATGGATATATCTATTTGAAAGGTACTTTTAGATGTTAATTATTTTTTAGTCTTTTGATATATGAATAAAAATATAAATATGTTTTACGTAGGTTCATGTTCTTTCTGAAAAGAAAGGATCAAAATAAAAGTAGAAGGATCAACCAGTTCGCAGTATATTTATGAAAAAGTCACAACATTCTGTGCTAGGTATCTTTCAAAAGATGTGGAGACTATCCACAACAGATTAAGAAGGAAAGAGACAATTTACTATAAGGATAAACTTAATATCAATGTCTTTCGTCAATCTACTCAGCTCATTGGAAAGTCTATAGAACATATATTATCGAAATAAGAGAAAGATGCCATAGAGCTATATGTATTAGACAATTGCGAGGGAATAACATCATATGTTCAGTACGTCTCTGTATTACTTTACACATGATATGTAAATTTCATTCCACTTATTTATATTGATTCATAAACTTATTTAATGGAATTTAGAAAAAAACATTGTTGAAGAAAATCCTATGTATTCAGATGATGAAGTAGTGAGCATATATAGGGATTAATTTTCGGAATGGTTTAAGAATCGAATAAAACAATTGGATGGTGGTGATTATCATACACAAATATTAAAATACATTAGAGAAGGTTCGGTTTATAAGGTCCAATCTTACAACTGTTGCAGTAATGGTTATTGGTTTCATACATTAAATTCTGGTAGTATTTAACGACTCAGAATTACGGAGTGATGGTTCGTGGTTCTTGTTATGAGGAAGATCATTTGGATTACTATGGAATATTAAAGGAGATATTAGAAGTAGAATATATTATTTCAAGTTATAATAAAGTAGTTCTCTTTTTGTGTGATTAGTATAACCTCAGTGAAGGTGTAATGATTGATAAGAGAAATAAAATTGTCGATGTGATACCAAGAGAATTTATACGGAGATTTGAACCCTTTGTTCTAGCTTCTCAGGTGGACCAAGTCTGTTATCTCTCACAAGGGTCAAAGAAGAGAAAGAACATCGAATCTTTCAATGTCGTGAAGATAAATTCTTGAGGTTATAGTTCTAATGAATACACTCATTTAGAAAATGTTATAGATGAAGCTTTTACACCTACTCATGAGTGAATAAATGTGGTAGAAGAAGTCCCAAGTTGCGGATAATGAAGTGTTATATGTTGACTACAAATGATGATTCAGATAACTCAGAAATCAAAGAAATATGCTTTAGTGATTCCGAATCACATGGCGAAGATTAACTGTAAGTTCAGTCAGTTATAGAAGATAAATCAGAAATATTCATTAATAACTTTGTAATTAAGTATTACGTCATCGTTGCAGTCATGTCAGTTTTTGGACGTGGCGGCTCTCATGGATCTCAGCAATTCATTCGTCCATCGTCATCAAACTCACCTTCTTCTAGAGGGCATCCAACCCCACCTGTTACTTTAGAGTCACTTCCAGACGAGGCTCGACGGGTCATAACCTACTATGAGTATCTTGGTTATCCTCCTCCTCCCTTTTATGGAGGTGTATATGGAGAGCCAGATTACACATCCGCTTCTGCTGCATGCCCGGTACCTGTACCAGCATAGACCTTGATGGATTCCGATTCACCTTCTTCTGCACGCCCAAGCATCCACTTACATTTACCGACTAGAGGTGGGCAGACTTTGGAGTCCTACCCTCTTTTGGATGTTACTATGGATAGGAGGTAAGATTAAATTTAACTTTTATATAAATAAATCTTCTCATTTATACTTTCATATTATTTGAAAAGTTTACAAAATATGTATGATGTTTTTGAATAGCAACAAGGTGGCAGAGGATATCATCAATATAATCAAGACACATTTGACTAGCATGTTATTTCATTGATGTCGCGTTCCTACTACTGAGCAGGAGAGATTAATTGAAATGTTTCTGGTAAGTAATGTTTTAACACAATTATTTAAATTTCTTACTACTCTTTAATCTAATAATTTGCAAATCTTTTTTAGAGTAGGTATCGTTTACTTCCCGTTATGGGGAAAGAGGCTTATTGCCGAGCATTTATTTGTTTGATGGAGAAGATGATGAGTGATACCTTTTTCAAGGTAAGGAGAAACTCGCATGCGAAAAAGGATGCGAGGAAATGAATTCTGAGGAGATGAAGAGATTCTCACCTTCATGGTGCATGGAGGATAGGTATTGTATTACCTTCATGTTTATGATTTATTTTTTAAAAAAATATTTATAATATATTTGTTACATGTGGGTGGATTTTTGTGATGCATTCATTTTAGATACTGAATTTGGGAGGAGATCGACGATGGGAAGGACAAACCGCCAAAAATTGAGGATCAAATCGACCAGTGGCTCTAAAAGCCACAATCATATTAGAGCGGAGCTGGTAATTTCTTAATAGAATTTAGATTTTAAATACTATCTTATTACAATTCTATTTTTTATATTTATTTTAGGCGAAAAGATTGGAAAGAGAACCCTCTTTTAAGGAGTGTTGGTCTAGGTCCCACATGAGTGAGAAAGATAGAGAGTCTCAATGGTCAACTCCTGAAGCGGGAGAAATGTTGTTTAGTTTTTTTGTATATAAGTAATTTGAAAGATATAATATATTTATTTCTTATGTTTTTTAACTCCATCAAGTAATATTTATTCACAATCAATAAAAATTACATAGAGATTGATGGGAGACAGGCAACAAGTTGTGCCGTCAATCCCTTTTGGATGGCAAATCCAATTCTTTGAAATACAACTCCATAATTTTTTAACTTGTATTTCAAGATCGTTATTTGACACTAGATGCAGAGAAGTGGGGTTAAGATCCTACTAGGGAACAACCACCATTTGATAAAGCAAATTGGAAACGGATATAGATAAATATTAATTTTGTACATTCAATTTTTAACTATATATTCAAATTAAACCATCTAAATTTTTTGTAGGTTAGAGGAGAGGGATGTTGTAGCGAATAGGAAGCAGCCGCTTGGTGGTCTTCCTCCATACTATGTGGAGGAACATCATCATTCCTATTCTTCTTATGTCCATATGTCATATTCACAGCCTCAATCATCATATCCATCATTGCATATGGAATTCCGGATGATGATGATGGTGGAGACTATGACGAAGCTCCAGCAAGATTTGTTGACGTACATGTAAGTATTGTCCTTCTAAATTCTAGTAATTTTATATTTCAATATCTTCAATTGTATATCATTTATATATCATGCAAAAAATAGGTCACAAGGGCGTACATCTCAATATGAGGAGGTTGAATCGGATGAAGAGGAGGAGGAGGAGAATGACCCAGAACATGATGCATACATGTATGCTAGATTTAAGGAGAAGGAGAAGAAGAAAAAGAAAGAAAAGCAAGGTTTAATCTCAAAATTTTTTAGATCAAAAAAGGAATGATTGGTGGTTTTTATCTTATTTTATTATAGTATTTAGAAACTCTTAAAATGTATGAACTTTGAAAATAGAATTACATGTACTTGTACTTGTCGAACATTTCGAAAATCTTTTGATATTATATTTAGCTGCTAAATGTGATGCATATACTGAAATTGTTTATTATCTTATATGTTTCATTCGTATGTTCATATATATTATGTGAGTTTGTCAGGTACAAGATACTTGATTTAATTAGGAGGATGACACGTTAAAGGTACTATTCTCGGCTCTAATAAGCACATGCAGTGGTTTCCTACCAGGCTATACGGGTTCGACGGGGCGTCTAAACCCCATCGATCCTGTATATTTTTTTTCTGTTCTTGAGCTTCGGCGAGAACATGTTCTCGCCCAGTTCTCTCTTTCAGCACGCCCAAAGGGACATGCATGAGCCTTTGGCGGCCATAAATGTGCTCACCCCTAGGTTGGGCGAGCACCCGAGGTATAACCAATGCTCGCCCACTTGCCGTAGTGACACTTCAATGTGCGAACACAGTCGGGCGAGCACATGTGCTCGCCCGACCTGTGGGCAAGCACCTGGCATGCGATAAGCGAGCACAAAATGAGCCACCATGTACATGCCAATCGCATCTTTTTTTGTAGTGAAAATACAACATATCAATGGTAAGAGAAGTTTGCTTGCTGAGTTTTTAATAATATTCATCAACTAAAGCTTTTCAAAATGATAAATCTTCATGCAATTACTCTTCAATGTAAAGCGTGATAAGCTTGTATTTAGGGTGCAACCTCCCAATAAAAGCGCAAAAGTGGGGATTTTCTACAGTCTTAAAAGACAATTCACCAGATACAAACCATTTTGTAAATTCCAGCCTGCATTGTTCTTGATTAAATTCAAAGTTGATATTGAACTGCCTTCATCAGAAGCGGCGACATTTAGCAAAGTTTGCATTTTATCTTCTTTCCTATAATATAAACATTTATATTACAAATGGTTAATCAGATAGCTTGTCTCACTCATGGAATAACATGATAGGATCTTTAGGATCTTCTTTCAATGGTTACATTTGTACATTTCTTTTCCATCAACTACCCTAATCCTTGTAAGATGGTTACAAACCCACAATTGTGATTGCTTTGGATGTTTATTTGTGCTTGGGACATCATCCTCTACATCTACCATTGTGGGATCATTTCCAACTTCTTCATTTGACATCTAATTAATTTAAAAACACAAGAAAAAGTGATTTGGACTCTTGCAGTTTTTAAAAATGAACATTTCAAACAACTAATTTAAAGATAGCACACATCGCAAATTCATAGCACAATCTAATCACTTAGTATTTTAGTTTCACATTCACATTCAACATTAATATCAACATTCACATCCTAAATTACTACAGGAGAACAAAAGATAGAGTCGAGGTATACCTCTTCCGGTTGCAATTGCCAGTCCATTGCCAAGAATCGAATCAGTGTGGATGAATAGTGATTTGGTGCGGGCCAACGACATCAGAGGGAGGGGCAAGCACAACAGGGAGGGAAGGGGAGGTAGGCTGACCATCGAAGGGGACGGGGTTGTGCTGCGTGCACAACAGGGAGGGGTAGGGGCGGTGTCCCATGTCATGCATGCAACTGGGAGGGGAAGGGGTCATGGATGTGTCATGCATGTGCAACAGGGAGGGGACTGGGAGTGGGAGGAGGGGGCTGGGGGGAGTGCAGGCTCTCGGAGGATGGGGTGGCACGATGGAGGATGGGGTGGTGCGGTGGCAGTCAGACATTACATGTGATGAGATGGGAGGGAGGGATGGGACAACAATGAGGGTTGGGACTTGGAAGCCAAGAGGGGAGGGGGTGTAGCGTGGTTGAGGAGGCATTGAGGGTAGGGTTTTGAAGAACATGTTCAACCATTAGGTGGCAGCCGAGCTCATGTGGCGAGCTGGGCTCGGGTCAGGATCATATCAGGCTGGAATCCAAGTCGCCCCGTGGGTCCGTATTCGAACCTGTACAAACATGAGCCCGGCTCCTTTATGCAAATGGTTTAAAATTAATTCCCATGCCCACCCGTAGCAATGATGGCCTTGGGATTGGGCCGACCTATAGCGAGTTGGGCACTAGGCTGGGTCGAGTTATCCCAAGCCCATGCTCCACCTTAGCGCCTAATCCAATATCTTTTAGATCATCCATTCTTGTAAATCAAAGCTTTGTAGTATAACTAAACTCACTATTATCTTGTTTAGGATACGTGAAATATTTTGCCTTAACACATGTTTCCCCCAAGGGACCAGTCAATCATACTACAAGTTTTGAAATACCACAACAACCTACATCCACTAATTAAGTATATGATTTTGCAAGGTAAAGAAAGACCAAAGATCTTACTCAAGTGGAATGTATTAATGATGAGGAAGGATAAGCACTTGTTACACATAACAATATAGAGACTAATTAGAAGTAGTATTTCTACAAGCTTTTCATTTGGCAATAGAATAAAGAGATCGGTTTGGAAGCTTTAGCTATTAGTAAAAGTTATCTGAAACGTGAAAACCATAGATGAATAGAAAGGATGGAAGAAGACGAGATCTTGAAGGTTATGAACATGGGAAAGGAGTAGGACCTAATGACATGTCTACAAAACTTTGCAGAGTTCTGCGTAAACATGGGTTGATTTGGCTCATATATTTATTTAAAGTTATTTGATGAAGTACGAAAATGCTTGAAGTATGGAGAAAATGCATCAGGATGCCTCTTAATGAGAACAACATAGATATTTAAAGTTGTGGTTATCAACCTCTTATTACCATGTCTTGTTTGCCTAATATTTGTTGCAATAAGGTAATGTACCGAGCTTAGTTTCTTGGACCTTTATGTGGAAAATTGATGCTTACAATTTGTGGGCTCGGATCGAAATAGACTTTTTAGCAATCACCCAAAATGTTTAAGTCTAAGTTGTCAAGTAATAATTCCCACCACTTATAATTACTCTCGTACTTTGTGAGTTTTTGATGTGGGACTATGTTTGGATTAGGACATTGTTATAATATGCCAGGGACGCTATGAAGAAGCTAACCATGCATGTCATAGTTAAGTGCCCATACGACTAATGTATGCAACATTGGATCAATGTTTTGCTAAGTTTTAGTTGCATCTAGCAAAATTTAGTGACCTGAAATTGCACCATCCAAATAAGCCAAGTCCCATCGATTTGAGTTCGCAATCGAGGTCATTCAAACTATAACAAAATTTACTTGAAACAATGAATTGTCCGGATATTTTTTTGTCATATCTTTCAATGTTAAAGATGTAACATTGGAGATTATTCATTGTCAAAATAGTCTTTGTTCTCGTAATTAGCAACAAATATCATATTCGTTGTAAAAGGATAATTCGTATAACGATGAGTTAGTTGTTGACTTATTCATTAAAACATTTATTAATCGTTGCTATAACAACGATTGGTAGAAAATGTTGACAAATATTCGTGTTGCTTGCTATGTGATTTATTGTTAGAAATATAACAACGAATATGGAATTCATTGTAAAATCAAAGAATCAAGTAACGAACCGTGTTCAATTTTATATTTAGCCATTGCACTAGATCAATTATTTTGTAGTGTAAAGATGTTTGTCTCAAGTTATTGTTACAACGTAAACGAGTTACTCATGCTTCTTATCTCATACTTCTTACTCTCTATCTGATTGAAAATCTCCATGAAGAACAATTTTTTTAGATAAACGATCAAAATCCATTTCATCAATAAATACGAGCAAATGTTCGACATGCCCCAGAACAGAGACATAACAACCACAACCAACCCAAAAGGCAACTGTTGTAACAAAGGATAGGAGCCCCTTGTGGCCTTGACATTTAATACAATCAATGAGTACCACAAGGAGAGGCAGAAAAGACGGGTAAGGTAATGTTTAGGGATGGTCGTCGCAATGGGGTTGCATATGCCGGATGATGCAGTTGCTTGATGGGCATTGCTTCTTGTTGGCAAGCTGGTGGCACGTCCGGAGGCAAGGGCTCACGATGCTTTGGTGATCTTGATAGTAGAAAATATAGTATTGAATAAATCTATTAAAAGCATTAGACAATAAAAGACTAGGATGGGGTAAGTGGGTTAGGAGGAGTGAGCTATTAGAAGTAAGCCTCCTGAGCAATTTAAATGCGGGGGAGAGAGGTGCCTTGGTAAAACCTCCTACATCTCTCCTTCCAGGTCAAGCGCCAAATGGATGCCTGAATGGAGGATATCTGCCAATGGGATGCTAAATACAATCATGAAATTTGATTTTTCAGAAAAATCAACAAGACTCCCATAGAATATATAATATGTAAGCAGAGAAAAAATACTGTAAGTAAATGGACATTGTAGGAATAGATGAGTTCTTATCGACTGAATCTGCATATGCATCCTCTCCTTGCCTGGATGAGGCATGGTCAAATGGAACTGCTCCCAAGTGTCACAAAATCAGCATCAAACAAAGAAGGAATATCATCATGTACCTCACACGGAATGGCAGGGACGAAGCCAAAAAATTCTTCTTGGGGGGGGGGGTAAATTATTTATCTAATTTACCTTGTAATTTTACTTGTTAGTATTTCGGGAGGGGCTCCTCTATTATAATGTGAGTTACAAAAGCTATTTTGTTGAAATTTGTTTCTTAAAATCCAACCTATAAATCTTCGAATAGTGTTATACATATCCTTCGATTTTCTCTCAAATCCACGATCATTTGCTATTTTATATCAATAGTAAAGAGTCTGGTTCTCTTTTAAATAAGATTTAAGTTGCTTAAATATTTATTGGACTTTTGACCACTAAGATAAATAGGAAATGATATCGGATTTGAGAGAAATTTGGAGGATATGTAGAACATTAGCGGAAGTTTTAATTTATGAGGTTGGGTGTGTGGAAATGAACTCAATCTATAAGGCGAGCTTCCAATAATTTCGTAATTGATTGAAACTAATATTGAAAAAGTATTTTTACAAAAAAATACCCATATAAACTTATAATTGAACATAAATAATATCTATAGACATCGTATTGACAAAACGATCCCTACAAAACTCTTCATATCACTGAAACACATATTTATTACTATGATATTAAGTAGAGTTTAATGGGACTGCTCCCGTGTCGTTTTCAGCATTTTTTCTGAAAAATATTGCATTTATATTAATCCCTATATCCCTTCTATATGCCATTCAAATTTCGTCAGAAACAGAGACTCCTACAGCCTCCATCCAGGCAATCTTTTTTTAACGGTAACATAATTTTTTCTTTAGACACCATCTCGATGGAGGCCGTAGGAGTCTCTGTTTCTGACGAAATTCGAATACATATAGGAGGGATATAGGGAGGAATATACATGGCGATATTTTTCAAAAAAAATAAAAAAAACGCCGAAAACGGCGCGGGGGCAGCCCCTCTATTAAGTAATGCCATTAAATTTAATATGTTCAAACAAGTAACATTATACAATACTTTTTACTTATATGGATGAAAAAAATATAAATATGTCTACCAATCCCTTGTCATATGTGTTATACGTATTTTGATATGCATACATGTATCCACATACTATTTTAAAATCGATGCAGATAAAAATAGGGTTGCAAACATGCGGATACAAATATGCATGTATCCATATATGTATAGGGTAAAATGGGGCTACCCCCTTGAGCGGGAGCTAACTTGGCTCCCCCCGCCTCATTTTCTCCATTTTTTTATTTTTTGAAAATTTCTTCCGCAGATTTTCATCAATATATCCCTATATTATGCTATTAAAATTTCGTATGAAACAAAGACTCCTACGACATCCATCCAGAAGGAGTAGTTTTTAGCAATTCTGTTACCGTTAAAAAATGACTGTCTGGATGGAGGCCGTAGGAGTCTCTGTTTCGCACAAAATTTTAATAGCATAATATAGTAATATAGTGATGAAGATTCACGGAAGAAATTTTCAAAAAAAATAAAAAATAGGAAAAATGGAGTGGGAGGAGCCAAGTTAGCTTCCCCTTATGGGCAACCACATTAAACCCATATGTATATAAGTTTAATGGGGCTGCCCCCTTGGGGCAACCAACAATGGCTGCCCCCACGCCATTTTCAGTATTTTTTATTTTTTTTTTGAAAAATATCGTCATGTATATTAATCCCTATATCCCTCCCATGTGTCATTCAAATTTCGTCAGAAACAGAGACAGACTCCTACGGCCTCCATCGATACGGTGTCGATTTAAAAAATCATGTTACCGTTAAAAAATGATTGTCCGGATGGAGGCCGTACGAGTCTCTGTTTCTGACAAAATTCAAATGACATATAGGAGGGATATAGGGATGAATATACGTGGCGATATTTTTTGAAAAAAATAACAAAAGCACCGAAAACGGCGTGGAGGCAGCCCCATTAATCTCTATGTATATACTAGAAAAATATACAATCATATCCGTTTTATGATCTTAAAAAATGAAAGAGGTATCCAAATCCATATCTATATATGCAAAGAAAAAAAAGAAAGATCGTTATCTATACCATATATGCTAAATAAAAACTAATCATGACGATTTATAAACGGGTACGATGATGGACATATACAGATGTGTCAGTATCCGATTATGCACATCATGTAATGTTAACGATTAATTGTTGTAATTAGATCATATATATATATTGATTTTTTTTGTTGAGATATGAGGGGCTATTATACATAACATGTATATTTTAACTATTAAATAATGTATTTAGATTATATATAATACTATATATTAAATATAAATATGGACTTTGGTTGAGAGCTGGGGGGGCTAAGCCCCCACACGCCCCCCCCCCCCCTCTCTCCGTCACTGCGGAATGGTAGACTCTGTCCACTGTACCTGCTCAGACTTCCTCTTCCGGTTGTTTGGATTTGGCTCAATCTGAGCAGGGACAACAACCTTTCCCTTTACAATCTATATCATCTCGTGTCTAAAGTCATCTATCTCTCGCCTAAATGTTGTATGCGGCTCAAAAATCAAATGAGCGAGATACTTTAATGATGAGTTCTCATTAGAAGGAGTATGGGACCCAGATGAGTTACCTCTCTCAAAATGAGGTTGTTGTGCATAATGTTGCTGTTGGTAATAGGAATGGGGCCATTGTTGCGAGTACGAGTGCTGAGATGGGTGTGCACTCTGTCTCCACTGTGTAATATGGTATGGGGTTGCTCTCTACTCTGCCTGGATGTGCCTGAGGATGCTATTAGAAGAAGCACCTCATGTAGTCCAACGAAAACCAGAGTGGTCACGACGGATCCTTGGCTGTTGTGGGTACTGGTTGTGCCAAATCTCATTGACCTCAATCAACGGCTCAGGCTGCTCTGGAATGTATGGTGGCAGAGTAGAAATAGGTTGATCACTCTGGTAGACCACCATCTGAGTATCAGAAGATGGTTGTTGTTACTGCATCTGGTACTAGAGAGTATGTTGTGCTGGCTCGGAATGGATATGATGAATTTGCTACGTCTCAGTCCGAGGATATGGAGTATGGCTCCCCAATTCAGCCTGTGACCGTGAAGAAGGCATAGAAGCCATCTGTATCTCCTGAAGGTACATGCTATGTGTCTTCAGGTCACTCGAACACCAGGTCAGCTCGTCAATCTTGTCGAGCTTATCTAGGCCATGGCACTTCTACTCTATCACCTCCATACGGTCTAACTTTTGACAAATAATGCCCATATTAGCAGATGAGGACTCTATATGTGTGGTTGTAGTAGAAAAGGCACCAACTTCAATATTTGCCACTCAGGAATGCTGTAAATGATGAGGAAGCTTCCCATGAGTGTAGAACCGAGTAAGGGTCATATTCATAATTATTCTCTGCCATATCCTCATAAATGGCCTAGACTTGATACTCATGCTTAGATAGGTAGGAACATCCACATGAAGCATTAACTAGCCCTTGTAACTCATGTGTCAACCTACAGAAGAAACTCTGAACAAGATTGGGCTTGCTAAATCATGACGTGGATACCTCTTAGTGAGCTCTCTAAAACAATCCCATGCCTTGTGAAACTGCTCGTTCAAAAGCATGGTGAAGTTTCTAATAATGGCTCTTGCTTCATTTGTCCAACCGAGTGGATAGTTTTAAAGTACTCGATCCTCAACTGCTCCTACATAGTGACAACTCTTCCAAGATGCTTCAGCCATTAGACTTCTATATTGACCAAGGAGAATGGGAACACTATCATCTTGATGGTATCCTCATCCACATGCATGTCGTGGATAGTGATGCAAATCATCTCAAAGTCCCGAAGATGTAGATGAGGTTCATCAGTAGAATGCCCACAGAACTTGGGCAAAAGCTGAATGGTCTGAAGATGAAGCTCAAAGTCACCAAGATTAGTCGGCAAATGAATCCACCAATGTGTAGTAGTTGCACCATGATTGTACAACTCCTTCATCGTACGGGGGGGGGTCTAGGTGGAATATCAACTCCTTGACCCTGAGGTCTCCCTTTATCAGCATCATCAGGAATATGCTTAGCTCTCTCATCATCCTGCCTCTGCCTCAACTATGTAAGCTCAACACTAACGTTAGTCATCACAATCCCTTACTCCCTGATTTGATTCTGCATGGACTCAAAGCATGCAAGTAAGTCGCTATTGATCGCTTCCTGGTCGATCATCACATAAGAGGACTACAACTTTCGGGATGCTTTCCTAGCCATAGTGTTTGCCTCTAGAAATGAGAAAGAATCTATACCAGGTTCTGGCAGATCAATGCAGAACTCCTGAAACTGTTGTGTAAAAGATGGTGATGAAGAAGAATAGTTGTTAAGAGGAAAAAGGGTGGATAAGAACTCAGGTTCAAAAAGAGGTTTTGAGCTCTCTTGAACAGACCTAGATGAATAGGGAGGTTCGCTAAATAGCAGCGCCAAAAGAGTCAACCAAAGAGATCTCATTCCCATCATCGTGATCGCAATCGAAAGAAAGAAGGCAGACGGAAATAGATGAAAGATGATATGAGATCTGGACTAACAATACAAACACAAGCCAACACTTGATTCACCAACTCAACGCAAGTGGATAATGTAAAAGTTCGGTCATTTATCTTTTCAATTGTATTTTAATGAATCTACAAAAAGTTACTTACTACCAAACACACAGGGTGATGTCGCCCTATCGCTCAGTGTATAGCTAGTAACTCGTTAAATACATATGATAAAAAGTACTCGTTGTAGTACGGGCACTTAGCGAACTGTACAAAACTAGGTCAAATGTCTCTACGAAGAGAACCTGGTTTAAATTTATAAACCTAGGAAGCTCGGAGTCGAACACAAGGACATGAGAAATTTATGATTTATCGTTAAGTATTAAATATTTATGAAAGTGATCTAGAATCTGATTGTATCGAGCAAATGCAATACACAAAATGAATGCATTTTTTAACATTTTATGCACTTAATTTAAATAAGCAACAATGCACAAACAACACGTAACATTTCACAACACAACAAAGCTCATGAATTTTATAGAATAAACATTTACTCAATGATAAACAATCCAAGAAACAAGTTGAACATGTCTCAATTCATAAATTAATCAAAACTTGATTTTTATGTATTTTATAAGAAGATGGCTCCAATTACTAATCAGGAATAAAGAATTTAATATAAAAATTAATGATCCTATAAATTCAGATATTCAGTTACTTGAATAATGCGCAATGTACCAATTTCTATTCAATCAAGGAGTCAAATATATCAATAAAGTTTCCTAACAGTGAATGCATGAAATAAGCATCGAATGAATTATCCATAAACACGCATAGTTTTAAATCAGCTTTTCAACGAGATCAAAATTACTTTAGTAGGATTTATAGATAAAAAGTTATTCAAAATGCAATCATGTGGCATAGTTGAAATAAAAACATAGAGTTTTTATCAAACATGTCCAAAATTGGATGTAAACGCAATAAGGAAAAGTATATGGTTAATATGCAGAAGTTACAAGTACGAAAGGTTAGAAATGAATTTAAAAAAGGGTGTGGGGCTTATCATGATCCAAGTGGCACGCACTATGTACACGGGAGATAGGGACCCGTAGTAATAAAGAATATCTGCAAGGGAATATTTGCAAATAGCCCATGTCACGTGCCATCCACGTGATATAGACAGCTTCGGGTACTCTGCTTCGGTGTAGACGTGTCTTAATCTGAAGGTTCAGAGAAAGCTTGGCAGTTGTGGCTTGAAGTGTTGCTTCGTATAGGCGACGTGGATTCTCGTGAGCCATCAGATTACACGCCCCAAAAGAATGAAATTGGACGGTGGTTGCTTCTCGTCTCAGACAAACATCACCGTGCAAGGAGGTGCCAAGGGTTGTGCTCCAGCGATGTAGTCTGTCTTCGTCGTGTTTTCTCGTGCTGCCTGGAAAACTCTGTGTTCTCGCAACTATCTCGCGTCGAAGCTCATTCTTAGATGAGTTGCTGAAACAATCTGAATCGCTTGTTCGATGAAGCTTCGCCGGCAGCTAAAACTTGAAAGTCTTCTGTGGCAGAACTCCGTCCAATGACATCCTACAAATGTTAGTTGCAAACCCCACACACATGCAAATCTTATGGTAGAAAAAGGGAGCGAAATGGGGTCTCTGATATGTGTAAAGGACTCGATCCCTATGTGAGTTCGCAGGCTTTGATCGCTCGTGAAAGAATCGAAGTGATCACAGAATGGAGAAACAAAAAGATTAAACTAGAAGGAACGTGGATGTGGATTCATGGTCTAGCTGTAACGTTCCGGGCTTAAGTTCTCGGTCCGTTAGCAGAGCATTACTGACCCTGACAACCTCTTGAGATCGGGCCCATACGGACCCGATTAACCACCCCCAAAATGCTTAAGCTGGGTTGTTCTGTAGTAAGCTCCTCACTATTTATCCCACTCGGATTTTTTGTGTTCCACGGTATGGGACCTTTGTTTGGGGGGTGTTACAACATGTTGTAACACCCCAACCCCAAACATAGTGTCATACCTAAAACTCACGAAGTGTGGTTGTGGTATATAAGTGGTGGGGATTACTACTTGACAACTTGGGCTTAAGCATTTTGGGTGGTTGTCAACGGGTCCATTTGGGCCCGAACCCAACAAGTTGTTAGGGCCAGTTTTCCTCAATAACGGACCGGGGATTCAAGTCCGGGACGTTACAAATGGTATCAGAGCAGGTTCCCTCTGATAGTGGAAAGGGCTACACGAAGGGAACTAAGCCGGGAGCGTGCAGCCGCCATTATCACTGGGAATAAGTGACGGGTTATGTCGCAACGAGGACGTTGCGAATATAAGTGGGGGAGGTTGTAACACCCCAACCCCAAACATAGTGCCATATCTAAAACTCACGAAGTGTGGGTGTGGTATATAAGTGGTGGAGATTACTACTTGACAACTTGGGCTTAAGCATTTTGGGTGGTTGTCAACGGGTCCATTTGGGTCCGAACCCAACAAGTTGTCAGGGCCAGTTTTCCTCAATAACGGACCGGTGACTTAAGCCCGGGACGTTACAATGGCTATTCGAGTATCCATGTCTTAAAATAGTGATTTAAATATATCTACAGATGATTATGAAAATAGAAGAAAATCCAGATAAATGATCTTACCTGGAAGAATTGAATGACTCGGTGATGAAGTTTTTCGTTCAATCCGGGCCTAATATGAAGCTCTCAAGCTTCATGGTCTTTGTTTGAGGTTCCTGGCTAGGAAACCAAGCTCAGGCAGTCGAATGGGCTCGCTGCAACACAAAATTGTCTTGCGGATCTCACCGGAGTCAGTACCTCCTTCGTCGCTCAATTTCTCACATTGTCCCTGCCACAGATGTGGAGTATGGCTCGAAGAGACTCTCTCAAAGGCGGGATACCATTGTTGGAGGTTTAGAATGTAATACTCATACCCCAAAGATAGTACCACATCTAAAACTCTCGAAGTGTGGGTGTGATTTATAAGTGGTGGGGATTACTACTTAACAACTTGGGCTTAAGCATTTGAGGTGGTTGTCAACAGGTCCAATTGGGCCCTAACCCAATAAGTTGTCAATACCAATTTCCTCGATAACAGACCGGGGACCTAAGCTCAGGGCGTTACATAGGATGGGTCTTTGTGGCGATGGGAGTAACCGGTGGTTGAACCCTGGTGTTGGTTTCAACCACCAACAACTAACAATGGAAGAAGGGATACCAATAGTTAGGAGGTTGGCAAAGATGAGGGACGTCGAGTGGATTAGATGGAGTTAGTTGTAGGGTGGAGGTTGATCGGAGGCAGTTCCAGGATGAAGGAGAAGTTGGGTAGCTCAACTGGTTCACGACTCTTCAAGGAGGTGGACGGATGTTGAAGGCTGTTATTAGATGAGGATCTAACGATTGAAGTTTAGGGGCAGTTGAAGAGATGAGATCTCCTGATGAGATTTTGATTAAATGGTGTTGATCCAAGCGCTGACGAGCAGACAAGATGGGGTTGGAAAGAAGATCGGACAGTACGAGGTGAGACATATGGCGATAAAAGAGAGGGCCATGTGGTGCGTCAAGTGGATCAGATGGAGTTAGTTGTTGGGTGGAGGTTGATCGGAGGTAGTTCCATGATGAAGGAGAAGTTGGGTAGCTCAACTGGTTCACGACTCTTCAAGGAGGTGGACCAGATGTTGAAGGCAAAGTAAAGATTGTTGGATGATGATCGAACTATTGAAGTTTGGGGGCGGTTGAAGAGATGAGATATCCTGATGAGATTTTGATCAAACGGTGTTGATCCAAGCGCTGACGAGCGGACAAGATGGGGTTGGAAAGAAGATCGGACAGTACGAGGTGAGACATGTGGTGATAAAAGAGCGAGCCACGTGGTGCGTTGAAAAGGCACCACGTTGCCTAATAGAATAATTAGAAAAGTCTATAAATACTAAGAAATCCGAAAGAATTAGTTAGAACGAGAATTAAAAAAAATGATGACCATAAAGTTGTAGATATTGATGAGATCTACAACTTTCATGTAGAAGTCAACAAGAGAATAGGTCATCAATACATAGATACAAATTAAACACATATTAAAAGATTAGAAAACTATTTCCTTTTTATTTTCTTTTCTCATTTTTGGATTTTATTTTATATTTTATGTTGAATTAATTATATACAATTTTTAATATAATTTTTATTTTATTTTTAATGAGAAATAATACATAAAATGTTAGCACAATAATATAGTATACAATAAATATAAATTATGGTCAATTATTTACAACACACATATTATTAATTATTGTTAAAAGGCAATGAATCTGAGTAAATATATTAAGTTAGAGAGATAATAATATAAAATAATTTAGATAAATCTAGGATTTATGAATGTCCTCAAACCTCTCCAAACAGTGGCACTATCTGCTTGGGTTGCTAGGTTATATCAAGCCCAAAGGGACATAAGAGGTGGAGCACACCAAAATGATTTTCTAAGGTCAAAGACAAGTTCTTACAGCTGCTTGTATACACCGAAAAGTGATGTACATGTGCTTAAGGCACAAGTCCAGGGATATGAGCTCTAACCTTATGGCAACGTCCTCACCCACTCTATCTGGAGGTAACGAATGATAGTCCTTTCATTTTGTTTTAAGGAATGATAGTCCTTACATTTTGTTTTAGGGTCAAGTTATTTTAGATGTCCCAATTTTATTTGATTGACACTTTTTTTGGTATTTTCAAATAAATGACTAACGAATTTTCCAAGTTCCTTTTTTTATCCTAAGTGAGAAAACAACTGAAGATGTCGGAAAAACCGATGCGTGATGAAATCAATGATACATGCAAAGGATAGAAAATGCGTGCCTTGTCGCCCGTACTCCACAAGCAATATGATCCACAAATAAATTAAAGAAGTGGAGAGCAAATTGAAGAAATGACCTTAAATCATTGTGTATTGACCCCTAATTGAATTGTTTGGAATTCAGAAGTAAAAGAAATCATATAGAAAATAAAACTAATCTAAATGATGCATGAGAATCGTCCTTATAATAGCTTCTATTATATGGCAAGAACCAATTATTTGTCTAAGTCCAATTGCGCCCTACCATATAGGTATATAACTTCCAATTAGGGTTGTGGACCTAATTATTTACCTGGCTCAAGCAAAAATAATATAAACTAATACTAAATGGTCACAAGCATACAAAACCGCGAGAACACAACAACAACAACAAAAAATCCTTTTCCTACGATTAAGTAGGGCCGGGCTACATGGATTCTTCGCCTCCATTCAGATCTATCTTGGGTCAATCTCGGGCTTATATCCATAAAACTAAGATCTCTTCGTATAGTTTATTTCCATCACTTGTTGGGCCGTCCTCACCCTCTCTTAGCCGGCTCAACATCCCAACACTCGCATCTCCTAACTGGTGCACTCCATATATTCCGTCAAAGGTGCACTCCATATATTCCGTCTTAGCCGTACTTATATGAAATCCTTTACTCTCCAACTCATGTCTCCATACCTCAAGCTTCTCATTTACTCAATCTCTAGTCTCGTCAATCAACACAATATCATCAGAAAATAACATACACCAAGCAAACTCATCTTGAATATGACTTGTCAACTCGTCCATAATCAAAGTAAAAAGAAATGGGCTCAAAGCTGAACCTTGATGTAAATCAATGTTGATATCAAAATAACCAGTCTTCCTAGACGGGATCCTTACACAAGATAAAGCCCTATCATACATGTCCTTTATGAGGTTAATGAAAACCACGAGAATCAAAATAAAAATAAAGCAGTGAAAAACAAAACTCCAGTGAGGTCCTTCAAATGCACCGGCACTTGGTGAAACTGACCCTGCAATCACAATGTTTAAAATGGCCTAGAAAATAGAAAAAGGGAAAATGCCAAGATTTATTACAAATTAATTATAAAAAATATAAATAAAATGATTGAAAAAGAAATATGAAAACTAAGATGGTCTTCTTCTCCTCCAGCTTCTCCTATGATACTCCCTCCTACTTGTTGGTGTAGAACCCCAACCTCCGCCTCACTCAGGTGCATTAGCTCTCTTAAGATGGCCTCCCTCGCTCCACGAGCCCGTACAATGAAGGTGAAATAAGAAATACGTTAAAAATAGTTATGAAAAATAATAAAAAATAAAATAATAAGAAAATAAAACAAACAAACATCAAAATGGAACTTATTAATAAATGAAAATTAATGAAAGACTTTTTCTTTACCTTTTCTCTTTTTGATGTTTTTATGATTTTTTATGGTTTTTGTATTTTTAATACAATTTTAATTGTTATATTTTTTACTTTCTGATTAAAATTATTTATTTATTTTTATTTTAGCAAAAATTTTATATTTTTCATTTTTTAAAACAAAGCAAATATAAAAGAAATGTAAAAGAAGTAAAACAATGCAGTTTGTTTATTTTTCGATATAGTAAAAATATCTAGAAAATTCAGTGAAAAATATTTTTATGTTTTTGATAATTTTTAACTATTTTATTTATTAGAATTTTTTAGATTTTTTTATAATTTTCAAAATAATAAAAACATGAAACAAATCAAGCAGAAAATCAAGGAGATATCTTTGGGTTTTTAAAATAGAAAATAAAATAAAAAATGATGAAAATAACTTTTAAAATTGATAGTTTTTATCAAACTTTTAAACAAGACCAAAAATGTATTTTTTCTATTTTTTCTGAATTTATAAGATTTTTAAGTGTTTAATGTCTTATGCATTTTTCCATTTTTATAAAGAATTTTCACACAAAAATTATGTAGAACTTGAAACTAATTAAAAGACATCTACATTATTTTTTGGAATTTTTAGATAATTTTTCTAATTTTTATGAAATTTATAATGCAAATAGGGATTTTTAAAGAGTTTTTGAATTATTAAAAATTAGAAAATAATTTTTTTGCAAGCAATATTAATGAAAATAAAATAATTATGGAGAAGAAAAACCTAATTTTTATGATTTTTTAAGCGCACAAATGGAAATTATTTCTTATAACACATATCCCTAAGCTCGGGAGGCCTGAACATACAATTGATAAGAAAATAAAATTCTGGAATATAAGGACTAATATGCAATTTCTAAGAAATATTTGAACAAATAATAACAATGAAATAAAAATTGATGATTCTACAATATTCACAGAGAGTACACGTGCATATCACGTGATATCAATCATCTCAAGATCTTTTTACATACAAAGGAATCTGGGGAGTTTTAGCAATTTACCCAAAGAAAATATCTCAATCACACGTGCAGATCACGTGCAGGGCTTAAGCAGCGACGCGGCTCTTACCGAGGCACTGTCAGAACCCCAAATAGATAGCTCAGACCTGAATTTGGGGGTCTCACAAGCGGAAGGGGGGCTCTGATGACGCATGGCTCGATTTGGGTTACACGATCGGATCTGATCGTGCAGCTCCGGATGATTCTAGAGCTCACTCTTGTTCTTCCCTCTTTTGAATCAAACGACGACGTGATGTTCTGGAGGCTTCAGCGACAAGGCAACAGAGGTTCTCTCGGCGGCACTCTGGCTACACTGATCTGATCGCCGATGGGCACAAGTATGGTGATGCAGCAGAGATCCTCAGAGGTCAGCGTTGGTTATCATTTTTGAGGCGCAATTAGTTCGGATCTGGAGTTGTGATTCCATGTAACTCAAAAGGCCAAGCTCTGAATATTCCCCTCTGGTTGATCTGATGTGGTTCCAGGAGGTGAACTCCAAGTCCATGTATGCTTCGTTCGACTCAAAATAGTTGCTTCTCAATTCAATCGCTCCTAATGCTTCGAATGAATTGATCTACAACAATAGACTAATCTTAGATCAAAATCTATTGAATAGACTGTTACGTACTTGCAGGTGATCGTTCAACAAACTCCAGATCCTCCCATGATCTGATTCTCGAATGATATCGGTAGAGAACATGATCTCATTCAATTGCCGATCGGGATGTCATATTAGTGATCAACCTGCATGATGAAACTAAAGCTTGAGGACTTGATCCTCGATAAATAGTCAGACACGGTGGCAATGTATGATTGATATTCAACATCTGGGAAGGATGATATGGAGATTCTCAGATTGGATCTAATCTGAGATGATCAGAGGATGAGGAGATCGTGCAGAGAAGCGATTCATTCGGGATGGAGTGATGATTGGTAGTGGAAATGACTGAAGGAGATGGTGATGGTGGACCTCCGATTATGATGATTGGAGGGTGGATCTGGATGAAATTACTGTGAATCTACATAATTGAAGGATCGTAGATACCTGGGTGAATCGGATGAATGCAATCGCCTACGGGACCTGGAGCTGCGGCTCCAGGAGATGATGGCCTCAACGTACGATGAGCTTACAGAGGCTAGGCTTGCGGCGGAGGCTAGGCTGGTTCGCTAGATGAAATGGTTTGGAAATGGGGGTTCTAGTTGACTGGAGGTCAATATATTGTCCTGGACTAATGGGAAGAGCCCGAGGAAAAGGACAAAGCAAACTACAAGACAAAATAAATAAGTTAAATTGAAATAAATAGGAATAAATTAGAAAAATGTTTAAATTAAAAATTTATTAGAACAAATGATGTTAGTAAGTTAATGAGTAATTTTATGGTGATTTTTCATAAATTGAATAAATAAGGTAAAGTAAATAAAAACCTTTATTAATAAGTATAAATTACCCATATATACAACAATCCAATTTTTAATAAATTATTTTTACAAATAATTATATAATTTAATAATTTATTTATCTACATAATAATTTAAGGATTTTAAATACATTTTTATTTTATTTTTTAAATAATTTAATCATACATATAAATACAAGTATATACAAAATAGGTACAATATACCTATATAATAAATACATTATTTTATATTTGATTATTTTTTATTTTTATTTGTACTTTATTTAATTAAAATAGATATGTACAAAGCATTAAATACGATGTGTACAAATATATACAAGAAAATAAATAAATAAATATACAGTAGATAAAGTATACAAGTAAACCAATAGAGTCCCAAAATCCCTTTTTGGATATTAACTCCAATTTTAGTGAAATAACTTTTATTTGATAGATAATTTTATAAAACGAACTTTAAAAGTGAGTACACCCAATCCGGAGTTCATATGGCCGAGTTATGACGTTCAGAAGTTAAGGTCTACATGTTTTAGATTTTGAGATTTATTGGTATTTAATCATAATTATTTTTAAGTTATATTTTAGTATTTATGTATTAATATTTTTTGAACAGTATAGAAAAAGAATTAAATTAGTTGGAGCAAGGAAAAATTAAATAGAAAATAAAGAAGTTTTATATACATATAGTATATATATACACACACAAAGGGGTCCAAACATCAAAACTCACACAACTTATTCCATGATTTCTTGGTTTTTTTAATAAATAGTATTAGTTACAAAATGAAGTTTAAAAATGAGTTTGGTAAATTCGGAGCTTTCAATAAATATTTATAAACCTGGGAAGTTGGACTTCTCAGTTTTTTAGATTCATTGTCTTTATTTATTTATTTAATATTTTTCTAATATTTTTATAAATTAATATATATTATTACAAACCACTTTCAAGAAGGAATATTTTTATTTGAGGTCATTTCTTGATGAAAAAATTAGTACAAAATATTTACAAGATAAATAATGGAGAATATGTACAAGTGAGGATTGGTTTTCTTGATTTTTATAAGTTATCGACCATATCTTCCCCTACTTTATTCCTTTTCGACCATTCTAATGCATATTCTGGTCTAGGGGTTTAGGTCTGTATTTATTTCATACATACATTCTTATCTTTCTTTTTCTTGTCTTCTTTATTCTTTTATTTTGGTGTAAATAATTGTTAAATATACAATATGAACAAATAATGGATGAATGATAAATAATGTGAATTATTGTTATTTACAGGTGTTTTACTAAGGATTTTAAGCTAAAATAAAAGAATAAAGATGTTGAATCATGGATTCATCAATACTCCAACCCCTCCAAATAATCCTCATCAGCATAACATGAGAAGCATCATCCTCAATGTCTATCGGCAAAGTATACCTTGAGTTGATATCGTCTGTTCCGTCATGTATTAAGTGTGTGAGTGCCTTCTTTCTATTTAACCAAGTCGAGCATTGGATGCTCGAGTATTATAAAATGCATGTAGATTGGTAATGGGATCTCTTCATGATTTGAGTATAATGCACTGACTTGGTTACATTAGTAGGGCTATAAAAAGATCCACACACCTTTGGTACTCGTTGAGAAAAAACGGAATAGAGGAATCGGCCAATTGAGGCCTTCTCCTATGGTTTCATCATGCTCTCTAGAGAGTAGGGTTCCATATAAACCTTACTTTATTGTTCTATATTTGCTTCTGGATACTCCTAAGTGAGTAGGGTTCCATGTAAATCCCTAGTGCTACACATAAAATATACAAACATACAAGCTGATATACCTATTTTTATACAACTCTAATTGACTTACTTTTTTGCATTGAATCCATAAACAAATAGGAAGAATATAAAAATATCATGAAAATACATACATGCACAATTAACAATAGTAGCCAATCCCTAATTTTTAATATGCATGCATTCAAGAATGTATATCTCAAGACTCCATTTTGGTCCTACTCACCTTTAGATATTATCATTTAAAACATTCTAAATCTTAATACTTTGAATTTGATCCTTGGGTCCATCTATGAAAAGTCGATTTCGAGACCTATTATACAATTATACTATAAAAATGTACTTAAACTTTTATATTCTAAAATAAATCGAATTAGCAAAATTCCCTTCATAAAAAAAGTAAATCTCAATTTTTAAATAAATATTATTGTTGTTATCCCCCATTTGGGTCTTCTTTTATTTATTTTGAATTTTACAAGATTTGTACTTTCTAGACCAATAATAAAGTAACGCATCACCTTCTTCTTCCCTTCATGCTAACTGGGCACACTACACCATATCAAACCCATACATTTAACCTTGATTCGTAGCCAACCCCATTGTCCTTGTACCTCGTTGACACCTCCACGAAAAATCCCATAGGTCCTTTTGCATGATGACTCCCTTAATGTGACCGCTCATCACCATTTGACCCTTTGATAGCTCCCATTAAATCCTCGTTGGATTCCTACATGCCCTTAGCTTCGAAAACATAAATTCACCTTCGGTGATTTTTTAGACGTGATAGGGCTATTGAGGCAACAACCTAAGATGCCAACAACGTAGCTGACATGAAGGGGTCTAGGTGCTCCTTCGAGGTTTGTAGCATGCTCATAAAGCACATGCAAGCTTCTGCATGATGACAGTGCATTGAGGCTATGATCGCCACACCTTTTATGAGCCATTCACTAACCAATTCACCCATCCTTTGATCTCACTATATATCCCCCATCCTTTACTTTATTTCTCCCAAATTGATTACATCTCTTCTCAGTTGAAGTCCTCATATTTCACATTTAGCCCAATTCATCTTTTAAACATTCATTGGCCAAATATGTCTCCACCAGCCACCATCAATCAATCCATCCACCTTTTGAGATTAGCAAAGTTCCCCTTTCCATTCTCCAACTATCAGTTTCTCAATCCAACATTTTTATCGAATGACATCGAGATTGTACTATCATCCTGGTCTTCTTTAGAGGCCATAAATGAAGAGACTGTACCAGTGAGAAGGGTAATATGCTAATCGAAGCATTGCTGTTTAGGAGAGTGTGATCACATATGTGGTCAGAGATGGTGCAGCTAATGAAAGGTGTAGCAATGTTCTTTTTCGTAGGAATAGAGCGGTGTGTGATGGCATGGACAGTGGCCATGGTCAAGATATGACGCTCAGATCTGCTCCTCTGCTTTCTCTTCTTGGGAAGAGGGGCAGATAAATCAGTCATGGCTAGCTAAAGTGAGGCGGGATGATCTCATAAATGGTGGCCACCACTTCGGATTCAGTCAATAATTTTGTAAAATTTTTGGACCTCCTCTATATAAGGGAGGAGGTCGGAATCATCATCTACACGAGGAATATCAAGAGCAGTCTGTACAATGGAAACCTCAGGGACAAGGATAGGACAAGATGTGAAAGATTGTGTGAGCAAAGGTTATGGCCTATGAGCACTCTCCTCACAGTCTGAATCAATCAAAGGTCTCCCGAAATCTTTTTGCGTTTTTAAATTTTGTTTATTTTTGTATTTTGGGCTATTGCAAGATCTCATGATAATCCTCAAATGACTCTGAATTCTCAAAGAATGGAGCACCATGTTGGATCTTATTTACGCTAAATATATCATTCATCTCTCAAGTTCATATGCTCCATCATCTGATTCAATGTCTCAAATGTGGAAATCAATAGAGGTGACTCAAAATCTCAGGATCAGGTGAGTCGAATGTGGGCGATGGGTATAGACAAAAATCACATTTCGAATCTGGATATTCTATGAAGAGTGGGTTGTCGAACTGTGAAGGTGTTGGTGGTGGAAATGATGGGAACAGGTCAAAGTCAGAGTCATGAAATAGTGGGTTGCTCAGATACGTACAAAAGTCAGGAGCAAAGTCCTCCTAGAAAAATAAAGGTGGACCGGCAGGAGTGAACGAGGGATCCGCAAAGTTCGGATGAAAAGTGCTCCAGTCGGCCATCTCCGAAATAAGAGAAAATGATCGGGAGAGCACGAAGGTCAAATCAAGAGAAGTGGGAAAAATGCGCAAATGCGCAGAGACGATCTAGAATACATACAAGCAATCACAATCTAACTTACACAATATAAACCCTCAATTCACCTACTCAACTCACTAGAGACCATGAAAGATTGGTCTTTTTATCTTATCTATTTTAGAGTTAGGTGAGAAGTAAAAAAGTGGCGCAAACACTTAGGAGGTTGAATGCAATTTGGGCACTAGTCCTTAGGGTGTGCGCAAGAAAGTAAAAGCGAAGACAATGAGGAGATTACTCGCTCCAAGACAAGATTTTTCTTTCTGATGTATTTAGGGTCACTCTTTTTGGATTTTTACTAAGAATACACGAGCCTCTCGAGGAGTCAATTCCTTTAAGCTCCTAAGTTGGCAAAATCAGAGGGGGAGTTGGAAAAGCAATGCAAGTGGTGAAATGATGATGTATGCTAAAGCGTAAATGCTCACCTTGCCTCCAGCACTCTACATGCAAGGATGCTTAGCAGAATAGAAACCTATCTATATGCAAATGCAAGCTAATGAAATCGCCCTAAGTTCAGAAATTGTTATTATCGTGAAGAACCAATGCTAATGACTTAGAATAGAACCTAAGAGTCCGGTCTTGGAGTCTCCTCGATGCCCACAATAATGGATCCTACAAGCGTTGTATGGAAAACTCTCGCAGTGTGCGGGTTCCGAGACTAAGTGAGAAGTGGTTTAATCGTTGACTAGATCCAAACATCACTATAAGCACATGCAAATATATTAAGTGTTTGGACCTAATGCTATCAACAAGCAACTCCTAAATCTAAGGACTCAATCACACAAAATAAAGAAAAAAATCGAGAAACAAAATAAAAAGATGATGAAACCGACAATCGCGGTAAGGCCCCAAATGAACAAACACTTGGAAATTGAGCCCGAATGTCCAGAGTCCAGAGTACCTGTATTATTACAATTAATAAGGGTCTCTCTCTCACTTAAATTACACAAATGAAATACAAGAAATAAAATAGAGCTCTGTCTTCAAAAATCTCTCAAAGTTTTCTTAGGTGCTAGGAGTCTCACGCCGGCTTCACGTGGGTGCACAGGTACCTTGGTAAAGTGCCACCCACAATTGTCGGTACCTTGCACAAAGTCAACAAAGAGAGGGGTTTAGACAACTCAAACAATAAATGTCAAATAACAAGAAAAGAATGGAAGCACAAGAGCAGGCACATAATCACAATCAAGCAAAAACTGATCTATGAGTTGTTGTTCCCTGACAACGACGCCATTTGTTGAAGCGGATTTTGCGGAGGTCATGTTAATTCACAAGGTGAATCAACAGTCGTTGAGTTGACCTCACATGAAACCCTACTTTAAACAACAATTAAACCATAATGATAATCAAACAATGAAAAATCAAGATGTGGTGTTAAATTTATAACAACTCTACAAAAGATGTGTATAGTACAAGTAGTGTACAATGTCAAACACAGGAAACAAGTAGGATAGATCAGGCTGAATATGATGTATTTTTCTATAAGCGTGCTTTTTTCTGTGGGTTTTTTATTTTAAATATTTTTTATTTTTGATTTTATATTTTTATATTTTTATTTTCATAATTCTGATTTTATATTTTCTTTTTATATTTTTCATATTTTTATATTTTCTTTTTCTTTGAAATATATATACAATATAGGATATAATATATATAATAGGTGATAAAAATAATCAAAAATAAGAGATAAAATATTTTTGAGTTTTATATAATTTTTTCAATTTTTGTGATTTTTTAGATAATTTTGCTATTTTTTATATTTTTAAAGTCAAAAATACCCAAAACAGGGCCTAAAATAAATACCTGAAATTAAAATGGAGATAAAAAATATAAAACAGTGTCAAAAATTCTCCAAATTAATCTTAATAAAAAGATAAAACTAAAAATAAAATTCAGAAATAGAAACTATATTTTTGAGATTTTTAGGGATTTTTTATTTTTTTATAGAAGTTTTAGGGGTTTTCAATTTTTTATGAATTTTCTTTTATATTCTTTTAGTGATTTTTGGTCATAAGTTATAAAATAAGTAAATAAATATAAATGTTTTTTTGTAATTTTTCAAAAGGGTTTTATATTTTTATGTATTTTCTTTTGCAAACAAGGACAAAAAGGTAAGTTTTTTATTTTTATAAATGATAAAAAGCTTCAAAATGCAAAATAAAAAATATGGCATGAAAGAGCATAGCACCAGGAAGCTAAAAATATTTTTTAGATTTTTTGAATTATATAGATGCATGAAATGAATAGAGACAACAAAAATAAACTACACTAGTGGAAATGGTATAAATGTAAATAGCAGAAAGTCTAGGAACTAAAGTGCAATTTCACCAAAACTTTATAATTGAATATTCAAATATCTGAACCAGATACAAAATCCAAGTCTCACGAGGGTCTCTCTGCAAAATTGCCAAGCTCATGTGTAAAGGAATGTGAGCCACTAACGGGGATCAAAATGCGAATATAAAAAATATAGGGGCTAAATTGCAATTATACCCAAAATATATCAACGTGGTATAAAAAATACATGACCAATCAGAAATACCAAAACTAAGAGGTTCCCCTCGCAAAATGCCCTCACCTCACGCGCATTGGAACGTGAGTAGGGATAGTTATCAAGCCCAACGAGCCGAGCCAGCTGGCTCGGGCTCGGGCTTGTTCAAGCCCAGTCGAGCTGGCTCGAGATCGAGCTCGATGAGCTCGGGCCCTTATCGAGTTTTCTCAGGCTCGATAAGTCTCGAGTCGAGCCCCTTATCGAGCCCTGTTTGGGCTCAAGCCCAAGTCGAGCTCGTTAAGGAAAATGAGTACTTTTTGGTGGAAAAGTGTTTTGTGCAGGTTCATACTCGAGACATGCTCTATCAAAGACCGTGTTCCTTAGCAGTAAGTCACTATCCAAGTTGTGTATAAAATCTTATTTGTAATATGTTGTAACATTATATTTGTTTATAAAAAATACTAATTTTCTAATGCATAAGGAGAGAGGGCAAATGTGTGGGCAGGAATGGTATTGATTTGAGAATTGGATCATGACTCGTGACTCGTGAGAGTGTCAAAGTTAGTGGAGGGAAAATTGCAAAAGGATAATTTTATTTTGTTTGTATTATATATAAATATATATTCCTTATCGAGCAACTTTTTGAGTTATGGAGCCGAGTGATGCTGGGCTCGAGCTCGGCTCGTTAAGCTATCGAGCATAAAATTCTGGCTCGGGCTCGTCTCCATAGCCTAATGAGCCGATCTTACGAGCCCTTATCGAGCTGAGCCTGAGCCTGGCTCATCGAGCCGTGACTCAATAGCCAACCCTACACATGAGGTGTCGTGGCCGGGGACCTATATGCCACAACAGAAACTATAGGGGCATGGTTGTAAATATTACAAAATATAGTAAAGCTGCAAATGAAAGTTTAGGTATTACTAATTAAATACAAAAATGATATGAGTGGATCTGCAAATTATCCAAACCTAAGACACAATCGAGTGACAGGAGGCCACTCACTTGGACACATGGCGTGATGAGGGCACGTGATATCCCTTCGTGTCGGATAGCTATGATTAGATCTCTCCAGAGAGATTGACGGTTGAAGCTCGACCAATCCAACAGACGCTATACATCTGAGAGGAGAGGCCTTGATCAACGGTGAAGTGAGGGTCAGGAGCAACCGGACAAGAACCGAGCGAAGACGGACTTCGATCGGGCCTAGCGGTCTCCCCATGCCTCCTTCGACGCTACTACAATGCTCCCGAGCCTCCTTTCGTACTCCTCCATCTATGGACCTTACCAAAATGGTCGGAAACCTCTGTGATAGCTCAGTCAAAGCTTCAGACATGGAGGTCATGTTCGGTCATTAACAACCCTACAAAGTCCCTATTCCTCGTTGTTTCCTGCAAGGAATTCATTAGAACAAAAATATGGTGCTCGAGGAGCACCAAGGGGTGGAATAGATGGTAGGTGAAGCGGGTGGCGCTCTGTCGACGAACGACAGAGGAGGAGGAGTCGAGGACTAGATTGGGGGTTCAATCTGGGTGTAAGAAGGGTGGAACATGGTGAGGAAGCGGAGGGGTAGGAGATGAGGGCGACATGGCGCATCAGGGACAAGGGATGCACGATGGAAGAAGTCGCCGGAGCACTGCTCCGGCAAACTTCAAAAATGGGTGATTATGCTAAAACACGCGATTAAGAGAGAAAATTAATGCAATAATAAAACTTAGGACCTAAAATACACTAGAAAAAAACAAGAAAAAATGAACCTCAGCTGCAGGAGCAGCGAGATGTTACCTCAGGCCAAGGGTGGTCGAAGATGGAGGAACCGGCCCTCAAGGCCTCATCAGACCACGCTCGAGGAAGTTGCAGACTCCCCTGTCACGAGATTCGATCCAGGGTAAAAGAACCGACCAAGAATTGGACAAGAAAGGATTCATAAGATAAAGGGAAAATCGGATGGGGTTTTGTACACGAGAGGTGACGGGCTCCAAAGAACGAAGGAGATCGGGCAAATCGATGCTCCAATCCTCGAAAAACAGAAGGGTGTGAATCCTCGATTTTCGAGGACAAAAGTAATCAAGGAATTGCGATGATTCGGTGAAAGGTGCGGCCTCAAAAAAATCGCGAAGTTGGGATGAAACTCGGTTCTGACACAAAGCAGGCCTCAGTTAGAGAGTTGACCGAGGTCAACCAACATGGAGATTTGGTTGGTCCATGTGGACCAACCAGAAAAATCCCTGAAAAAATATATAAATTCATTTAAAATATTAAAAGATTTTATTAATTTTAGGTTATAGAATTAAAAATATGTATTATTTTCTGAATTATTTTATCATTATTTTTATTTATTTTTTCGAGGTCTAGAATTACAATTTACTTTTTAAGGGTTATGTATAGCTATATTATCTATATATTTTAGTCTTTTATTTTTATTTTATATTTTTAATTTTATTAATTTAGTTTTTATTTTATATATTTATAACTTAATTTTATACACTTAGATATACTTTTATTTTATTTTTCTGATGTGAATATACAATTAAATTAATAGATATATTATCTATATATGTATAAATATAGGTATTTCATCTATATGTTGTATACAAGTATTTTATTTTAAGGCTTTCTTTATGATTTTATTCCAATTTTAATATGCATGTATATTATAAATAATATTTACAAAATTATAAAGACATAAAATTATAAAATAATGAATAATAAATAAAATGAATATTTTAATCGATACAAGTATACAATAGTCGTCCAAATCCTAACTTTCACAATGGTGTCAATCGTGTAAATCCTGCAGATGTCATCAACACAACGCCAAGTCCCAGAAGAAGGAACTCCAAGGTCCATGCTTTCCAAGTCTTCCTCCTTGGAGAGGAATTCTCGGGTATCAGTGGATTCCAACATACAACAAAAATCTCTGATAGTCTCCTCAAGGTCAAACTCCTCAGCGTCAGCCAAGATTTGTGTGGTCACATAAGGTGCAGGTCTCTGGTCAGCAGTGGGTGCGGTGATCAACACTTCGCTCTCACCAACAGACAGAAGCAAATCTCTCTTGATCCATAATCAATAACGACCCTCACAGAGGCGAGGAATGGTCGTCCCATGATGATTAGAGAGTGCTCCCTAAGGGATGTCTCCATGGGCAATACGACGAAGTCAACATTTTACCTCGTGCCCTGAATTGAAATGATAACGTTTTCAAAGATACCCTTTGGCCTCTTGATATATCCATCTGCAAAATGTACAATCATCCTGGTTTTCTTTAGAGGCCCCAAGTAAAGAGTTTGTACCAGTGAGAAGGGTAATATGCTAATCGAAGCACCGTCGTCTAGGAGAGTGTGATCACATGTGTGGTCAGAGATGGTGCAACTAATGGAAGGTGTAGCAGTGTTCTTTTTCCTAGGAATAGGGTGGTGTGTGATGGCATGAGCAGTGGCCATGGTCAAGATATGATGCTCAGATATGCTCCTCCACTTTCTCTTCTTGGGAAGAGGAGAAGATAAACCAGTCATGGCATGTTGAAGCGGGGCGCAAATGATCTCATGAATGGTGGACACCACTTCGAGTTCAGTCAATAATTTTTAATTTTTGGACCTCCTCCATACAATGTAGGAGGTCAGAATCATCATCTACACGAGGAATGCCAAGAGCAGTCTGTACAACGGCATCCTCGAGGTCAAGGATGGGACAAGATGTGAAAATTTTGTGGGCAAAGGATATGGAAGATGAGCACTCTCTTCATAGTCTAATAAACCAAAGGTCTCACGAAATCTTTTTGTGTTTTTAAAATTTTCTCATTTTTGTATTATGGGTGATTGCAAGCTCTCATGATAATCCTTAAATGACTCCGAATCCTAAAAGAATGGAGCATCATGCTAGATCTTATTTACGCTAAATATATCATTTGTCTTCAAGTTCATATGATCCATCATCTAATTCAAGGTCTCAAGTGTGGAAATCAACAGAGGTAACTCCAAAATCTCAGGATTAGTTGAGTCGAATGTGGATGGTGGTGTGGACAAAAATCACATTCAGAATCAGGATATTCTATGAAGAGTGGGTTGTCGAACTATGAAGGTGATGGTGATGGAAATGATGGAAAAGGTCAAAGTCTGAGTCCTAAAATAGTGGGTTGGTCAGATATGTACAAAAGTCATGAGTGAAGTACTCCTGGAAAAACAGAGGTGGACCAACTGGAGTGGACAAGGGATTCTCAAAGTCCGGATAAAAAGCGATCCAGTCAGTCATCTCCGAAACAAGAGAGAATGATCGGGAGAGCATGAAGGTCAAATCAAGAAGTGGGGAAAAGGCTCAAATGCGCAGAGACGATCTAGAATACATACAAGCAATCACAAGCGAACTCACACAATATAAACATTCAATTCACCTACTCAACTCGGTAGAGACCGTGAAAGATTGGTCTTTTATCTTCTCTATTTTAGAGTTAGGTGAGAAGTCAAAAAGTTGCGCAAACACTTAGGAGGTTGAATGGGATTTGGGCACTAGTCCTAAGGGTGTGCGCAATTAAGTAAAAGAGAAGACAATGAGGGGATTACTCGCTCCAAGACAAGATTTTTCTTTTTGATGTATTTTAGGGTCGAGTAATATTAGCAGTCTCAATTTTATTGAAAATTCAAAAAGATTTTTCGTATGATCCATCATCTAATTCAAGGTTCAAGTGTAGAAATCAACAGAGCTAACTCCAATATCTCAGGATTAGGTGAGTCGAATGTGGGCAGTGGGTGTGGACAAAAATCACATTCAGAATCTGGATATTCTATGAAGAGTGGGTTGTCGAACTATGAAGGTGATGGTGATGGAAATGATGGAAAAAGGTCAAAGTCCGAGTCCTGAAATAGTGGGTTGGTCTGATATGTACAAAAATCATGAGCGAAGTCCTCCTTGAAAAACAGAGGTGGACCGACTGGAGTGAACGAGGGATCCACAACATCCGAATAAAAAGCGATCCAGTCAGTCATCTCCGAAACAAGAGAGAATGATCGGGAGAGCATGAAGGTCAAATCAAGAGAAGTGGGGAAAAGGCGCAAATGTGCAGAGACGATCTAGAATACATACAAGCAATCACAAGCGAACTCACACAATATAAACCCTCAATTCACCTACTCAACTCAGTAGAGAACGTAAAAGATTGGTCTTTTATCTTGTCTATTTTAGAGTTAGGTGAGAAGTCAAAAATTTGTGTAAACATTTAGGAGGTTGAATGGGATTTGGGTACTAGTCCTTAGGGTGTGCGCAAGCAAGTAAAAGAGAAGACAATGAGGGGACTACTCGCTCCAAGACAAGATTTTTCTTTCTGATGTATTTTAGGGTCAAGTAATATTAGCAGTCTCATTTTTTATTGACTATCACTTTTTTGGATTTTTAGTGAGAATGCACGAGCCTCTCGAGGAGGTTATTCCTTTAAGCTCCTAAGTTGTCAAAATCAGAGGGAGAGTCAGAGAAGCAATGCAAGCGACAAAACGATGATGTATGCTAAAGCGTAAATGCTCACCTTGCCTCCAGCACTCTACATGCAAGGATGCTCAGCAGAATTGAAACCTATCTATATGCAAATGCAAGCCGATGAAATTGCCTAAGTTCAGAAATTGCTATTATCATGAAGAACCAATGCTAATGACTCAGAATGGAACCAAAGAGTCCGGTCTTGGAGTCTCCTCGGTGCCACAATAATGGGTCCTACAAGCAGTTGTATGGAAAACTCTCGTAGTGCGGGGTTCTGAGACTAAGTGAGAAGCAATTTAATCTTTGACTAGATCCAAACGTCATTATAGGCACAAGCAAATATATTAAGTTTTTGGACCTAATTATATCGACAAGAAACTCCTGAAGCTAAGGGCTCGATCACACAAAATAAAGAAAAAAATCAAGAAACAAAATAAAAAGGTGATGAAAACCGACAAAATCACAGTGAGCCCCCAAATGAATAAACACTTGGAAATTAGACCCTAATGTCCAGAGTCCAGAGTACCTGTATTATTACAATTAATAAGGGTCTCTCTCTCACTTAAATTACACAAATGAAATACATGAAATAAAATAGAGCTCTGTCTTCAAAAATCTCTCTTAGTTTCCTTTGGTGCTAGGAGCCTCATGACGGCTTCACATGGGAGCACAAGCACCTTGAGTAAAGTGCCTCCCACGATCCGTGGCACCTTGCACAAAGTCAACAAAGAGAGGGTTTAGACAGCTCAAATAATAAATGTCAAATAATAAGAACAGAATGGAAGCACAAGGATAGGCAAATAATCACAATCAAGCAAAAAAGCTGATCTATGTGTTGTTTCTCCCCAACAACAGCGCCATTTATTGAAGCGGATTTTGCGGAGGTCGTGTTGATTCACAAGGTGAATCAACAGTTGTTGAGTTGACCTCACATGAAACCCTACTTAAACAACAATTAACCCACAATGATAATCAATCAACGAAAAGCAAGATGTGGAGTTAAAATTTTTTATAACTCTATAAAAGATGTGTATAGTGTACGCAGTTTAGAGTGTCGAACACAGGGAACAAGCAGGATAGATCAGGCGGTGGATGTACAAAAATGTGAAAGTGATGTATTTGTCTAAAAGTGTGCTCTTTTTTCGTGGGTTTCTAATTTTATATATTTTTTATTTTTGATTTTATATTTTTATATTTTGATTTTTAATTTTCTGATTTTATATTTTATTTTTCTATTTTTTCTTTTTTTCAATTTTTTCTATTTTCTTTTTCTATGAAAATGGATATAAGGCTATAAATAAGATATCTATACGATATAGGCCATAATAGATATAATAGGTGACAAAATTAATCAAATATAAGAGAATAAAATATTTTTGGGTTTTACATATTTTTTTACTATTTTGTGATTTTTTAGATAATTTTCTAATTTTTATAGATTTTTAAAGTTTAAAAATAACCAAAACGGGATCGAAAATAAATACCTGAAATTAAATTAGAGATAAAAAATGTAAAACAATGTCAAAAATTCTATAAATTATTTTGATATAAAGATAGAACTAAAAATAAAATTCAGAAACAGAAATTATATTTTTGTCATTTTATTAGGGATTTTTTATATTTTTATAAATGTTTTAGGGGTTTTTGATTTTTTATGAGTTTTCTTTTATGTTTTTAGTGATTTTTGGTCTAAAAAATATAAAATAAGTAAATAAATATAATAAATATATTTTTGGAATTTTCAAAAGGGTTTCATATTTTTATGTATTTTCTTTTGCAAACAACGACAAAAAGGAATTTTTTATTTTTTTATAAATAATAAATAGCTTCAAAATGCAAAATAAAAAATATGGCATGAGAGAGCATTGCACCAAGAAGTTGATGTATTTTTTGGAATTTTTTTGGATTTTATAGATGCGTAAAATAAATAGAGATAACAAAGAAAAACTACATTACTAGTAAGGGTATAAATGTAAATAGCATAAAGTCCAAGGACCAAAGTGCAATTTCACCAAAAAACTTTATAAATGAATATTCAAATATATGGACCAGATACAAAATCCCAGACTCGCGAGGGTCTCTCTGTAAAAATTTCGAGCTCACGTGCACAGGTACGCGAGCCACTAGAGGGGACCAAATGCGAATATCAAAAATGCAGGGGCAAAATTGCAATCATACCCAGAATATAACAACATGATATAAAAAAATCCAGGACCAATCAGAAATACCAAAACTAAGAGGTCCCCCTCGCAAAATGCCATCACCTTACGCACATGGGCACGTGAGGTGACACGGTTGAGGACCTGGATGCAATAACAGAAACTACATGGGTCTGGTTGTAAATTTTGGAAAATATAGTAAAGCTGCAAATAGAAGATTAGGTCTTACTAATTTAATACAAAAACAGCCTGGACAGTTCTGCAAATTACCCAAACCTAAGGCAAGATCGAACGGTGGGAGACCGCTCACTTGGACACGTAGCGTGATGAGGGCGCACGATACCTCTTCGTGTCAGACGGTTGTGATTAGATCTCTCTAGAGAGATCGACGGTTGAAGCTCGGCCAATCCAACGAACGTTGTACACCTAGGAGGAGAGGTCTTGATCGACGGTGAAGAGAGGGTCGAGAGGAACTGGCCAAGAACCGAGCGAAGACGGACTTCGATCGGGCCTAGAGCTCTCCTCGTGCCTCCTTCGACGCTACTGCAATGCTCCCAAGCCTCCTGGAATAATCCTCTATCTGTGGACCTGCCCAAAATGATCGGAAACCTCTCTAATAGCTCGGTCGAAGCTTCGGACCTCGAGGTCATGTTCGGTCCTTGGCAGCCTTGCAAAGTCCCTATTCCTTGTTGTTTCCTGTAAGGAATTCATTAGAACAAAAATGTGGTGCTTGTGGAGCACCAAGGGGGAGGAATGGATGGAAGGTGAGGCGATTGGTGCTCCACTGGCGAACGACGGAGGAGGAGGAGCCGGGGACCAAATTGGGTGCTCAATCTGGGTGTACGAAGGGTGGAACATGGCGAGGAAGCAGAGGGTTAGGAGATAAGGGCGACAGGGCAAGGAAAAGGGATGCACGGTGGAAGAAGTCACTGGAGCACAGCTCCGGCGAACTTCGAAAGTGGTTGATTAGGCTAAAACACACGATGAAGAGAGAAAATTAATACTATAATAAAACTTAGGATCTAAACTACACTAGAAAAAACAAGAAAAAAATGAACCTCAGCCACAGGAGCAGCGAGATGGAACCTCACGGCCAAGGGTGGCCGAAGATGGAGGAACCGACCCTCAAGGCCTCGTCGGACCACTCTCGAGGAAGTTGCAGACTCCCCTATCACGGGAGTCGATCTAGGGAACAAGAACTGACCAAGAAGTGGTCAAGAAAGGATTCACAAGAGAGAGGGAAAATCAGATGGGGTTTTGTACACGAGAGGTGACGGGCTCCAAAGAACAAAGCAGATCAAGCAAATCGATGCTCCAATCCTCGAAAAAACACAAGGGCGTGAATCCTCGATGTTCGAGGACAAAAAGTAATAAAGGAAGCGTGATGATTCGGTGGAAGTCACGGCCTTGAAAAATCCCCGAAGTTGGGACAAAACTCGATTCAAACACAGAGCCGACCTCGATCAGAGAGTTGACCGAGAACCAACAGGGAGATCTGGTTGGTCCATGTGGACCAACAAGAAAAATCCCTGGAGAAAATATTTATAAATTTATTTTAAAAATAAATGATTTTAATAATTTTAGGTTATAAAATATAAAATTATTATTATTTTTGGAACTATTTTATCATGATTTTTATTTGTTTTTTTCGAGATCTAGAATTACAATTTACTTTTGATGGATATGTATAGGTATATTTATCTATATATTTTAGTCTTTTATTTTTAATTTATATTTTCAATTTTATTAATTTAGTTATTATTTTATATATTTATAGATTAATTTTATACACTGAAATATATATTTTATTTTTTTTTGATGTGAAACATATAATTAAATAAATAGATATATTATCTATATAGGCATTTCATCTATATGTTTTATACAAGTATTTTATTTAAGGTTTTCTTTATGTTTTTATTCCAGTTTTAATATGCACATATATATATTATAAATATTTTTTACAAAATTATAAAGATATAAAATTATAAAAATAATGTATAATAAATAAAATGAATATTTTAATCGGTACAAGTATACAATAGGGGTCTAAAACCTAACTTTCACACCATAACTCCAGAAAATATGAAAATATGTTCATTAAATAACTTATTAAAACTTATATACATCAAAGGTGATTTTGATATATTTTGAATTTTTATTTGAGAGATATGGGTTTGCGAAGTTGGGATTTTTGGAATCTTATTTAGAGAATATTATGTACACTATATATTATTTTTGTGTAAACTCAATTTTGTATTTTTTATATTTCATTATCTACAATTTTCATGTTCTTAGTTTCTTTATTTGAGGTATAAAAAGTGAAACTAAAAATAGGCCCCAAATGAATAAAAATGAATTAAATGAAAAGGAATTTTATTGGATTTTGGCCCTTATCTCCCCCTACTTTATTCCTTGTCGACCTAGTCATCGAGATGCCTAGGTCTCAGGGTTTAGAGTCATAAAATATTTTCAATGTTTTATTCTTTTTCTTTTCTTTTTTATTCTATTATTTTGACTTTAAAAACTGTATTTTATACATTATTTATACAATGATGCATGAGTGCTAAAATGCATGAATTGAGGATATTTATACGCATTTACTAGGGTTTTTAAGGCCAACATGATAGAATAAAGATGATGAAACGGAGATTCATCATTCCCCTACACTTGCCTTTGCTAGTACCTAGCAAACACTTATGTGATAAATGCACAAAGATAAACAAAGAAAAGAAAAGGAAGTAAAATGGATTTAGTTTTATTATCAAACTTATCTTCACAAAATCAAAGTTTGGAGCATAAGTCGGACCTTTGGAATTTTAGTGCGGACGGAACCTTAGTGGGAATCGGATTTGAAATCCAACTGCCTTCGAGAATCCCAAAACGTTGCTCAAGTCTCCTTAATAGCCAGGTTAGAATACTTCAACTCAGACGCAAACCCTTATGACTATGAATATGACTCGTACAGTGTAAGTGATGGTGGCTCTCCCCAACTTAAATGACAAAGAGACTGACTTCTCTGGTATGACAACCTAGTGATTCCCCAATCCTATAATTCCTTCCTTGAGGAGAGGGGAATTCCCTTCCAAGTTCAAGTGACAACCAGCTCAAGATGAGGGGGTAAAGAGAAGAATGGACGGTAGTCAGTGTAACTACCTATCCTAGGATGCAAGACTAGTGTAGTCAAGTCATCCAACCGCATGCTCACATGATTTGACTTTGAAGCTCAAACTTTCTTATAGACTATACAAATATATGCACTCCGACAAGCATTTTATTTTTAGACAGGTCTGTCCACTTTTTTGGAGTTTTACTTTTTGCTTTACATTTTTTGAAATACTATATACAACATCAAACTCAATCCGAAAAATGCGAATGCTATGCAAATGCTATGCAGTTGAATTTGTTTATGGGTTGTTGAAAAGATGATGCATATGAAATTTTTGTATTTTTCAAAAGATTTTCCAATGTTTTTAGTATTTTAGTTTTGCACATATTTTTAGGAATTTTTGAAAAAAAGTTTTTGGATACAAACTAAGTACAAATATTTACATAGGGATGCATCATATATTTACAAGAATAAGATTTTTAAGAATTTATAAAGGGTAAGTGCTCAATTTCATTGATATACATATAAAGAATTTTAGTGTAATGCATATATTCCTGAAATTTATTTGAAAAGGTTTTTCAAACAATTTGGAAAATTATAGTCCAAAATAATTTTTAAAAGAATTTTTATAAACATGTGCACATATTTAAAAATCATTTTTGCAAAGGTTTTTCAAACGGTATATAAAGATTTTTCAAATATTTTTGCAACCATTTTCCAAACATTTGTAAATTGCTTTTCAAACATTTTATTTGAGGCAAAGGAGATAATTTTTTCAAAACAAAACAATTTTACAAAGATTGAAAATATTTAACAAATTGTTTTCCAAATGGTTTTCAAAAGATTTTTCAAAAGGATTTTCAAACTATTTTTCAAACATTTTGCAAAAAAAATTCTCCTGATTTATTAATCAGTAAAACGTATTTGAGGATTAAAAAACATCTTTTTATTAAGGTTTTTAATGAATTTATTAGTATAATTAGCCATAATTATTATTAAAAATATGAAAGTACAAGTTATGGATAAAGTATGTACGACCCCCCTATACTTAGCTTGAGCTATGTCCTCATAGATCAGAGAGAGAAAAAGAAGAAATAAGTCGTATTGAGTATAGACAAGTCTAAAGAATAAATGAATGGAGAAAATAATGAATGAATGAGAAGTTGACCATCCCCACTATATTTAGGATCAAATAATCCTAAGTAGAGAAGACTCTACACAAAGCAGGGAGATGATGAATCTGCGATTCATCATCTTTATTCATTTATTTTAGCTTAAAATCCCTTATAAAATACCTGCATATAACACTAACTCCATATTCTTACTAACTTGCATTCGGGTGTAAATATTGTACACTTATTACTAATTTTAACCTAAAATAAATAAATAAATAAATAACAAAAAATAAAGAAAAGAAAATAAAAAAGGAAGACTATATACAGGCTGACCCAAACCCCAAGAGAAGGTTAAGACTTGACCTGATCGATCAGGAATAAAGTAGAGGGAGATAGGGTCCTTAAGCAAAAGAAATCCAAAAAAAATTATGTTGTGTGTATATCTGTATAAAACTAACACTAATTTATTTGTGCCTTAATTGACCTCAAATAAAATAACTTTCAAAACCAAAGTTGTAAATAAAAATGTTTCCTAATTAATAAAAATAAGGGATTTTATCACTTGTGCCCCTCCGAGATATCGCAATATCAGTTATGCCTCTATCTTTTTGGTAATATCAGTTGTGCCCCTAACTTTTTGCTATTTTATCACTTGTGCCCCTCGGGTTAGTGATTGTCCATCCACAGTGCAAACGGACGTTAACTTTGAGGACATAAGCATAATTAATTTTTTAAAAAAGGTTATGTGGTCATTTTACACCCTCTTCCTCCTCTTCCCCATCCTCTTCCTCCTCCTCCAACCTCCTCCTCCCTCTCCGCCCCCGCCCCTGCCCCGCGCTGCCCAGCTCCGCCCTGAGCTCCCCGCACCTCCTCCCAGCCCGCCGCCCCACCCCTACCCTGCGCTGCCCAGCCCCGCACCCCTCCCCTCCCCGGCGCCACACCTCCTCCCCCCTGCACCCCCTCCCATCCCCGGTGTCGCACCCCTCCCCTCCCTGGTGCCGCACCCCCTCCCCTCCCCAGCGTCGCACCTCCTCCCCTCTGTACCCCCTCCCCTCCCCGACATCACATCTCCTCCCCCCGCACCTCCCCCCCCCCCCCCCCCCCCGCACCTCCTCCCAGCCCGCCACCTCTGCCCCTCCCTGGTGTCGTGCTCCCTCCTCCCTGCGTGTGGTGGCGAGTCTTGTGGCGATTGGCATGGATCTTCTCTAGGCAGAGAAGGAGGGTGGAGGCGTGATGATCAACGGTGGTGGAATGTTTGGATGATGATTTGCGTAGAATTGAGCTACGAGGAAGGATGGTAGCAGTTCTCCTTCAAGTGATGGGCAGTGACGATGCGGTAGTTGATGACGATCAGCGGGCATCGCCCGCGTGCTGCAGGTGGCGGTGAAGCTTCTTCGCATGGAGGGGCTGCTCCAGGTGGAGGGGCTGAGATCTGTATGGTGGCGGTGGTTCTGCGGTTCTCGATGGTGGCGACAAATCAAGAACGTGGTGATCGACGGTGGGGCGACACACGCCCTCCAGCCCTCGCCGGTGTCGCCCCCTGCTCCCCCTCCCCCTGCCCTATGCCGCCCCCTGGTCCCTCCCCCTGCCCTGCGTCGCCCCGTGCTACCCTGGGCCTCCCCCTCCTTCCGTCGCAGTCCTACCCGAGCTCCTCCCTCGAGCTCCTCCGCCCCTGATTTTGTTTTGACCATAATACCCTTCTTAACCACACTATGGTTTGAATAAACCATGGTTATTTTAATTTTTTAATGATCAATCTGACGGAAGGGCACAACTGATGACGGAGCAAGAAGTGAGGGGCACAACTGATATTACCAAAAAGATAGGGGCATAACTGATAGCGATATCTCGGAGGGGTACAAGTGATAAAATCCCTAAAAATAATTGCACAATTAAATCATGTACAGAATAAAAGCAACCACACTTGGAAAAAGCTACTAAGCACTAATTGAAAAAACAATTCTAGCTCCATATGAACTCAAATTGAAGCAATCTCACATCTATTGGATTCTAAATTAAATTATCGTTAAAATGGCTGTGATTTCATAATTTTTGGAGTTACAAAAGTTGGTTTTTTGGGGGTGGTTTGTGCAATTTTCCCATGTATTTTGTAAATATTGTATTTGTATAAATTTGTAAATTATTCTTACTTATTATTTTGACAAAAAAACTAATTTCCTCAGTTACCCTTGTATATAATGTCATATATGTATATAGTTTATGTATATAGTTGCTATTTTTAATTAACCATCATAAAAAATAAAAAAATAACATTTTTTAATTCAAATAAATAAAGTGACGAAAATTTAAAAAAATAGATAATTTTGTAAATAGTTTTATCTCTTTTACTTTATCTCATGTCATCTCTCTTATCTCTTCCACCAAAAAATTCAAAAATTCATTTCAATTTTCATCTCTTATCTCTTTATCCAAAAAAAATTCAAAAATCAAATTTCATTCTATTTATATGGCTCATTCTTCCTCATTCCAACTTGATCAATATTTAGAGAGAGGAGCCCGATCTCCAAGAGAAAATTTCGTTGAATAGGGCAAGCCTCCGAGCCGTCCGGTGACAGCAAGTCAGCCTTGTCGAGGCGATCACGGTCCATTTCTGCTCCTAAGGTGAGATCCACATTTTTCTTCTTATTTTATCTTAGTTTAATCATAGTTTAGTTTGTAGCAATTTTTTTTAATTCAATCATCATTTTATTTCTCTACAAAAAAGAAATTTTTTTCACAATTTTTGATCCGCTTCGACTCGATTTTTCATCTCACGTTCTTAATCTCCCCGAGTTCTATTCTATCATCCACGATATCTCAACTCCGGCCGTGTACGGTGGCCGGAGATCGGATTCGATTCTTCCATTTTTCGCTGAATCCCCATTCATTCTCCGATTTGTAAATAAATAAAAAGAAAAAAACTTTTGTTTCTGTTTTTTCTCTAACGTTTGTTTTGCAAGATCATAAAAAACAATAAAAAATAAAAAATAAAAAAACTAAAAAAAGAATTTCTATATCCTACTTTTTAAAATTCCTATTTTTTTGTATTTACAAAAAAAATTATTCCTATTTACAATTCAAAATAAAAAAGGGCCAGGACCGCAACTCCCTGCCACCGCCAACCACGGCCGAGGGCCCTCCTCCCCGCGCGCGCCCGCGCCTCGCTCCTTTCGCTGCAGGCAGTGAATTCGTGCCTCCCTTCGCCAGATCGGCCGGCCGCGCCCTCCTCGCCTCCAGGCCGACCTCCTGCGACCTCCGCTCGCGCCCACAACTGCCTTCTGTGACCGCCCCTCGCTCCAGCCGCGGTGCCAGCCGCGCAGCGCCTCTCGCAGGAGGCCGCATCTTCACCAACCCGTGCCGACACGAGCCGCCGGTCCGCCGTACTCTGCTTCCGTCCACCGCGCCTCCTGCGCGCTCCCCTCCACTCCACACGAGGCGACAGCGCTGCCACCCCCAGAACCTCCGCTCCCTTCTACGCGTCCCTCAGCCGCCAACAGTACCACGTGTCCACGCCTCCAGCCAGCACGTCGTGACGTGCGTGCGTGCCATGCTCGACCGCCCTCCTCCGCTCCCCTCCATGTGTGCACAACGCCGCGCGTGGCGCGACACTCCGTCTGACCAGCCACTGCCGTCAAGTCAGTCAGTTTGCACCACCTTGGAGAACTAGGAGGGAGGCGGCTGGCCCCTCCCCTTTTGTTTGGCTTTTGGAAAACGAATATTAGAGAAACTAGGGTTTGAATATTTTATTGGAAAAACTTCACTTCATGCCCTAGAAGTTTTGAGATTTGCAAAAGTGCCCCCGAGCTTTAAAAGGTCACATGCTCCGTACATACGCCTTGGGTAAATTGCAAACTTTCTCCTGAATTTTATTTCTGTTATCTTTTCATAGAAAAACTTTGAGAAATAACAAACTAGCCCCTGAATTCTAGAACTTGAATTTACATGTGCTTCTTATTGAAATAATTGTTAATTGTGATAAAAGAATCATGCAAAAATTATACTATGCTCATGATATGCATATCCATCTAGCATAAAATTTTCATTGCATTTTGTCTTCGTTTATTATCATTAAAAAAATAAAAAACATGTCATTTTTCCATGTTTGAAATTTAAAAATTCATAAAAATTCAAAAATTATTCCAAAAATTCCAAAAACATTAGGGTAGTTTATTTCATTGTCTTTTAATTTCTGACCAATTTTCACGTATTGATTATTTATGAAACCCAAAAAAATTGGAAAACATCAAAAATCTTATAAAAAATCATAGAAAATTCTACAAAAATCCAAAAATAATGATTTTCAATTCTTATTTGTAGATAATTGATTCTATTTTGTCATAAAAGTAATTGTCAGGAGTTTTGGACACTTAAATTTTTTTTAAGTTGCAAATTCATCCAAACTGTTCACATTTTCGCATCTCACTGTTTGCTTTTTAGAAAAATACAAAAACATCTGAAAATTCCACAAAAATTATCAAAATCATCAAAACTTTTAAAACCCGAAAATATCTTCTCTGATTTTTTTAGCATTTTTTGATAAATTTAAAAATTACAAAAAGAGTTGGTGTGCGTATTTTTGATCTTGAGAATATTGCTTTGTGTTATTTTTGAAAATAAAAAATTGGAAAAATCAAAATCACTAAAAAATTGAATATCAAAAATATGCAAAAAAATAGAAATAAGAAATTAAAAGATAAAAAATCACAAAGACCAAGGATAGTTGTCCTTTGAGATTCATGTTTTCTCTTAATTTATTTTTGACTAATTGAATAACCCTCAGGAATTGTAGCCTCCCTGAGTTCGACCATGTCCACTATACAGGTTAATAAGTAGCAAAAATAAAACAATTGGTTGTTTGTCACCGGTTTTTTGAGGATAGCAACGACTTAATTATATTTAAATTTTTGCCCTCGAGAAAAACACGGTCAACAAAATGATGCCGTTGCCGGGGAGGCACGGCGAGAGTAGTTAGGTTTCTCTTTTGACCTGCTATTCTTGGTTGCAAATATTTGTTTACATTCTTGCCATTCACTTCATTGTTCATATCATTGCATTCATTTCATCATTTTCTCATATTTGATATTTGTGTTTCTTACACATTCCATTTTCTTTTTCTTGCGAGGGCCCACGGAGTAAAGGGGGCGATCCTCGGAGAGCCGAAGCACCAAGCGACATGGAGGTGGCTTGATTATTCACCAAGCCGCAGGATAGCGTGAGAAGAGGAGAAGAAAAATTGAAAGAGACGAAGAGAGAGAGAGAGAGAGTTTATCTTTTCTACCATTTGAACACTTGTAAACAGACATTCATTTGTTGCGGGGTCTGTTTCGCCAAGTACCGGTGCACTTAGGGGACCTCACCGGTTTTGTTTTCATCGCCTTTATTTTTCTTTATTTTTCGCGGATTTCAAGAGCCACCTATTGATTGCTTTAATTAATTTGCTTGAGCCAGGTAATTAATTAGGTCCAAACACCCTATACAAGAATTTCTATGCCTATAGATTAGAGCGTAATTTGGACTTAGTCAAATTAACTTGTTCTTTCCCGTTAATAGAAGTTATCATCTAGGACGGTTCACTTGCATCATATAGGCTAGTTATTTTTCTGTATTTAAATTCTGCACGGATCACTTGCATGTAGAGTGTTGGCGACAAGGTACGCATCTCTAACCCTGCATGCATCATCGTTTTTAATCGCGCATTGGCATTTCAGATCTCCTTCCTCATTTTCACACACATAAGTTAAAAAGGAAGTTGGACATTCGGTAGGAGATTCTTTGAAAATATTTTAACCAAGTGACAACTTCCTAAAATACGGGACTGCTAAAGAAAACTCGACCCTAAAATAAAGACAAGGAAAAATCATTGTTTTGGGGAGAGTAACCCCCTCATTGTTTGGTTTGTATGTAGCGAGAGAGTGACCCGCACACTAGGATAGAGCCACACCCGAACTCTTTTCATACTACTATCTTGGGTTAGTCGCTCTCCGGTGAGGATCTCTCCAATAGCCAGTAAAGCGGCCCGCGATGTCCTTAACAGATTGAATTAATCGGGTAGCCGGTAAACGGTCCGCAATTCATACTGGCTGGGAAAGATCTAATTTTGGGATTAGGCCAGTCTCCTGAGAGCATTGGGTTCCTAACAGCTCGCTTTAACCGCTCTGATATATTGTATTATCACCAAACTCAAAAACTGACAAGATAATTGACTGAACCTTCACGATCTTCACATTGAGTTGGTGAACTGGGAGTTTGTATTATGTTTCTTGTTAGTGCTAAATATCCTTCTATGTAGTTTGCGCCTTCATTCACTTTTACTCTTGTATTGACATTCGTGCTCTCACATCTTGCCTATTGATTTCGAAGATGGGAGTATTTTTCGTTCGGACTCCGCGAACTCATTCTACATTTCGAACCGTTCACCTTCTATTTGGGGAGACTCGCTTCACGAATATTCCTCCTTCCCCACTTCACAATTCACAACGTCCATGAATCCACTATTTGAGATTGGCTTTAATCTCGAATTAATATCTGAGACTCCATCAATTCTGAGCACTAATCGAGTGACATATACATTTTCAAAATCAGAAGTCGGACACTTAATGCCACCAAAGGAAAAGAGAACCATGTCGGAACAGAGCGAGATCAACAGTACCATGTTAGTCTCCATTCAATCAATTCAAGCACAGTTAACAGAGCAGGCTAATTTTCATGCCACACTGCGAGATATGATTCTCGAGATGAGACAAGAAAGAGAAGATAGGAGAGAGGGGGATAACAGAAACCCTGGAGGTGAGAATGGGGGAGAAGAACCTCACATAGAACCTGAGGCTAAACCTACACTAAAAGATGCTTATAATCCAGGGGCAGGGGACAGAAAAATTCTTGGATACAAATCCCTGCGATCCATGGGCATTTTGAGCCTAAGCCTACTATTTTACCTCTTCTCCCAATATTCCATGGAAATATTAATGAAGAACCTTATATACACCTCCAGTAGTTCGTTCGCATTTGTGGAATAGTACACTGCCCAAATGTCCCATTAGAGGTAGTGCAGATGACCGCCTTTCCATTCAGTCTGATGGACAAAGCTTTGTACTGGTTAAATCACTTGGGAAAGGTTGTCACTAATTGGGAAGAGTTGAGATCTGCATTACTAAACAAGTATTATACACTTGGATGACTCAACCAAATGCGATCCTTGATTGCTAATTTCTCCCAGATGCTCCAAGAGCCTATTCACGAGGCGTGGGAACATTTCAAAGATTTGATGGAGAAATGCCCCCATCATGACATTCCAAAGACCAGCCTTGTACAAAATTTCTTTGGGGGTTTAAGCATTGAGAATTAGAAGTTGATAGATGCCACTTGTGGGGGAAGCCACTTCAACAAGGACGAGGATGTCCTTTATCAATTTTTTTAGGAGATGGCAGAAAGTTCAGCAGCTCTTTCTTCTTCACGTGCTTTTCAGAAGCACCCCGTCACCGCCCCTACAGTACCCCACAAGGATGTCAAAATGACGGTAACACAAGAAGTGGGTAAGGTGGATAGCATCGGCCTGGCCATCATTGGAGACCACCTATCCAAAGTAGACATTATTGAGAAGCGATCCAAGGAACTCGATAAGCTTCATGTGATCGAGCAGAGGACAAAGAACCTAGATAAGCTGGATGAGATAACAAAGCACCTAGAACTTCTTGTGAATACGATTAGTGCAGTCCACAGTACGAATGCTACTAGGGAGCAGACCCCTTCCACCCAGGAGAGTAGTAGAGGACCATCTACAGTTCAACATGTCTACTATGTGCAGACACCTGATCAAGCTCAGCGGCATGCACATCACATAGTTTCGTACCAACAATAAGTAGCCTGCATCCCTGAGCAGCAGTCTCCACCTCCACCTGTCATTCAGGAGGTGAATGGTATCTGGTTCGATCGTGAGCGAAACCAGCCCCGTCCGTCTGGGAAAGGACAGTTGGGTTCACAGCAGGGTCAGAGACCCACCCACCAGCTTAAAGGAGGCAGACAGGAGCAACAGTACCAGCACCAACAGTTCCAGCCTCAGTACCAGTCTCCACCTCAGTTCCAAAACTGGAGACAAGGCCAGCCACAGCAGCAGTCCATGTATTTTCCTCAGCCTAACCAGCAGCAGACTGTATATTATGGACAGTATCCATTCCCCCTCCTCCTCATTACCAGAATCCGTATGGTTATCAACAGTCTCCGCACTATCAGTCTCAGCGACAGCCAGTCAATGAGCAATCTGAGGCCCCTTCAGTCAATCCAGCACTGGACCAACTTGCATTGCTTATGAAGAACATGAATGAACTGACTCAGTGGATCGATGACCTGACTACCACCAAGACACTAATTCCAGCACAGGTCCAAGCCAAACCCAACAATTTTAGATGCCAGGAGCAGGTAGCTAAAATCCCACCCACCCCCGAGACAGGTATGTCCCTTGATTTTACATGTTTATCTGATGCCATTCATCTCAGGAGCGGTAGGAGTTTGCAGTCGCATACACACCAGTTGGGGTTGGAAAATCAAACCACTCATAGAGCATCATCTTCTACATCATCTCCTTCACTAGCAGTCGAGAGGCCCAGTATAGAAGCACCCACATATGGAGTTTTACCGCCTTCACCACCACCTTCACCGGGCAGATGCAGATCACCATCAACAAGGGAGTCGCAGATTCTTCCTCTTTACCAGCAGCAGCATCCCGTTCTGTTTTAGATTCTATTTTTCCTTCACCTAGATTGGACAACACTGTACAGACTAATTCTGATTGTCCTCTTGTACATGAGGATTCTACTTTGAAAAAAGGAAATGAACGTTTGCATGTTTCTTCTAATTCTGTGCCATTTCCTTCTGCTCTCAAAGCTAAAAAAATTCAAAAATAAAAAACAGCACTACCCTATCCGGGAGTGGTTGAGATCTTACAGAACATCTTTTTAAAAATGTCACTCCTTAAGACCATGGAATACATGCCTACAGTAAAAAAGGGAATGAAAGAGGCATGTACCCAAAAGCGTCAACCAAGGAAGAACAAACGAAAGGAAATAGAGAAACACATCTTGACCAAGGCCACAGTTCATGCCATCAATAACCTTCGGCCTAAAAAGAAAGACAAGGGAGCACCTCACATCCATTGCCATATCTTTGATCAAGAATTTGATTGTACTCTTCTCGATAGTGGTTCCTTCATTAATCTCATGCCTTCCTCTTTATTAACTGAATTCCAGTTAGGGCCTCTTAAAACAACCAGAATGATCGTTCAGTTTGCCGATAGATCGATTAAGAGGCCAAGAGGTATTTTAAAGGACGTTATTGTAACGGTAAAGGGAATGAAATTCCCTGTTGATTTTGTTGTCGAGGATATGGACACATCTGCATCGTTACTCCATACCCCGATCATACTAGGTCGACCGTTCCTCCGAATGGCCGAAGCAGCAGTTGATTATGGTACTGGAGAGATCATCTTTCACTCTCGTAGTGACAAGGTGAAAATTGAGACGATCTCTGATCCTAAACCATCACCGCCACCATCAGCAGATGATACAGAGAAAGCTATATCAGAGCCAGATGACTGTGATTTTCTTGCTGAATTCAAAGAGACATATCTTTTCATGGATTTTATAGATACCCAGGAGTTCCTTCCCCAAAAGGACTCTTTGGAAAGCACAGTCGGCATGAGTTTCCTTGGTGGCCTAAATATCTGAGCCATTCATTGAATTTACTGATTTATGCACAAATGAGAGACATCTTTCTGAGATTATTGCTGAGATATCTGAGTCGTTCATTGATAAAAATATTGAACATCCTGATGAGCCATTCCTCTCTGAGCAAAGATCATTCATCGCAGATCTATCAGATATTCTATTTGTTGAGTCATCAATAGCCAAGGTGGATAGTCTAAGCACAGATCACATACCATCTACCAGTACAGTAGCAGAGGTTATCGCAGAGCCGATTCAGACCCCACCTGAGCTCAAGGTTTTACCATCAATGCTGAAATATGCCTTCCTTGCAGGTCCCACCCAAATGTTTCCAGTCATCCTCAGCTCACAGTTGACCGTTGAACAAGAATCTCGCGTACTAGAGGTTTGTGAGAGAAACTGCAAGGCCATAGGATGAAATATCTCGGATCTCTATGGGATCAATCCAGCGGTGTGATCGCATCATATCTACCTAGAGGACGATTGTAAACCCTCCCGTGAATGTCAGCGCCGTCTAAATCATAATCTAAGAGAGGTTGTCATGAAGGAGATCAAGAAATGGTGTGATGCTGGCTTTATATATCTCATTTTGGATTCCAAGTGGGTCAACCCTTTACATGTGGTCCCGAAGAAATCCGGGATCACGATCATAAAGAAAGTCCGTGGTGAGGAGATTCCGACCCAGGTACCTACTTCATGGCATGTATGTGTAGATTATCGACGCTTGAACTCAGCTACCAAGAAGATTCACTTTCCACTGCCCTTTATAGATCAGATTATTGAGAGGTTGGCAGGGAAAGAGTTCTTTTGCTTCTTGGATGGGTACTCGGGATACAACCAAGTTGCTATCGCTCTTGAGGATCAGTAGAAAACTACTTTCACTTGTCCGTTTTATACTTACACCTTTAGACGGATGCCCTTTGGATTGTGTAACGCCCCCACTACATTTTAAAGATGTATGTCGGCTGTTTTTGCCGACATGGCGGGTAATTTTCTTGAAGTCTTCATGGATGATTTCTTGGTCTACGAAGATAGTTTTGACACATGTCTTGCTCATTTAAACCGAGTTCTTCAATGTTACTGTGAGGGAAACCTAGTGCTATCGTGGGAGAAGAGTCACTTTATGGTGACTAATGGGATTGTATTGGGTCATGTCATATCCAAACATGGTATGGAGGTTGACCCGGCTAAAGTTGATGTGATTTTCAAGTTAGAGACACCACAAAATTTGAAGCAGTTGAGGTCATTTTTGGGACACGTAGGATTCTATAGGCGATTCATAAAGGACTTCAGCAAAATCGCCAGTCCTTTGATTGAGCTTCTATGTAAGGAGACTGATTTTGTTATTGCTGAGAAAGTTCTCCTTGCATTCAATCAGATAAAAGAAATGGTTACTAGTGCTCCGGTCTTACAGCCACCTGATTGGTCTCTTCCTTTTGAGATCATGACGGATACATCAGATTTCGCAGTTGGAGCAATTTTAGGATAGAGAAGGGATGGGATACCATTTGCTATACACTACGCTAGCAAGACTCTGGATGAAGCACATCGGAATTATACAGTTACAGGAAGGAGATGTTAGCAGTTATGTTTGAGTTAGAAAAGTTCAGATCTTACCTCATCGGCTCACATGTTATTGTGTACACGGATCACACTACCATATGATATTTGCAGGCAAAGAAGGATGCCATACCACGCCTTATCAGATGGATCCTTCTTCTTCAGGAATTTGATTTAGAGATACGAGATAAACCTGGAGTAAAAAACGTTGTGGCAGATCACCTTTTCCGTATCACACATACAGAGACTTCTCAGTAGAATATGATTCCTATTTTTGAAACCTTTCCAGATGAGTCCATTTTGTCTGTGGACTCACTCCCATGGTATGCTGATATTGTGAATTATCTTGTCTCCAAGAAAGTTCCACAAGATTGGTCGAAGTACAAGGTAGACAGCTTTCTATCAGAGACTCGTTATTACTAGTGGGAGGATCCGTACCTATTTTCTGAGGGTGCGGATTGTATCTGGAGAAGGTGCATTCCTCAGGAGGAACACACCAGTGTACTTGAGCACTGTCACAAGCTAGAATCTGGTGGGCATCATTCGGAGAAATGCACGACAACAAAGGTTTTACAGAGTGGCCTATGGTAGCCCACATTGTTTAAGGATGCTACAGAGTATGTTCGAGGTTGTATTGATTGTCAGAAAATGGGAGGAACATTTGGTTCTAAAGATAACATGCCCCTAAGATACATACAGATTTCTGATGTTTTTGATGCTTGGGGAATAGACTTCATGGGCCCATTTCCTATCAGTCAGGGATTTCAGTACATCCTGCTCGTCGTGGATTATGTTAGTCGATGGGTGGAGGCTATCCCCACCCAAGCCGCAGATAGTCGTACGGCGAGTTTCTTTCTCAAGTACCATATTATTGCGCGGTTCGGTATTCCCAAAATATTGATTTCAGAAGGGAGAAGCCATTTTATTAATAGAGAAGTAAAGAAGCTTGTGAAGGAGTACGCCATTAAGCACAGAGTTGTGTCTCCTTACCACCCTCAGACTAATGGCTTGGTCGAAATTTCAAATAGGGAGATCAAGATGATATTGCAAAAACTTGTACGTCCAGATAGGAAGAACTGGTCCCAGATGCTTGATTTAGTTCTATGGGCTTATCGGACGGCGTACAAATCTCCTTTGGGTATGTCTCCCTACAGATTGGTGTATGGAAAGTCTTGCCACCTGCTAGTGGAATTAATTCACAAAACTTTATGGGCACTCCGTGTATACAATTTAGATTATGAGAAGGCAGGAAAGAATAGGAAGTTGGATTTGAACAAATTACTGTAATTACGAGACTTTGCATATGATAACTCACTTATGTATAAGGAGAAAGTCAAGCGCTGGCATAATAAACACATTCGAAGGAAGACTTTCTCCCCTGATCAGAAAGTTTGGTTATTTGATGCTAAGTTGAAGTTATTTCCAGGAAAATTGAAAAGCAAGTGGTCAAGACCGTTCATCGTGAGAGCTGTGCGTGACAATGGGAGGATTGTCATATCTGGGTTGTCATCTGACGCACAACCATTTGTTGTGAATGGACAGTTGCTGAAGCCATATCTAGATCATGATACATTCTTGTCCGTTTTGGATTCCATATCTTTGGTATCAGACAATGATCTTTTGATTCCACCTTCTGCGTCTGATACATAAGCTCACCACCTCTTGTATATCTTTTCATTTCACTCTTTCTTCTCTCATTTTATCATTCACCCCTTTTCCATGTGTATATATGCTATACTAAGGATGTGCTTTATCCTAAGTATGGGGGGTGAAGGATTTGTGTTGTTCATATTCATCATGTTTATCACCCTTGTTGTTGTTGCCAATACGTAGGGATACTCTACCCTAAATATGGTGGGGGGGTTATGTTGTTGTTCATATCGTGTCTTTGTGAGTCTATACATTATTCATCGATTTTCCCCTTTGTACATTCTACTATACTTAGGATTACTTGATCCTAAGTATGGGGGGATCACCAACTTCTCTTTTTTTTATCTTTTGTTTGAGTCGTTGTAGCATAGGAGTCTTTTCACCTTTCTATACTTAGCATGAGTTATGTCTTCCTTTGTCGTTCTCTGATCACTATGAGGACATAGTTTGAGCTAAGTATAGGGAGGTGTCGTATGTATTGTATATACTTTAGACATAACTCGTACTTTTAAATACGTTTATTTGGGGGGATATGTATATAATTTTGTAAAATCCACGTGTGTTAAAAAAACAAACAAAAAAACAAACAAAAAACATAAAAACAAAAACAACAAAAAAACTTGTATATATTAATAACCCTTTTTCCCTTTTTGAAAAAAAAGTACAAAACCAAATATCTATAAAAATTGCATAATTCAAAAAAACTTCTTTTACATCTGCATTGTCTCAAAAAAACTCTTTGCATTATGCATATTTTCTTGCAATTGCATGTGCATTTTTCAGGATATTATTGACATTTAAACTATGTCTGGAATAAAACTGAAGAATGGAGCTTAGTTGGACCTTAATCCATCTAATTCTTAGAGGAACTTCACTGAGAAATAGGATTTTAGAAGCTTCAGGTCTTTGACTTAATTCTTTGAGTTCCACATAACAATGTGTAGCGTTTGACTCTTAGTGTCTTACCCGGTCTCTTCATTCTGGGTACAACTCTGGAATAGGGAATTAATTTGTACTCTCGCATTATGCACTTAGCTCAACTCAGACGGGATGTTGGAAGATTGTGTGAGTTTTCTTTTCTGATAGCATGGAAATCTAAAGACCGGAGTATGGGTTGAAATAAAGCTTCGGAAAAGGGATGGACGAATGGGCACAATTTTTTCTAAGACCCCAAAACATGTACGGAAACAAAAGATTCTATATTCGTAGGGGCACAACAAGATCTAAGCAGAACCACCAAAAATCCAAATACAAAGAAGGCACTACCAAATAAATATCTGACCAAAAAGGTCCAAGCTTCAAGAAAACCTGCAGATCTTGGGGGAGACTCGGCTACAATGGCCAGCTTCACAAGGAGAGGTGACTACACTGGCCACCCTCCATTTCTTTTCTCCTTCTTCTAACTTCTCCCCCAATTCGATTGTGAACACAGCGCGACAGACCTTAGAAGGAAATACCTGACTCCCCGAGGACGAGTTACTGGAGAGGAGATTTGCATGGTAGTCTAGCATTTTGGATGGGAAGAGTTGAAACATTTCACACACATGAGTCGATTGTTCAATGTTCATAGGGTATACTTTGGGAAGAGGATTGATCTAAGATGACTTCTGAGCTGAAAATGTAACAATAATATGTAGAACTTGAATGCTGTCGATTTTAAAATTCTAAGTCTCACAGGAGTTCCGACACAATAATAATCCAAAGATCCGACAAAGCTCCAAACTACAATTTTATAAAGATAAGTTTGATACTCAAAATTGTCCTACTTTCTTTATTTCCCCTTTCTTTTTCTTTTTCTTTTTCTTCACTTATTCTTTCAAATAAGTGTTTGCTTAGGTACTAGCAAAGGTAAAGCATAGGGGCATGATGAATATGTCATTCGTCATCTTTATTCATTTATTTCAGCTTAAAATCCCTTATAAAACACATGCATATAACACTAACTTCATATTCCTACTAACTTGCATCTGGGTGTAAATATTGTACACTTATTACTAATTTTCACCTAAAATAAATAAATAAATAAAGGAAAAATAAAGAAAATAAAAAAAGGAAGACTGTATACAGGCTGACCCAAACCTCGAGAGAAGGTCAAGACTTGACCTGATCGATCAGGAATAAAGTAGGGGAAGATAGGGTCCTTAAGCATAAAAAAATACAAAAAAAAATTGTGTTTTGTGTATATCTGTATAAAACTAACACTAATTTATTTGTGCCTTAATTGACCTCAAATCAAATAACTTTCAAAACCAAAGTTGTAAATAAAAATATGCCCTAATTAATAAAAATAATTGTATAATTAAATCATGTACAGAATAAAAGCAACCACACTTGGAAAACGCCACTAAGTACTAATTGGAAAATCAATTCTGGCTCCATATGAACTCAAATCGAACTAATCTCACTTCCAATAGATTCTAAATTAAATTGTCGATAAAATGGCTGTGATTTCATAATTTTTGAACTTACGAGTAAAATGTTTATTTTCCGGGGTGGTTTGTGCAATTTTCCAATGTATTTTGTAAATATTGTATTTGTATATATTTGTAAATTATTATTACTTATTATTTTGACAAAAAAACTAATTTCCTAATTTACCCTTGTATATAATGTCATATATGTATATAGTATATGTATATAGTTGCTATTTTTAATTAATCATCATAAAAAAATAAAAAATAACATTTTTTAATTCAAATTAATAAAGTAACGAAAATTAAAAAATATATAATTTTATAAATAGTTTTATGTTTTTTTACTTTATCTCAGGTCATCTCTCTTATCTCTTCCACCTAAAAATTCAAAAATTTGTTTCAATTTTCATCTCTTATCTCTTTATCCAAAAAATTCAAAAATCAAATTTCATTCTATTTATATGGCTCCTTATCCCTCATTCCAACTTGATCAATCTTTAAAGAGAGGAGCCCGATCTCCGAGAGAAAATTTCGTCGAGAATAGTGCCTAGCCTCCGAGCCGTCCGATGACAGCGAGTCGGCCTTGTCGAGGCGATCACGGTCCATTTTCGCTCCTAAGGTGAGACCCACATTTTTCTTCTTATTTTATCTTAGTTTAATCATAGTTTGGTTTGTCACAATTTTTTTAATTCCATCGTCATTTCATTTCTCTAGAAAAAAAGAAATTTTCATCACAATTTTTTATCCGCTTCGACTCGATTTTTCATCTCACGTTCTTAATCTCCCCGCGTTCTATTCTATCATCCATGATCTCTCAACTCCGACCGCTTACGGTGGCCGGAGATCGGATTCGATTCTTCCATTTTTCGCCGAATCCCCGTTCATTCTCTGATTTGTAAATAAATAAAAAGAAAAAAACATTTGTTTCTTTTTTCTCTAACGTTTGTTTTGCAGGATCATAAAAAAACAACAAAAAATAAAAAAAATAAAAAAAATAATTTCTATATCCTACTTTTTTAAATTCCTATTTTTTCGGATTTACAAAAAAAATAATGAAAAAAATTGTTCACTATTTACAATTCAAAACATAAAAAATAAAAAATGGGGCAGGGCCGCAACCCCCTGCCACCGCCGACCACGGTCGAGGGTCCCCGTCCCCGCGCGTGCCCGCACCTCCCTCCTTCCACCGCAGACAGCAACTTCGTGCCTCACTTAACCAGATCGACTGGTCGCGCCCTCCTCGCCTCCAGGCTGGCCTCCCTCGACCTCCACCCGCGCCTACAGCCGCCTTCTGCGACCGCCCCTCGCTCCAGCCGCAGTGCCACCCGCGCAGCGCCTCCCGCGGGAGGCCGCGTATTCACCAACCCACGCCGACAAGAGCCGTCTGTCCGTTGTACTCTGCTTCCGGATGCCGCTCCTCCTGCACGCTCCCCTCCGCTCCACGTGAGGCGGCAACGCTCCCTTCTGTGTACCCCTCAGCCGCCAGCAGTACCACGCGTCCACGCCTCAAGTTAGCACGCCGCGACCCGCGTCCGTGCCACGCCCGACCACCCTCCTCCGCTCCCCTCCGCACGTGCGCGGTACCGCGCGCGGCGCGACACTCCGTCCGACCAGCCACCGCCGTCAAGTCCGTCAGTCCGCACCACCTTGGAGAAGAAGAAGGGAGGTGGCTGGCCCCCTCCCCTATTGTTTGGCTTTTGGGAAAGGAAGATTAGAGAATCTAGGGTTTGAATATTATATTGGGAAAACTTCACTTCAAGCCCCAGAAGTTTTGAGATTTGCAAAAGTGCCCCCGAGCTCTAAAAGGTCACGTACTCCGTACATGCATCCTGGGTAAATTGCAAACTTTTTCCTGAATTTTATTTCTGTTATCTTTTCATAGAAAAACTTTGATAAATAACAAACTAGTCCATGAATTCCAGAACTTGAATTTGCATGTGCTTTTCGTTGAAATAATTGTTAATTATGATCTAAAAATCTTGCAAAAATTATGCTATGCTCTTGATATGCATATCCATCTAGCATAAAATTTTGATTGCATTTTGTTTTCATTTATTATTATTAAAAACTCAAAAACATGTCATTTTTCCATGTTTGAAATTTAAAAATTCATAGAAATTCAAATATTATTCCAAAAATTCCAAAGGCATTAGGGTAGTTTTATTTCATTGTCTTTTAATTTCTGACCAATTTTCACGCATTAATTTTTTATGAAACCCAAAAAAATTGGAAAACATCAAAAATATTATAAAAATCACACAAAATTATACAAAAAATCTAAAAATAGTGATTTCAATTCTTGTTTAAAGATAATTGATTCTATTTTGTCATAAAGTAATTATTAGGAGTTTTGGGCATTTAAAATATTTTTACGTTGTAAATTCCTCTAGGTTGTGCACATTTTCGCATTTTCTCACTGTTTGATTTTTTGAAAAATAGAAAAACATCCGAAAATTCCACAAAAATTGTCAAAAACATTTCAAAACTTTCAAAACCCAAAAATATTTTCTATGTATTTTTTTAGCATTTTTTGGTAAATTGAAAAATTACAAAAAGCGTTGGTGTGTGTATTTTTGATCTTGGGAATATTGCTTCGTGTTATTTTTGAAAATAAAAAAGTACAAAAATCAAAATCACTAAAATATTGAAAACCAGAAAATATACAAAAAAATAGAAATAAAAAAATTAAAAAGATAAAAAAGTCACAAAAACAAAGGACAGTTGTCCTTTGAGATTCATGTTTTCTCTTAATTGATTTTTTATTAATTGAATAACCCTCGAGAATCTTAGCCTCCCTGAGTTCGACCCCGTCCGCTATACAGTTTAATAAGTAGCAAAAATAATAGAAATTGTTTATTTGTCACGGGTTTTTTTGGGGATAGCAACGGCTTAATTATCATTAAATTTCCGTCCTCGAGAAAAATGCGGTCAACAAGAGGGTCATGGGTTGGAATGAACAGATCGTACTAAGACTGTCTCCCCCTATACTTAGGGTAAGATATCCCTAAGTATAGACGAGAAGAGGAGACAATGGAGAGGATCAAAGAATATAAGAAATCGGATTGCGCACCCCCTATTCTTAGGACAAAGTATATCCTAAGTATAGAAAACAAACAACAATGGGCGACACCTTTTTGGTAGAAAAAGAAGATAAAAAAGGGAAAGAAGAAAAGAAGAAAAGAGATGAAGATGGAAAAAGGTAGAGAAGGATGTACACACCACTCCCCCTATACTTAAGGTAAAAGAAGCCCTAAGTATATGAAACAACAGGAGTGATGAAACGGAACAGAGAACACTCGGCTCGTCCACCCCCATACTTAGGATAAAGTACGTCCTAAGCAAGGTACACACAAGAATGAGGTGGATGAACAATACATGGGATATATGAAGGAAAACGAAAGTGAATAAACAACAAGATGGATGTACAGAGGATCAAGAAGGTCAAAAGCAAACCTTCTAGCATGACCTCTAAGGAATAGATCTGACATGGCGCAGGTCGACATCAGCATCCTCAAATGACATAAACCAATCAGGGTCGACATAGTGAAGCTCCTCAACGGTCCTAGAGTGAAGAGGCACAGACGGGTGAGTGGAAGTAGTACATCTAGGTCTGGCCTTGGGTGTCTCGCTAATGTCATCGTGAGAAGGGACGAACTCATCAACGAAAGAAGTGTAGTCAGTGCCATCCTACGAGGTCTCATCGAGGTCAAAATCAAAAGGAACAAACTCATCAGTAGAAGTAGTCGAACTATGTCCGTCCTCAAGAGTCAACCAGATCATCATTCTCATCAAAAGGCCTGAATTCTTGAATAAAAGCAACAGATCAATTCGGCCTTGGTCTCGTCAATCTCTGCCTTCAATGGTGTCAATATTGTAAATCTCGCGGACGTCATCAAGACAATGCCAAGTCCCAGAAGAAGGAACTCCAATGTCCATGCTTTCCAGGTCTTCCTCCTTGGAGAGGAATTCATGGGTCTTAGTGGATTCCAACATACAACAAAAATCTCCGATAGTCTCCTCAAGGTCACAATCCTTGAAGTCAGCCAAGATAGGTGTGGTCACATCAGGTGCAGGTCTCTGGTCAACAATGAGTGTGGTGATCAACACTTCGCTCTCGTCAACAGACTGAAGCAAATCTCTCATGATCCATAATCAATAACGACCCTCGCAGAAGCGAGGAATGGTCGTCCCATGATGATTGGAGAGTGCTCCCTAGGGGAGGTCTCCATGGGCAATACGACGAAGTCAACATTGTACCTCGTGCCATGAATCGAAATGACAGTGTTTTCAAGGATACCCTTCGGCCTCTTGATAGATCCATATGCAAAATGTACTATCATCTTGGTCTTCTTTATAGGCCCCAAGTGAAGAGACTGTACCAGCGAGAAGGCTAATATGCTAACCGAAGCACCGCTGTCTAGGAGAGTGTGATCACATGTTTGGTCAAAGATGGTGCAGCTAATGAGAGATGTAGCAGTGTTCTTTTTCCTAGGAATAGGGTGGTGTGTGATGACATGGACAGTGGCCATGGTCAAGATATGATGCTCAGATATGCTCCTCCGCTTTCTCTTCTTAGGAAGAGGAGCAGATAAATCAGTCATGGCCTGCTGAAGGGGGCACGGATGATCTCATGAATCGTGTCACCACTTCAGGTTCACTCAATAATTTTTAAAATTTTTTGAACTTCCTCCATACAAAGGAGGAGGTCAGAATCATCATCTACATGAGGAATGTCAAGAGCTGTCTGTACAACGAAATCCCCAGGGTCAAGGATGAGACAAGATATGAATGATTGTGTGGGCAAAGGATCTGACAGATGAGCACTCTCCTCACATCTTCTGAAATCTTTTTGTGTTTTTAAATTTTGCTCATTTTTTGTATTTTAGGCAATTGCAAGTTCTCATGATAATCCTCAAATGACTCTGAATCCTCAAAGAATGGAGCGCCACGCTGGATCATATTTGCGCTAAATATATAATTCATCTTCGAGTTCATATGCTCCACCATCTGACTCAATGTCTCAAATGTGGAAATCAACAAAGGTGACTCCAAAATATCAGGATCAGGTGAGTCAAATGTTGGCGGTGGGTGTGGGCAAAAATCACATTTCGAATCTGGATATTCTACGAAGAGTGGGTTGTTGAACTGTGAAGGGGATGGTGGTGGAAATGATGGGAAAAGGTCAAAGTTCGAGTCCGGAAGTAGTGGGTTGGTCGGATATGTACAAAAGTCATGAGTGAAGTCCTCCTGAAAAAAGAGAGTGGACCGGCTGGAGTGAACGAGGGATCTGCAAAGTCCGGATAAAAAGTGCTCCAGTCGGTCATCTCCAAAATAAGAGAAAATGATCGAGAGAGCATGAAGGTCAAATCAAGAGAAGTGAGAAAAATGTGCAAATGCACAGAGACGATCTAGAATACACAAAAGCAATCCCAAGCAAACTCACATAATACAAACCCCCAATTCTCTTACTCAACTCGGTAGAGCCCGTGAAAGATCAGTCTTTTTATCTTGTCTGTTTTAGAGTTAGGTGAGAAGTCCAAAAGATGTGCAAACACTTAGGAGGTTGAATGGGATTTGGGCATTAGTCCTTAGGGTGTGCAGGAGCAAGTAAAAGCGAAGACAATGACGGTATTTCTTGCCCCAAGACAAGATTTTTCATTTTGATGTATTTTAGGGTAAAGTAATATTAGTAGTCCCAATTTTATTGATTATCACTTTTTTAGATTTTAGTAAGAATGCACGAGCCGGTCGAGGAGTCAATTCCTTTAAGCTCCTAAGTCTGCAAAATCAGAGGGAGAGTCGAAAATACAATGCAAGCCGCAAAATGATGATGTATGCTAAAGCGTAAATGCTCACCTTGCCTCCAATACTCTACATGCAAGGATGCTCAAACCTATCTATATGCAAATTCAAGCCAATGAAATCGCCCTAATTTCAGAAATTGCTATTATCGTGAAGATCCAACGGTAATGACTTAGAATGGAACCTAAGAGTCCAGTCTTGGAGTCTCCTCGGTGCCCACAATAATGGGTCCTGCAAGCGCTGTATAGAGAACTCTCATGTCGCGAGGGTTTCTAGACTAAGTGATAAGCAATTCGATCCTTGACTAGATTCAAACGTTACTATAGGCACACGCAAATATATTAAGTATTTGTACCTAATGCTATCGACAAGCAACTCCTAAAGCTAAGGGCTCAATCACACAAAATAGAGAAAACAAAACAGAGAAACAAAATAAAAAGGCGATGAAAATCGGTAAAGTCGTAGTGAGCCCCCAAGTTAACAAACACTTGGAAATTGGGCCTGAATGTCCAGAGTCTAGATTACCTATATTATTACAATTAATAAGGTCTCTCTCTCACTTAAATTACACAAATGAAATACAAGAAATAAAATAGAGCAATGTCTTAAAAAATCTCTCTAGGTTTCTTTTGGTGCTAGGAGTCTCACACTGGCTTCATGTGGGTGCGCAGGCGCCTTGGGTAAAGCCCCTTCCTAGATCCGCAGTACCTCGCACAAAGTCAACAAAGAGAGGGGTTTGATAGCTCAAACAGTAAATGTCAAATAATAAGAAAAGAATGGAAGCACGAGAATAGGGAAATAATCACAATCAAGCAAAAGTCGATCTATGTGTTGTTTCTCCCCAGCAAGGACGCCATGTGTTGAAGCGGCGGAGGTCGTGTTAATTAACAAGGTGAATCAATAGTCCTTGAGTTGACTTCACACGGAACCCTACTTCAAACAACAATTAACCCACAATGATAATCAACCAATGAAAAGCAAGATGTGGAGTTTAAATATATTATAACTCTACAAAAGATATGTATAGTGCAAGTAGTGTAGAGTGTCGAACACAGAGAATGAGCACGATAGATTAAGCAATGGATGCAAAAAAATGTGATTGTGATGTATTTGTTTATAAGTGTGCTCTTTTTGTGGGTCTTTAATTTTACATATTTTTTATTTTTGATTTTATATTTTTATATTTTGATTTTCAATTTTCTAATATTATATTTTCTTTTTATAATTTTATATTTCATATTTTCTTTTTCTTTGAAAATAGATATAAGGATATATATATAAGATATATATACAATATAGGCTATAATAGATATAATAGGTCATAAATAGAATAAAAAATAAGAGAAAATATTTTTGGGTTGAGATAATTTCTACGATTTTTATCATTTTTAGAATTGTCTAACTTTTATAGATTTTTAAAGTCCAAAAATACCAAAAACAAGGTCTAAAATAGATACCTGAAATTAAATTGGAGATAAAAAACATAAAACATTGTCAAAAAATTTCCAAATTAAATTTAATACAAAGATTAAGCTAAAAATAAAATTCAGAAATAGAAATTATATTTTTGTGATTTTTTAGGGATTTTTTATAGGTTTATAAAGGTTTTAGGGGTTTTTCAATTTTTATGAGTTTTCTTTTATGTTTTATTAATTATTTTTAGTCCCAAGTTATAAAATAAGTAAATAAATATAAAATATACTTTTTGGATATTTTCGAAAGGGTTTTATATTTTTTATATATTTTCTTTTGCAAACAGGGAAAAAAGGCAAATTTTTGATTTTTTATAAATAATAAATAGCTTCAAAATGCAAAATAAAAAATATAACATGAAAGAATACTGCACTAGGAGGCTAGACATATTTTTTAGGAAATTTTTAAATTATATAAATGCATGAAATAAATAGAGACAATAAAGAGAAACTACACTACTAGCAAGGGTATAAATGTCAATAGTAGAAAGTCCAAGGAAAAGGTACAATTTCACCAAAAACTTTATAATTGAATATTCAAATATCTAGAACATATACAAAATCTGAGACCCGAAAAGGTCTTTCTACAAAATTGCCAAGCTCACGTGTACAGACACGTGAGCCATTAGCGGGGACCAAAATGCGAATATCAAAAATACAGTGGCTAAATTGCAATTATACCAAAAATATAACAATGTGATATAAAAAAATCTTGGGCCAATCAGAAATACCAAAACTAAGAGGGTCCCCTCGCAAAATACCCTCACCTCAAATGCATGGGCACGTGAGGTGACGTGGTAGGGGACCTAGATGCAATAACAGAAACTACAAGGGTATGGTTGTAAATCTTACAAAATATAGTAAATCTGCAAATGAAAGTTTAGGTCTTACTAAATTAACACAAAAACGACCTGGGTGGATCTGCAAATTACCCAAACCTAAAGCATGATCGAACGGCGGGAGGCCGCTCACTTGTATACGTGGCGTGACGAGGGCGCGTGATACCCCTTTGCGTTGGAAGGTTGCGATTAGATCTCTCTAGATAGATCGATGGTTGAAGCTTGGCCAATCCAATAGACGTTGTACATCTGGGAGGAGAGGCCTTGATTGACAATGAAGAGTGGGTCAAGAGGAACTGGCCAAGAACCGAGTGAAGATGGACTTCGATTAGGCCTAGCGGTCGCCTCGTGCCTCCTTCAACACTACTGCAATGCTCCCGATCCTCCTTACGTACTCCTCCGTCTGTGGACCTCCCCAAAATGGTCGGAAACCTCTCCAATAGCTCGGTCGAAGCTTCAGACCTGGAGGTCCTCTTTGATCCTTGGCAACCCTACAAAGTCCATATTTCTCGTTGTTTCCTGCAAGGAATTCATTAGAATAAAAATGCGGTGCTTGGGGAGCACCAAGGGGTGTAATGGATGGTAGGTGAAGCGGGTGACGCTTCGCCAGCGAACAGAGGAGGAAGAGGAGCCAAGGACCAGATTGGGAGCTCAATCTGGGTGTATGAAGGGTGGAACATGGCGAGGAAGCGGAGGTGTAGGAGATGAGGGCAATAGGGCGCGTTAGGGACAAGGGATGCACGGTGGAAGAAGTCGCCGGAGCACAGCTCCAACGAACTACGAAAGTGGGTGATTAGGCTAAAACACGCGATTAAGAGATAAAATTAATTCAATAATAAAACTAAGGACCTAAAATACACTAGAAAAGACAAGAAAAAAAGAACCTCAACCGCAGGAGAGGGTGGTCAGAGAAGGAGGAACCGGCCCTCAAGGCCTCGCCGGACCATGCTCGAGGAAGCTGGAGACTCCCTATCACAGGAGTCGATCCATGGCACAAGAACGGGCCAAGATTTGGTCAAGAAAGTGTTCACAAGAGAGAGGGAGAATCATATGGGGTCCTGTACACGAGAGGTGACGGCTTCCCATGAACAAAGGAGATCGGGAAAATTGATGCTCCAATCCTTAAAAAAAAAGGGCGTGAATCCTCGATGTTCGAGGACAAAAGTGATGAAGGAAGTGGGTTGATTCGGTGAAAGGCACGGCCTCGAAAAATTTGTGAAGTTGGGACAAACTCGGTTCTGACACAGAGCAGACCTCGGTTAGAGAGTTGACCGAGGTCAAACAATGGAGAGATCTGGTTGTTCAACGTGGACCAACCAGAATAATCCCTACAAAAAATATTTCTAAATTCTTTTAAAAATAATAAATGATTTTATCAATTTTAGGTTATACAATAAAAAATAATTATTATTTTCTTAATTATTTTATTATGATTTTTATTTATTTTTTCGAGGTCTAGAATTACAATTTACTTCTCGAGGGCTATATATAGGTATATTTATCTATATATTTTAGTCTTTTATGTTTATTTTATATTTTTAATTTTATTAATTCATTTATTATTTTATATATTTATAACTTAATTTTATACACTTTGATATATTTTTATTATATTTTTCTGATGTGAAATATATAATTAAATAAATAGATATATTATCTATATAGGTATAGATATTGGTATTTCATCTATATGTTTTATATAAGCATTTTATTTTAAGGTTTTCTTCATATTTTTATTCTATTTGTAATGTGTAGATATAGTATAAATAATATTTACAAAATTATAAAGTTATAAAATTATAAAATAATGAATAATAAATAAAATGAATATTTTAATTGGTACAAGTATAAAAAAGGGGTCAAAAATCTAACTTTCACACTGTAACTCCAAAAAAATATGAAACTAACTTCATTAAATAGCTTATTAAAAGTTATATACAATTAAAGTGATTTTGATATATTTTAAATTTTTATTTGAGAGATATGGTTCTGGGAAGTTGGGATTTTGGAATGTTATTTAGAGTATATTTTGTACACTGTATATTACGTTTTGTAAACTCAATTTTGTATTTTTCTACATTTCATTATCTACAACTTTCATGTTCATAGTTTCTTTATTTGATGTGTAAAAAGTAGAATTAAAAATAGATCCAAAAAATGAATAGGAATAAATTAAATGAAAAGGAATTTTATTGGATTTCGGCCATTATCTTACCCTACTTTATTCCTTATCGACCTAGTCATCGAGATCCTAGTCTCGGGGTTTAGGGGTCATAAAATATTTTCAATATTTTATTCTTTTTGTTTTTATTTCTTTTCTTTATTCTATAATTTTGACTTTAAAAATCATATTTTATACACTATTTATACAATGATGCATGAATGCTAAAATACATGAATTAAGGGTATTTAAACGCATTTACTAGGGTTTTTAAGGCCAAAATGATAGAATAAAGACGATGAAATAGAGATTCATCAGTGACGCGAGGAGGCAACGAGCGGAGGCGCGCGTTGGAGGAGAAGCGACGGTGGACATTGGGAGGGCACAACAGAGAAGTGTTGTGCAACGAGCATCGTGGAAGGTGGTAGGGAAGAGCAGCAACGGAGCTGTGATGGTCCGCTTCTGATTGGATTCTCCTCCTCCCGCTTATAGGGATCGAGGGAGAGGAGGAGAGAGGAGGAGGCACGATGACGATTAGCATTGGGTTGGAGGCCAACCGTTGTGGCAGATGTTCGTGAGAGGGGGAGAAGGGGTGCGGGACGACTGGCTGGAGGCAGATGAGCGGAGGTTGAAGATGACGCTGACGTCAACGCCATTTATAATTTTTTATTTTTTTTTCAAATGTTGGCATCAGCATGACGCCAGATATTTTATCTTCTAGATATTTTTCGTTTTTTTTTTGCAAATGAAGAGGGAGAAGATTGGAGTCCCCTTTGGGCTTCTTCTAAGCTAGACCTGAAAAATAAAAAATAAAATGTTAAAAACTCAACATGGGCTTGAAGGCCATGTTTATTACAAAATAAGTTATTGTAATTTTTATTTTACAAGGAAAAGTTTATGGACTTTTTACGTGACTTGAAATGCATTGCATATGAAAATAACAAAATGAAAATTATGCCATAAATGAAGAAAATACAATCGATTAAACATGATTTTTGCTAAATAAAAGGTATAAAACATGATAAATCTTAGATTCATCATACCCCCATACTTAACTTTTGCTAGTCCCAAGTAAAATAATGATATGCAAAGAGAAAGAGAAAACAATTAGAGAATGCTCGGAGAGGGTTTGTAGAAGACACACCCACAAAGTCCTGAGATTGTAAGCCAAGTCTGAACAAATAACAAACAAAGTCTAAATTGACCTTAGGATTAATAATGGATTCCTTTTAAACTCGAGTACTCAATTCGATATCCCTCGTGTTCTATCAACTTTAGCAGGCTCTATCATTAGGTCAAGTCAGGTCATCTCGATCAACAGATATTATATTTAACATTGAGTTGAATTTGAACTGTGTGTGAAAGTTATATATGTTCCCAACTTGTAAGACAAGTACACCATACAACCTTAAGCATGGTACCATGAGATTCACAAAATCTAAAAGACTCTATTCTCTCTAAGTCTAGGTTATTCTCATTTCATCTGAATCTATCAGCAAAAGGAAATGGTTGCAAATTTTAGAGAACTTGGATTTTCTGGGATTTTTCGTAGATTGCTTTGGTTTGCCGCTCTCTTTTTTATTTTTATTTTTATTTTTGTAGAACATAACCTCGGGCCTCTTTGGCCTCTTTTAAACTAGTATCAACATTGGTCTGCTACTTGGCTTATTTCGTAGAGATGATTTATTTGAGTAGTTGTTTTGGTAGGTATTTGCTTTGCATTTGTATTTTTGTAAAATGCATCCCTTATTGTGCCTACTTTTTGATAGGATTTTTTGGTATTTGGGTATCAAGAGTGTATATGTATAAAATGTGATTTCCAGTCTTCAGATACATGTACAAGGTAAGTTCACTGATAAACTCAAACTTATAGAAAATAAATGGTTCCTGGACTTAGATCATAGGATTTTGCTTACCCAAGATTCAACGTCACTCCCTTCCCTTGCTAGAGACTAAAATGGTGCCATGTGCACACAAATTAAGTTGAACTAAGGTGTAATGTGCAATTTTTTCAGTAACCAATCAAGAGTAAAAGAGTACTAAAGATGTCAAGATGATCCATCTGAACACAACTTTTGGTCACCGCATAAATTTATTTGAACGTGAGAAATTAAGTCTACAATATACCTGAAGAATAGAATACTCAAACCTAAAGAAATTCTTTGAAATTAAGTGGATTAAGGTCTTCCTAGTCTAACTCCAAAACTTGTAAAAACCAGACTAAAAATCCCAAAAAGTTGGGAGAAAATAGAGAAAATAAATATTTGGATTTTTGAAAAAAATTGATTTTTAAAACAAATTTTTTGGGGGAATTTTGTATTTTTTTAGATTTTAGGTATATGCAAATATTTTTGGTACTTTTGTAAAACATGCAATAATAATGCAAATGTTTGAAAATTTTGAAAATATGAAATTGTTTTGAATAAAAATGAAATAAAATAGAATATATTTTTATTTTTAAAATAAAAGTATTTTAAAACAAATGAAATGCATGAAATGATATGTATTTTTTAAAAAAGAGTGATAAAATAAAAATGACATGTATGAAATGCAATGCACCACCATGCTTAGCAAGAGCTACATCCCTATGATGAAAATAAAGTAGAAAAAATGGGACAACATGATTGAAGGGAGTTCGGAGGAAATGCTGAAATATGCTCTCTCTCTCTCTTCATTTTTTTTCAATTGATTTTTTCCCTCTTTTTTCAGTAGGATATCCCCCATACTTATATTTAAAGATAAAAAGTGAGAGGGAAAATGCAAGAGAAATACCTGAAAGATAATGTGGGAGGAATCCCAAAATGTATTGGTTTTAACACCCCCAACCGATCTGGTTAAGAATAACCTGTGTCTTGAGTATGTGCAGCATCAGTGATTAGAAAATCAGGATGATGTACAAAACGTGGCTCAGTGGATAGAGTGGAAATGTTGTTACCTTTGTGAAGCTTGTATTTTATGGGTGGGACTAGCGACATGAGGTTCGGGTGAATGTTTGGTTATGTTGGGATGTTAAATGAAATAGTCGACTCAAGTGAAGATGTGGGTGTAAATAGTGGAGTAGATTTCGATAATAGTGTCTCTAATCAATAGATGGGTTCAAGATGATCCAAAGTTACAAAATTTATTTACATAACATAGAATTGGTTATCCGTGAAATCCTTTTCCTTAAACACAACAAATGATTCACTGATATTTCTACCTATAGTACCAACATTTTCTACCTTGATGGCCACCTTAGTGTCTCAAAGGTTAGAGATTTGATCATGCCATTGAACTATTTCTATGAAATGAGTGTTAACTTGAAAATCCAAGGGGAGGAGGAAAGTAGAAGATGGTTCCTGTGATGACAAAATCATTGTGGTAATTGGTCGTTCATCATCGATTTTCTTGAGGAGCTCTTCAGTTTCAACCCCAAAATTATCAAGAGACAAAGAATCATCTTGATTGAAATTCGAGGTAATATCAGGGGATGCACTTAAAGAGTGAAAGTCGGGAGGCTCATCTTCCCCAGAGGTCATGGGATTGGAGTAGAAAATTATGTGTTCATCCCTGAAAGAGTCATCACAGAGGACTTCCGACATCTGGTCGAGGGTAAGAGTCAGCACAGGTTGTGGTAACCCAGTCTCAATTTTCCTCTCTTGCTCAAAATTATCATCATGTTCATAATCAAGTTCAATTTCATTATCATATTCATCTTTATGTTCATTATTCTTATGTTGATACTTAAATTCGAAATCATTCTCAAATGTGTTATCAAAACCATTGTTGCTTTTGTTCTCAAATTTGACCCTAGATTCTTCATCATTAGATCCATCCTCAGATTCAAAATTATCCTCAGATTCATATTCAACCTTATCCATTTTATCATCGACATCAGATTCATATTCAAAACATGAATTCGAATTTAAAATTTTGGTAGGATATTTCAATCACTATTTCATCGAATGGAGAAGGGGCCATGACATGGGTCTCATCATTAGATTCATTATTATCGACATTTATTTCAACTTCTAGATTGACATCATTATCAATGATTATTTCATGCCACTCATCATCAGAACTTCCATTATTAAAATCATTGCACTTAATTAGAGATTTTAGTTTGACCCTTTGTTTGATGGGAATCGCAATTAAAACTGTGTCTGAACAATGTGGCAAAGAGATCGCCTTAGTGATATAAAAATCATATAGCTCGGAATCATGTTGAGATAGAGTCTAGAAGAATTGGTATCCGCAATTATTCCTAAAAAATATTCATTAAGATCCTCCTTTTGATTGGTTCTCGAAAATTTTGTATTTGTTCTATCTCATTAGATTTTTCATCGAAAATATCCTCATTTTATCCTCGAATGTTTTCCTCATACTAAAATTGATATGTGATTATGTTTTCCAATACATCCCAAGCTAAGTCAAGTTCAAGAATTCCGTGATCAGAAATCTACCTATTCTCAACCATCGTATCTGAAATCATAAGTGGATTAACAAATAGATGTTCATGGATTTCAATAAATTGAGGAATATTCTCCTCATGTTATCTTTTCATATCCATCTCAAAGTTTTTCATTGAATTCAAGAGGGTATTAAAGCCCTCAAAGACTATCCCGTCAACATGGTTAGCAAGAGGTTGAGGCGGAGAAGGGTTGCAATAAGTTAATGATGTAGACCCATACCAAGATTCGAATTGGTCATACATCCCTAAGTTATGCAATTTAGCGTTTGGATAGGAGAATTATTGGAATTGTGGAGGGTTTTGAATTTGTCGATACTCGAATTTATCATGTTGACTTCCCCAAGTGGGATTGTGTGACATCCCATAATTTGATTGTGGACTGACGTGGTCAGGGTAGAAATCTCGCTCATAAGATGATTGATATTGTGAAGAGTAGTCAGGATATAGTAGTGCAGAATTGGTATTTGACATACTCTTCACGTAGGTATAGATTTGTTTACTAGGATTCATTTTTGGAGAGGAAAAAACAATGCAAACACAAAGGAAGACTAACTCACAACGCATGCGAGTTTCCATAGAAGCAATTATCATTTCAAAATTTTTAATTAATTGTTCACAAATTCAAGTATACAAAAAGTTTGATCAAAAATCTAGTTATAGATTGGATAATTTTCTCGAAATCCTATGCTTAGTTGCATCCATTTTCAGCCAATATGGGTGCAAGTATACATACTGTATAATGGCTACCCATATTTCTTGAGGATGGTGCCAAATGTGGTGTCCTTTAATCACACTTCTAAGATTTCCCTCACTAAAAAGTGGCTAAACTTTTTAAATTCAATAGTCAAGAAATCTATGTGGGACTTTGGTTCTGACCTATGGTTGTTTGTTTGTGCACATGAAATTTTGTACAATGTGCAACACTTCAAGCACTTCAGACCGGTTTTGTCTAAGCCATGTGGTGACTTTTCAGGCTTATCTGATTTTATGATCATGGTCTTGTTTAATTGGTGAGAAGAGGGAGAGAGATCCTCATAGATGAATGCAACAAAGGAAGTTGACTTTATGATTTTCATATTTTTTTAAAAAACATACACAAATGCAAGCACATAGAAATATCTGAGTAGAAAGATCTCTTATAGTGTGTGGTACGTTGGATCCAGAATAAGAACTAGAGACAATGAGAAAGAACAAAAGAGGCGAGATAGATCCACTTTTTCTGTTTTTTTACCTTCAATGGAAAACAAACGAAGTCAGTTTATAAAATTAGAATAAAAATATAAAATTATCAAAATAAATTTTGAAACTTGAAGAGTCCCCAGCAAACGACACCAAAATAAAGATGCGGATTTTCGATGCGCTAAAAGTGAGTTTTTGTGTTGTTGTGTGCACACATGAAAATAGAGATATTCAGATAATTTCTTAATCAACTAAAAGCCAATTAGATATTAAAATAAGCATAGGACAAGTAGAGGATCGATCCACAGGGATTCAGATATTTTACACTAATTTTTATTCTATTTATAAGGGCATTTTTGACTTTATTGAACCAAACTAAATCCTAATTTTCTTTTTATTATTGAAGCATTAAAATGTGTTGAAACCAAATTCAAGCTCTGATTCTTTACATAATTGATTGTCACTAGATTAAGACATCACAAGAATCTCACTTGAATTTTCCAAGAATTTTTCGGATTCTTTGCTATTTTTGGCGATTTTTTAAAGTGCTAGGGGCATTTATGTAATTAGGTAAGAAATATAAGGGCTTAAATGAAAATAAATAGAAAATTAAGGGCATGATTGTAATTAAGAAAACAATCTAGATGAAAGTAAAATTAACCAAATTAAAATATTTAATGGAAATTTTACAATAAAAGGAATAAACTTTGAGAAAATTGCTAGAAGATCCGTGGAGGACTGAAATGCAATTAATAAAAACTTGAGCAAATAATATGTAAATTATGTAGAATATAAAATAGAAAATAGAAAAATTGCATTAAAGATGATAATGTTCAACAAAATTGTGAAGAGGTCCAAAAATAAAAAAAACTTAAAGAAAAACTAAACTAAGAAGAGGTCCCTAGACCCTTCTTCTTCCTCCAATTGCCGGCCCGTGCTTGGGTGGCACGAGGAGGTAGTGAGCAGAGGCGCACATTGGACGAGATGTGGTGGTAGACGTGGAGGAGGGCACGATGGAGCGTGGGGTGCAATGCGCGCCTTGGAGGGAGGTGGGGGAGAACGACGACAGAACCGTGATGGTCCTCCCCCGAATGGGTTCACCTCCTCCCTCTTATAGGGATCAAGGGAGTGGAAATGGAGGGTGAGGAGAAGGCATGACGACGGTTGGCGTTGGTCTGGAGGCTAACTACCGTGACGATTGTTCGTGAGGAGGAGGAGAAGGGGCGAGGGATGACAGGCTGGAGGCGGATGAGTGGAGATTGAAGTTGGCGATGACATTAGTTCCATTTACAATTCTTTATTTTTTTAAATGATGACGTCAGCATACCGCCATCTATTTTGTCTTCTAGTGATTTTTTTCAATTTTTTGTAAATGAAGAGGGAGGGGATTTGAGCCCCTTTCGAGCTTCTTCCAAACTAGGTCTGAAAATAAAAAATAAAAATTGTTAGAAATTCAACATGAGCTTGGAGCCCATGTTTATTACAAAATAAGTTAATGCAAATTTTTTTATTTTAGAAAGCAATGTTTATGGAATTTTTAGATCACTTGAAATGCAATGCATATGAAAAGAACAAAATGAAAATTATGTCGTAAATGAAGTAAACGCAATTGATTAAACATGATTTTAGCTCAATACAAGGTATAAAAACATGGTAAATCATTGATTCATCAATTGATACACAAGAAATGAATGAAGCTTATTGATGGATCTACGATTCTCATTCTTTATTCTTTTATTTTAGCTTTATTTTTTAGCAGAAACACCTATAAATATATATATAAATACAATAAATTAACATTATACATGTTCTTGTTAATATTGTATAATTAACACATATTTTACAAAAAATAAAAGAATAAAGAGAAAAGAAAATGAAGGATGTGTTTAAAATAGATACAAAGTAACCCAAAACCCGAGAGAAGGTCAAGTCTTGACCTGATCGACAAGAAATAAGTAGAGAGAGATAGAGTATATTGTACATAATACTTATTCAAACAAATATTTATATTTTTTACATTTTGTGAATACCATATTATTTTAAACACTTGTATATACTCCTAATAATAAAACAAAAATAAAATAAAAATCAGAAAATACGAAATAAAACAAAAATAAAATCCACAATTCATTGTACAAAAGCCACTTGTGTGTTTATTGTCTACATTTCCTACTTATTTAATACCTTTATTCAAACCATAAAAATCAATTAAAATTCTTTTACATTTCCTATTTTTTGTAAATAAATAAAATATAAAATAAAGATCATTTTTATAAAACTAATAAAATAAAAATACATGTATATAGAACATAGGTATACTATACCTGTATATAATACATTATACTCTATACACCTACATATATTTTTTAATAAAAATAATTAAAAATCACATAAAGATAGTTACAAAATAATAATCATTTTTCATTTTATTCACTTTTTTATTTTAATTTTTTACTATTTTATATTTAATATTCTTTAATTTTGTAAATCTTGATTTCTGATTGGTCCATGGTGGATTGTTGACCTCGATTAACCCCATCTTCCAGCTTACCCGATCCGTTTCACCTTCACCATACTTATTTTCTTCCCTTTTACCTGATTGGTTCTGGCATTCATTTGCATTGATTCTTGAAACTGATTATGCTCCTATGATCCATGATCCTCACAGATCCCTAAACGCATCCGGATCGTCCTAGGGTTTGGTGCTCTCCTCGAATCTTCTGGACTCTGGGTACTCTTATAAATCATCTCGTCTACCTCTCGAGCTCAGCAGCTCGTACATCGCACCACCATTTCCCCTTAGCCACCTCTAGAATAGTGACATCTCCTCGGATTTCCCCTTTGGAGCTCCTGTTAGCGCCTGGTTGCACCTGCTCAGCTCGTGGCTAGAGTTCTCCACCGCGACAAGCCTCCCAGCCTTCCGTATCTTGGTTGAGGCAATAACCCGGTCCACCGCCTCACTTAAAGTTCCTGAGCATGTCGGTAACTCCATGTATCCCCTTTCCCCCCTTCCATTTCCCATTTCACTTCGATTTAGCCAATCATCTCCGTCGTAGTCACCAGCTCCGACCAGCTGGTCAGAGCTGCATCACTCACATCTTTCCGTTCAGATGTACTCCGCGATTCACTCCCCGTCTTTTTACTAATCCTGAACCCCTTAAGACGAGCTCATCAGAGCAAGATTAAGGCTTGATCTCCCTCTCGCATACACATCGAAGATCGAACCCCATTACTGATGAATCTGTGATTCATCACTTCAAAAGTCAAAAATAGAGCCTTGTTCTCGAGAAAATAGAGGCATATTTCCCTTTATATTGCATAAATAGCATTCATGCATACATTCATAATTCATACATTTTAGCAGCTCATTTGCATTTAAATAAGAAGCCAAAATCCCTTGTAAAATACCCATGCACTACTACTCTATGATATGTACTCCTTAGTTAATAATATAGGGAAGAAGGCCAAAAATCCCCTTTGTAAAATAGCCAATAAAGCCTGAGAACCCCTGTACACTAGAATGCACATTAAGCCCTCATGCAAACTCCGAATTAGGTCTACTTACTCTTAGAATACTACACATTAAAAGACCTTTAAAATGAGACTAATTTCATTGAATTTGGAGCTTGTATGAGAAAGTTGGGTTTTGGGGCCACTTTGTACACTACATATGTATATCTATGTATCCTTGTATTTATGTATCATATTTGACCTCATCTCCATCTTTGGTCAACATAAAACTTGTAGATCTCATCGAGATCTACAACTTTCATGTTTTGAGTTTTTCCAAATTCGGCTCCCTCTTCTCTCTACACGTGTCTCTTCTTCCAGCCACTCAAAGCAGGCCACGTGGCGCCACCTGGTTGCGCCACGCGGCCCGCTTCCCCTCGCCTCATCCGCCTGCGACCTCAGCCGTTGGATCTCGCTTCAGATCCAACGGCCCAGCTCTGCCCACGCGCACCTAATTCCATAGTCGTCAGATCTTCCCCGTGCTCCATCTTAACCGCACGTCAACGCCTCGCGCAGAGCGCGCCACGTGGCTCCACCACAACCCTTCATCTCCGAGCCCCTGATCGAATCCTACACGTCCCCTTCCGCTTTGATCACCACCGTTGGATCACAAGATCTAACGGTGGAGACCTCGTCTCCTACCTCCAGGCGCCCCTCTCTCCCACGTCCCTTGCCTTGCGGGAGGGGCGCCCCCTTCCTATTCTTGGATGCACGTCAGCCATCCTCTCCGACCGCCAACACTCCCACGATGAGCCCCACTCATCCCTCTCCCTCGCCAGCTCCCTCACGCTCCACCACCTCCACCATAGAAGTCCCACGTCGCCCTCAAACCTCGCCTCGTCACCAACACTGCCACCAACTTCACCTTATAAATACGCCATCACCGGCCGACTTCACCCCCATCCGCCACTCCAGAGAGCTTCCCTGAGCTCCGACCTACCAATTGGTGACAGTGATTAGTTGAATCGTTGAGCGAAGAAGGGGTGTCATCTCCGGCGAGATCCACGGCCGCCACCGCCGTGCTGCAGCCTCCATCCGCGAGCTGCGTGAGCTCAGGCCATCTACCGACCTTCGAGCGACGACCTGGAGCTCAAACCTGAGCTCCATTCCCCAGGTAGATTCCTCCACTTCTCTCTGATCTTCTTCTGAATTTCTTCTTCGATTTCTTTGATTTAATTCACCCTCCATCGCTGTTTTCTTGCTCCACCTCCGTCCCTCCGAGCTCCGCAACGGAGCTCCGATCCTCGCGCTGCCATTATCTTCGTCCATCACCATACCCCACCTTCGCTCGATGCCAGCTCCGCCACCTGGGCGGAGCCCGATCACCGGATCCATCTCGCCCCGCCTTAGGCCTCTCATTTCACCTAGCACGACTCCACGAGCACGCGCACGCTTCGGCTATCTCCGCTAACCCCTGCAGGTACACCCATCTCACTGGCCGGAAGCTCGTCGGAGCTCCCTTCGAGCTTCACCGGCACTGTGCCCCAGACCACCTCGCTCACTCCTGAGGCCACCGGAGGCTTCGTCGACCATCCGCGCATCTTCTGGAGCACCTCCGACTCGCCATCGACCTCCACTGACGACGGGAAGGAAGGGCGGAGCAGCAGCCCGATCGTCGGAGCCCCGCCTTCTCCTCCGCAGGAGGCGGAGGGCCGTCGAGGAAGAAGCTCCAGGAGCCGCTCGATCACCTTGATCGAATGGCCCGCAATCAGCCGCGTCACTCACCACCGGAGCTGCCAAAGACCGTAGGATCATCCTTGATCCCACGAACAGAAGAACGCCACGTCGACATCTTCAGCCCCGATCGACAACCGTTAGATCTATCCAGATCTGACGGCTCCTCACGTCGCCACGCGTCATCACCACCATCCTTTGGATCGATCTTGATCCAAAGGCCCGCAGGCCGCCACGTCGACGAAGACTGAGCCTCGGCCCCAAGCCTAGGCTCGGTCGACCCGAGCCTCGCTCCGGACCTCCAAAGCCCCCGATCCTCGCTCCGAGCCGCCGCAGCCATCCGAGCCTAGGCCGCCCACGTGAGGAGCATGTGCGGCCTGGGTAAATTGCACAGAGGCCCCTAGACCTTTTCATATTTGCAAAAAGGCCCCTGTGAAGCAGACCCCACGTGAGGAGCACGTGCCCTGTGGAGATTTTGCACAAGAGTCCCCCACATTATAGGTAATTGCATTTTAGTCCCTGTCTGCATATTTGCTTATTGTAATTTTAATTTCCTGTATTGCATTTATACCCCTGTGTTTGCACGCATCCCTAGGTTGCATTTTACACCATTTTGCAAATTTAAAAATTTTTTGTTGAGAATTTTGTCCTCTGTCTATTGGTCCATGTGTCATATTTTTGTAAGTTCAGATGAATTATTAATGAACTAATTGGTGAATTTTTGACATATTTTGCCCAGTGACACCTTTTGATTTATAGTTAATTCTCTGTGCCTTCAAAAATCATCAAAAATTCATAGTAGCTTAAGGACATTATTCTTAGCATACCATAAAAATTTCATGGCATTTGCACGCATATCAAGGCCTAAATAAATATTTAAGTGATTTTCTTAGATTAATTTTAATTAATTCATTTCACAGTGAAATTAAGTTCTGTTAATTTTCCTAGGTCCCTTATCATTAGAGCCACCAAGGATAATTTTAGTTCTTGGAAAAATTGTGGTTTGATATTTATTAAAAATTAAATACTGAAAATCACCCTGTCTGTTCATTTAATTCACAGTAAATTTATTTAGTGTCGAAAAATTCCAAAAACATTAGTGTAGGTCATTTTCATCACCATTAATCATCTGGCCAATTTTCATAATTTTTGGACTTCATTTGATAGCATAATTAAATTGAACATTAAATTGGCCTACATTGTCTCCATAAGTCTGCATAGAAAATTTAAAAAGATCAAAAAAATTACTCCTCATAAATCAACACTCGGATCCTTGCTTAAATTCACCTAAGGAGACAGATGCCTCCCTGAGATCGACCTTGGACTCCACCAAGTAAAAAAAATTTGCCGCTTAAAATTAACTTCACATTAATCGATAAGTGGTTTTTTATTAACCCCTCGTATCCGACTGCAACGAATCACATTAATTAATTTGGACATTAATTTGACCGAATTAACATAGGGTGCGGGGCGATTGTTAAAATGGCGCCGTTGCCGGGGAGGCATGGCTTAGGTTAAATTTTAGCAAAATTATTGAGTGTTTGATTTTCATTCCCCGGGTAGTCTGACCCCCGGTTTTTCTTTTAATTATTTTCTCTCCTTTATTTTTACATTATTTTATTTTTGTGTAACTCTCTGACCTCCATTTATTTTTTGTGCGAGGATCGCGAGGAGTCGGCGACGCTTCGAGGACTTAGCAATTAAATTTTTGTTGAGTGAAAGAGAGGCTTTGTAATTACATTTTATTTTATTTCTTTTTCTTTCGCATCATTTCCAGCGGTTCCCGTTTGGGATCTCGCGTGTGTAAAGATAGTGAAACTGTGTCCCGTGTGCTGTGTGGGTGAATTGTAACTTAGCTTGCACTAGCGGCTCCTCGAGTCATTCTAGGAATTGTTTGTGCTCGTAATCAATAGGACCACACAATACACTTAAAAGACGCACCTAGACCGCAGTACTTAGTCAAAATTAAACTGTTCTTCACGGTAATAGAACTGCCTGTCTAGGAGCGGCTTTTCATTGCTTGCATTTGCATGTAGAGTAAAAAGATTTCAATTCTGTATTGCATCCTGCATAAAAAAGCGAAGGGATCACTATAAGTATTCTCTACTCAGCATAGCATCATCGATTTTTCGTGCATCGGCTTTTCTCGATTTCCCCCTCTGATTTTCTCACTTAAATTAAACAGGAAATTGGGACTGTCCGATAGGCGTGCTTTGTGGTGGACTAATTAAAGTGATAACTTAACTTTAAAAATCGGGACTGCTAACAGTATTGACCAAAAAAAAGAGAATAAAATCTGAAAATTGTTTGCGGGAGATTAATCCCCGACCTTGTTTTCAGGCTGAGTGAGGGTACTTGAGTGTGTGTGAACACCTTAAGGCAGAGCCCAGATCCCCGCTTTCCATATCACGAGCCAACTGATCTTAGCAAATATCACGAGTGGGATACTTTTAAGCTCATTAACAAGTACCAAGTAGCCTCCGCCTTCGCGGGTAGATAGGGGCGAACCAGCGGTACTCTGCGACAAGGCCTAGCTTTGTCAGCCTCCGCCTGCTTGCAGGTAGATAGGGGCACGTCATTGAGTCCCCACTCCGGATAGGAGCGCAGAAAGGGAGGATCGGCGGTATCTTAGGCGACAGGATAAACAGGGAAGACGCATCCGGCTCTAAGCCGACTTCCCTATAGGCTGCGTAATCCTTGCTATCTTGTTTGAAAAATCACACTTAAAAATTACAAGATTAATCGGACTCGATTTCGAGTCCTTCACAGGTGTTGAGTGTGAACTCAGGGTTTTGGATTGATTTTGCTTGCTTCAGGTAGGTGTAAAAACCCTATCTTCTTCTCGTCACATCAAGATGAGTAATTGGGGAGATCTCGACGCATTATTCACCGATCTCTCTATGAGTCCCCCAAGTGACTCGTCTTCATCGGCCCAAGCGCACCTTGGACCACCCAGGACTCATGACCCTCTTGAGTCTTGGTTCCCTCATACTCAGGGTGATCACTCTCCAACCAACCCTTTCATCTCCTCCGAGATTATCGAGGAAGATCATCGCCTCGGTAATCCTTTCCTTGAGTTATCCTCTGACATCGACCTTACTTTCCCCCCAGGACTGGAGAACGAGATGCCGCCAAAAGTACCACCAGATGAGGAACAAATAAAACAGATTCTTGCTCGCCTCGCTGAAGCCGAACAGAAGAATGCAGATCTTACGGCGCGGATGGGACGGATCATAGTAGCAGAAGGAATCGACCGACCAATGGTTGATACCTATAACCCGGCGGAGAACGAGATTCAGAACTGGTTGGCACCAGCAGTTCCCGCCCAGGCATTTGAGCTGAAGCCCCACTTCCTTAGTCTGCTTCCGAAGTTCAACGGAAACCTTAATGAAGAACCATACACTTTCCTCCGTGACTTCGAGTTGGTGTGCAACAATCTTAGTCATCCCAATGTTGGCCAAGATTATATTCGGCTGAAGGCCACCCCTTTTGCCTTAGGTGATAAGGCGGCTCATTGGTTGAAAAACTTAGGGGTGGTATGCAATACCTGGATGCAGTTCAAGGATCTATTCTTGAAGAAGTTCTACCCTCTCAGTAGGACAAACCAGATGAGAACAAAGATCGCCAGCTTTGCCCAAGGACCTAGTGAACCTTTCCATGATGCTTGGGATAGGTTCAATGATTTAGTACAGAAATGCCCCTGCCACGGCATTTCAAAGGCGATCTTAGTCCAGACCTTGATCTGTGGTTTAACCCCAGAGATGCAGGGGTTAGTTAGTGCCGCCTGTGGGGGAAGCTATCTGAACAAAAACGAGCATGTTGTATGGAAGATCCTAGAGCAGATGGCGGAAACCGGCAGGTCACAGGCCACAAGGGCCTATCAGTTGTCTCCCTCAATCCTATCCAATGAGACAACTCGAAGGACTGTAGCAGATCTGACTGAAGACCTCATCCCCAGCATGGGGATGATTGCCGACAAGCTTACCATGGTCGAGCAGATCCATAAGAGAGTCGCGGAGATGGAGTCTCTTTCGAGCCTTCCAAAGAAAGTGGAGGAACTCTCTGAAAAGGTAGCTAAGATCAAGCTACCTGCCCCTTCTGCACCACCTGTACCTGTACATCGAGTCCATCTTGTACAGGAACAGGCATCGAGGTCTCAGAGCAGCTGGGATCAGACTTATACCCAGCAGAACCATCATGCACCCCCACAAGTGGAAACGGAGGAGCCTCCACCAGTATACGAGATCAACGGGCTGTGTATAGCCGTGACCCAATAGTCCGGCAAATCGAGATGGGGAAGGATCAGCCACACCGCCCATCCCCAGTCTACCAAGAAACCAGGCCCGTCGCCGTTCCGCGCTTCCAGTCCAGGCCAGAACAGGGGTACCAGCCGCAGCAGCGCACTTACCAGCAGGGGCCAGCACCGCCCCATCAGCAACAGTATCGGCATGGCCAGCAGGGCCAATACAGGACGGCATCAACACAGCAGCAAGCCCAGCCCACCGAATTGGAGTCACTCACCTTGGCGATCCAGACCCTGTCTGATAGGGTCCAACAGATGCAGAATGACTACCTGGACATGAGGACCGACATCAATCGGGTCTCTCGTAACCAGGACCAACAAATGGCGCCAAGGACCCCAATTCCCGCACAGGTTCAGGCCAACCCAAACAGCATACACCAGGGCCAGAACCGACCTCGAGATCAGGTATATTATTCAAATAATTACTTATCTGAACATGAGATCCTTTCGTACGATAATGTCAATCATATGTCCCTCAGGAGCGGAAGGACCGTGACCATACCTGATCGGGCACGGGCGCAGAAGGAAGGAGCCTCCGAGAATCTACCTGAGGAGAATTCGGAGGAAGAAGAGGAGGAGCATCACCACCACCATAGCCAGCAGAAGAAGAGGACATCTGAGTCCTCGAAGCAGCATTCCCGCATCCGCGTAGAGTCGGACGACACCGATGAGCCCGCACCTCCATCTGAGGAGGATCGTCCAGAAGAAGCGGAAGAAGCGTCACCGATTTCGCCTCAGCATTTTCTTTTTGGTCAGAGTCCAAGTCCGAGTCTGTATCAGAGTCAGAGTCAGAGTCATGTTAAGAACTCAGTTCCAGCAGTTAATGAGAATATTTCAGTTCCAGAACCTGAATTGGAGTCAATAATCCCTTTCCCCCGAGCTCTCAAGGGTAGAAAGAAGAAAATCAAAAAAAATCCAAAAAGATGACCCTGAGATGGCTGAATTTTGCAATAAACACATCAAGGTCACAATCCCTTTTGACAAGTTCGTGGAAATGACCCCTGCATTCCAAAAATACCTTAAGGTGAGATGCACACCTACTAGGGTTAGCAGGAAGACCAGAAGCCGTGTTGAGAAACACGTTTTATCAGTAGCCACGACTTGTGCAATAAAGAACTCGTTTCCTCGGAAACGAAGAGACATGGGTGCACATTATGTAGTGAGTCATGTTGATGACATCACGTTTGCACGCACTCTCCTGGACAATGGTTCCTCGATCAACTTGATGCCCACAGCCCTCTATGAGCGGCTTAATCTCAGACCTCTTAGGAAATCTAGAGCTATTCTGTAGTTTGCTGACAAATCCACTAAGAGGTCCCAAGGAGAGTTAAGGAACATTGTGATCAAAGTTGAGGGGCAAGAATACATGGTGGACTTCACTATCCTGGATATGGAAACCCCTCGTAATTGGAGAGATTCCCAGATCATTTTAGGTAGGCCCTTCCTCAGAACAGCGGGGGCCTTATTTGATTATACGAATGGGAAGATTCAGTTCCAAACTCCAGGCGGAGATGAGGAACTTGAGATGAAGCAGACAAGATGGCAGAGACCGGACTCCGAATCCAGCACCGAGTACTCTTCTACCGGAACAGACTGTGAGCATGTAGACGTAGTGGGCCATGTAGACAGAACCCAGCCAGCATCGATGTGTCCATCTCCTTTGAAGATGATCCAGTGCATGAGTCAGTCTGCGAGATCCTCAGGAACGAGTACAGCTCTGAGCCTGCATCGCCCTACATCTTCGATGACATAGAGGCCCAGTTGGGCCTGTCAGTCCTTACATCCTTAGGACAATCGGAAGATGAGGATGACGAGTCGGACGAGGCGTTTGCCGATTGTATGGAAACCTTTGACGATCCGACTCCAGAGCCGCGCTTGGTGGCAGCTATCACAGAAGACGATCCAGCCACTTGCAACACTGAACCAGAACAGATTGAGCCAGACTTCTTAGACGATCACACTATTCCTGAGCTCAAACCTCTACCCACAACCCTGAAATATGCCTTCCTTGCGGGCCAAGACAAGAAATTTCCGGTCATTATCAGTTCGCAATTGACCGAGGAGCAGGAATCTCGCTTGCTAGAGATCCTGGAGAAGAACCGCAAGGCAATAGGCTGGAGCATTTCCGATCTCCACGGGATAAATCCCGCTCTGTGTTCGCACCATATTTACTTGGAGAACGAAGCCAAACCCTCTCGTGAATTCCAACGCCGGTTGAATCCAAATTTACGAGAGGTTGTCTAAAAAGAGATAGAAAAATGGTGCGACGCGGGTTTCATTTACCCAATCTCCGACTCTAAGTGGGTGGCCCCAATCCATGTTGTACCGAAAAAGTCGGGAATTCAGACGACCACCAACGAGGACGGAGAGGAGATCGTGATGAGAGTACCCACGTCGTGGCGCGTCTGTGTGGATTACAGACGCTTGAATGCCACGACGAAGAAGGATCATTTCCCCCTACCGTTCATTGATCAGATCCTAGAAAGATTAGGGGGAAAGAATTCTTCTGCTTCCTTGATGGGTTCTCGGGCTACAATCAAGTAGCCATAGCTCCGGAGGACCAGGAAAAGACCACGTTTACATGCCCCTTTGGTACCTATGCTTTCAGGCGCATGCCTTTTGGGCTATGCAATGCTCCAGGTACTTTTCAAAGGTGCATGATTGCTGTATTCGCCGAAATGGTCGGCGAATTCCTGGAAGTCTTCATGGACGACTTCTCAGTCCACGGCGATTCTTTTGATTCCTGTCTTAGGAATCTGGACTGAGTCCTCAAAAGATGTTGTGAGGTCAATCTGGTGCTCTCCTGGGAGAAAAGTCACTTCATGGTGACGGAGGGCATAGTGTTGGGGCATGTCATCTCCAAGAGAGGAATGGAGGTTGACCCTGCCAAGGTGGACGTGATCAGACGACTCCAGCCACCAACCAACGTAAGGCAGTTGCGGTCATTCCTCGGGCATGTCGGATTTTATCGAAGATTTATCAAGGATTTTTCTAAGATTGCCCGACCGCTAACTGAGCTTTTAGGCAAAGACATGGAGTTTATTGTAGATCACAAATGTCTTGATGCCTTTAAGCTTTTACAAGGAATGATCATGGACGCACCCATCCTACAAGCCCCAGATTGGTCTCTACCTTTTGAGATCATGACGGACGCCTCAGATTATGCTGTTGGGGCTGTATTGGGACAAAGAAGAGATGGCGTCCCGTTTGCAATTCACTACGCAAGCAAAGTGCTTGATTCTGCTCAGCGTAACTATACAGTTACAGAAAAAGAAATGCTTGCGGTAGTGTTTGCCTTGGACAAATTCAGATCTCACTTAATCGGATCCAAGGTAACTGTGTTCACAGACCACACGGCACTACGATATTTGATGGAGAAGAAGGACGCGAAGGCGCGTCTTCTTCGTTGGATTTTACTTATCCAGGAGTTTGATTTGGACATCCGTGATAAACCTGGAAAGAAGAACGTAGTGACCGATCATCTTTCTCGTCTCGAAGATCTTAATACTTCCGAGGTTTCCCCGATTCGAGACTCATTCCCTGACGAGTCGATTTTTGTTATCAACTCACTCCCATGGTACGCCAATATCGTGAACTATCTTGTCTCCAAGAAAGTTCCCGAGGATTGGCCCAAGAGCCAAATCGACCGACTAAAGTCGGACGCTAGACACTACCATTGGGAGGATCCGATCCTTTTCTTTGAAGGACCGGATTGTGTCTGGAGACGTTGTATTCCTCAGGAGGAATACCAGAGTGTCCTTTCTTTATGCCATAGCTTAGAGGCAGGAGGACACCACTCCAGGAAGAGGACCGCATGGAAGATACTTCAGTGTGGTTTTTACTGGCCGACTCTGTTTCGCGATGCCACCGCCTTCGCGAAGTCGTGCCCAGTTTGCCAGAGAATGGGAGGAACCGTTGGTTCCAAGGATGAGATGCCAATGCAGCCGGTCATCATTTGTGATGTCTTTGACGCCTGGGGCATCGATTTCATGGGCCCATTCCCTGCCAGCCACGGGTTCGAATATATCCTTCTGGCGGTAGACTATCTGTCCAGATGGGTGGAGGCTATCCCGACCCGAGCCGCAGACAGTAGGACTGTCTGTAAATTCATCAGAGAGAACATAATCTCTAGGTTTGGGATCCCCAAAATGATGATATCAGATGGGGGTAGCCATTTTGTGAATTGGGAGGTGAAGAAACTCCTTAAGGACTACGGCATCGAACACCGTGTCGCGAGTCCTTACCACCCACAAACCAATGGTATGGCTGAGGTGTCGAATAGGGAGGTGAAAACCATATTGCAAAAGCTTGTCCGCCCGGACAGGAAGGACTGGTCTCAGATCTTAGATCAAGTCCTCTAGGCGTATAGGACGGCTTACAAGACACCGTTAGGTACCTCCCCATTCCGAATGGTATTCGGAAAGCGGTGCCATTTGTCCGCAGAGTTAGTGCACAAATCAGAATGGGCAATAAAGAAGGTCAACTGGAACACTCACTTGGGTCAGAAACAGAGAGACATGGATCTGAATGAGCTTGTGGAAGTCAGAAACCGAGCATACGACAACAGTTTGGTGTACAAGGACAAGGTGAAGCGTTGGCATGATAGATATATCAGACGAAAGACCTTTGTTCCTGGACAGAAGGTATGGTTGTTCAATGCTAGGCTGAAGATTTTCCAAGGCAAGTTAAAGTCTAAGTGGACGGGACCATTTGTCGTCCGTACGGTGCATGATAGTGGATGTGTCGAGATCTCAGATCTCGCAGATGACGCACCGACATTCCTAGTGAATGGGCAGCTGTTGAAGCACTTCGTTGAATCCAATGAACAGTTAGTCCATGTGGAGGAGATTGTATTCATGCGCGAGACAAATACAGCAGATACATCTCAAGCCGCGTATGAAACCTTGCAGCAATGAATCCAGCCATCCGCAGCATCTCAAAAGATTCAGACCGACTCATCTGTATATATCATTCTTCCTGTATATCCTATCCTTGACCCCCACGATTCTAGTAACCCATCTCCACATCATCGAACCATTATCTTGGACTATACTTAGGATGACCAGATCCTAAGTATAGGGGGAGGGGTCACCCGAGTCGATTCACTGTACATTCTCCAGATCACATTGGTCCTCATACTCATTTCCTACCGATACTTAGGCTGACCTGAGCCTAAGTATAGGGGGGACCGATGCCCGCATTGATACTCATCCACTTCCCATCTTTCCCTCGTCCGCCCCATTTCTGATCTTCTTCTACACTTAGGCTGTCAGAGCCTAAGTATAGGGGGGCGAGACGACTTCTATACTTTTTGTTACTTTTGGCTCTCCTACGCTTAGCACGAGCTATGTCTTTTTCCTCGCTCTTCGTGCTCTGAGGACATAGCACACGCTAAGTATAGGGGGCGTGTATATATTACGTATATACTTTACCCATAGCTCGTACTTTCGCGTATTTTTGTATATATCTTACAATAATTACGGTGGGGTAAAAATCGAAAAAAAAAAATAAAACAAAAAATAAAACAAAAAGGCTTCTTATTTACTCTTGCATATCATCTCTGCATCCAAGAAAAAGAAAAAGAGTCTTGCATTTTCATAGCATGACATCTCATCTCATCTGCATAACTTTGCATATGCAAAGTGAAAAGCTAGTGGGTTCTGAACCAAGTTATGAGTAGATATTGAGGATGGACTTGATTTGACCTTAATCCACCTAATTTCAGAGGAACCTTATAGGAACTGGAGTTAAGATTTCTCAGGTCAAGTGACTTAATTCTTTGAGTCCGCATGTCTATGTTCACATGTCATCTTGATTAGTCGAAGTAGAATATCTCGTGCATACGCAGGATTCTTTTAGATAATGACCTGACTTGGACAAGCACTATGCACGTAGCTCTTCATTGATGAGGTGGTGAGGAGGTAGAATCCTTTAGCTTGGAGTAGCACACGGGTGGAAACATCCGTCCTCCTCTAGGGAGGGTAGTGCGTCTCAACCTAGTCTGGTGGTGTTGACATCTGAGGACAGAATGCTGTGGGTTGCAATAATGCTTCAAAAGAGGGATAGTCTGCTAGCTCAAGAGGAAAAACTCCTGATGTACATGCTGCACCTTGTATATAGTTCCAAAAAAATGCAAGAACTCCAAAAAAATCAGACAGGTTCAAGAAGAAAATAAAATACCTGTCGGAGACTGTATACTAGTAAAGAAATGCAGTTGGATGACTTGGCTACACTGGTCGGGCATCTCGGGATAGGTAGCTACACTGGCTACCATCCATTCTCTTCTCTACCCCCTCCTCTTGAGTTGGTCGCACTTGAACTTAGAAGGGAATACCCCGCTCCTCGAGGAAAGAGTTGCTGGACCGGGTTATTGAGTTACCTTGTTAGAGGAGGCTGGTTCCGAGCCATTTCTGATGTGGAGAGTTACAAATCACTTACACAGTACAAGTAAGAATCATAGTCATCAGAAATTTGCGTTTGAGGATTTGTTCTGACCTGACTATTGAGGAGTCTTGAATAGAAGACTTGTGGAACTTGAAGTCTGTTAGGTCTTAAGTTCAGGTCCAAATAAGGTTCCGCCACACAATTAATCCAAAGGTCGAGTCAGGCTCCATTTTTCAACTTTTGTTCATGACTTTGATATGGAACCCAAAATCATTTCACTCTTGCATGTCATTTAGTTGCTCGGGGACGAGCAAGGTTTAAGTATAGGGGGTTGATGAATCTGTGATTCATCACTTCAAAAGTCAAAAATAGAGCCTTGTTCCTGAGAAAATAGAGGCATATTTCCCTTTATATTGCATAAATAGCATTCATGCATACATTCATAATTCATACATTTTAGCAGCTCATTTGCATTTAAATAAGAAGCCAAAATCCTTTGTAAAACACCCATGCACTACTACTCTATGATATGTACTCCTTAGTTAATAATATAGGGAAGAAGTCCAAAAATCCCCTTTGTAAAATAGCCAATAAAGCCTGAGAACCCCTGTACACTAGAATGCACATTAAGCCCTCATGCAAACTCCGAATTAGGTCTACTTATTCTTAGAATACTACACATTAAAAGACCTTTAAAATGAGACTAATTTCATTGAATTTGGAGCTTGTATGAGAAAGTTGGGTTTTTGGGCCACTTTGTACACTACATATGTATATCTATGTATCCTTGTATTTATGTATCATATTTGACCTCATCTCCATCTTTGGTCAACATGAAACTTGTAGATCTCATCGAGATCTACAACTTTCATGTTTTGAGTTTTTCCAAATTCGGCTCCCTCTTCTCTCTACACGTGTCTCTTCTTCCAGCCACTCAAAGCAGGCCACGTGGCGCCATCTGGTTGCGCCACGCGGCCCGCTTCCCCTCGCCTCATCCGCATGCGACCTCAGCCGTTGGATCTCGCTTCAGATCCAACGGCCCAGCTCTGCCCACGCGTGCCTAATTCCATAGCCGTCAGATCTTCCCCGTGCTCCATCTTAACCGCACGTCAACGCCTCGCGCAGAGCGCGCCACGTGGCTCCACCACAACCCATCATCTCCGAGCCCCTGATCGAATCCTACACGTCCCCTTCCACTTTGATCACCACCGTTGGATCACAAGATCCAACGGTGGAGACCTCGTCTCCTACCTCCAGGCACCCCTCTCTCCCACGTCCCTTGCCTTGCGGTAGGGGCGCCCGCTTCCTATTCTTGGATGCACGTCAGCCATCCTCTCCGACCGCCAACACTCCCACGATGAGCCCCACTCATCCCTCTCCCTCGCTAGCTCCCTCACGCTCCACCACCTCCACCATAGAAGTCCCACGTCGCCCTCAAACCTCGCCTCGTCGCCAACACTGCCACCAACTTCACCTTATAAATACGCCATCACCGGCTGACTTCGCCCCCATCCGCCACTCCAGAGAGCTTCCCTGAGCTCCGACCTACCAATTGGTGACAGCGATTAGTTGAATCGTTGAGCGAAGAAGGGGTGTCATCTCCGGCGAGATCCACGGCCGCCACCGCCGTGTTGCAGCCTCCATCCGCGAGCTGCGTGAGCTCAGGCCATCTACCGACCTTCGAGCGACGACCTGGAGCTCAAACCTGAGCTCCATTCCCCAGGTAGATTCCTCCACTTCTCTCTGATCTTCTTCTGACTTTCTTCTTCGATTTCTTTGATTTAATTCACCCTCCATCGTTATTTTCTCGCTCCACCTCCGTCCCTCCGAGCTCTGCAACGGAGCTCCGATCCTCGCGCTGCCATTATCTTCGTCCATCACCATACCCCACCTTCGCTCGACGCCATCTCCGCCACCTGGGCGGAGCCCGATCACCGGATCCATCTCGCCCCGCCTTAGGCCTCTCATTTCACCTAGCACGACTCCACGAGCACGCGCACGCTTCGGCTATCTCCGCTAACCCCCTGCAGGTACACCCATCTCACTGGCCGGAAGCTCGTCGGAGCTCCCTTCGAGCTTCACCGGCACCGTGCCCCAGACCACCTCGCTCACTCTTGAGGCCACCGGAGGCTTCGTCGACCATCCGCGCATCTTCTGGAGCACCTCCGACTCGCCATCGACCTCCACTGACGACGGGAAGGAAGGGCGGAGCAGCAGCCCGATCGCCGGAGCCCCGCCTTCTCCTCCGCAGGAGGCGGAGGGCCGTCGAGGAAGAAGCTCCAGGAGCCGCTCGATCACCTTGATCGAACGGCCCGCAATCAGCCGCGTCACTCACCACCGGAGCTGCCAAAGACCGTAGGATCATCCTTGATCCCACGAACAGGAGAACGCCACGTCGACATCTTCAGCCCCGATCGAAAACCATTAGATCTATCCAGATCTGACGGCTCCTCACGTCGCCACGCGTCATCACCGCCATCCTTTGGATCGATCTTGATCCAAAGGCCCGCAGGCCGCCACGTCGACGAAGACCGAGCCTCGGCCCCAAGCCGAGGCTCGGTCGACCCGAGCCTCGCTCCGGACCTCCAAAGCCCCCGATCCTTGCTCCGAGCCGCCGCAATCATCCGAGCCTAGGCCGCCCACGTGAGGAGCACGTGCGGCCTGGGTAAATTGCACAGAGGCCCCTGGACCTTTTCATATTTGCAAAAAGGCCCCTGTGAAGCAGTCCCCACGTGAGGAGCACGTGCCCTGTGGAGATTTTGCACAAGAGTCCCCCACATTATAGGTAATTGCATTTTAGTCCATGTCTGCATATTTGCTTATTGTAATTTTAATTTCCTGTATTGCATTTATACCCCTGTGTTTGCACGCATCCCTAGGTTGCATTTTACATCATTTTGCAAATTTAAAAATTGCATTTTGTTGGGAATTTTGTCCTCTGTCTATTGGTCCACGTGTCATATTTTTGTAAGTTCAGATGAATTATTAATGAATTAATTGGTGAATTTTTGACATATTTTGCCCAGTGACACCTTTTGATTTATAGTTAATTCTCCGTGCCTTCAAAAATCATCAAAAATTCACAGTAGCGTAAGGACATTATTCTTAGCATACCATAAAAATTTAATGCCATTTGCACGCATATCGAGGCCTAAATAAATTGTTAAGTGATTTTCTTAGATTAATTTTAATTAATTCATTTCACAGTGAAATTAAGTTCTATTAATTTTCCTAGGTCCTTATCATTAGAGCCACCTAGGATAATTTTAGTTCTTGGAAAAATTATGGTTTGATATTTATTAAAAATTAAATACTGAAAATCACCCTGTCTGTTCATTTAATTCACAGTAAATTTATTTAGTGTCGAAAAATTCCAAAAAAATTAGTGTAGGTCATTTTCATCACCATTAATCATCTGGTCAATTTTCATAATTTTTGGACTTCATTTGATATCATAATTAAATTGAACATTAAATTGGCCTGCATTGTCTCCATAAGTCTGCATAGAAAATTAAAAAAGACCAAAAAAATTACTCCTCGTAAATCAACACTCGGATCCTTGCTTAAATTCACCTAAGGAGACAGATGCCTCCCTGAGATCGACCTTGGACTCCACCAAGTAAAAAAATTTGCCGCTTAAAATTAACTTCACATTAATCGATAAGTGGTTTTTGATTAACCCCTCGTATCCGACTGCAACGAATCACATTAATTAATTTGGACATTAATTTGACCGAATTAACATAGGGTGCGGGGCGGTTGTTAATTACCCACTCATTTCTCTCTGTTTTCCAAGAAATAATTTGATCGGAGCAAAGCCCTCCAGTCATGTTATCCCTTATAGGTGTTGGTTCGTGCAAGGAGACCCAATTGGAGCCCCAACTGCTTAGGCGGAGCAGCTCTAGGTGGAGCACCACCGCTCCAACCATCCGTTCATCACCGTTCTCATCGGAGACGTTCATTAGACGTGGAGCACCCTTCTGAAGTTGTTGGATCCCTTGGAGCACCGATCCGACCACCCGGTTGATGCACATCTTCGATCGAAACTCTCACGCTACATGTTCTTCTAGCAAGCTTCGCACCCGTTAGATCGAAAGGAGCTCCCCCAGATTAAATCTGAGTCGCACGATGATGCCTTTTTCCAGAGCGTCATATCAACTTTTGACGTGGATATGACACACAAGCTCACATGTGATCAAAGCCATTAGATCCACGTCCTAAAGACTCATCAGAACCGTACACACGTGCCTCCATTTCAGATGTCAAGTCTTTTCCAAAGATGCATCAAAGCCATCAGCCTCCTCACATGCCATTCACGTGTCACCGTGTTATATTTCCTTTTTACCCTAGCATGTCTTTTATTTTGTTTTAGTTCAATAAATAAAATGTGTAGTTAAGAAATTTTGCAGTCGAACCCCTATAGTTTCTTTATTTGCAGTCCAATCGAGTTTGAGTCATGCGTGTCCCCACGTGATTATTTAGGTTATTTTGCAGTATCTACCCTGAACTTCTCTACTGATTATGCAATGAATGTTATGTTTTGGTATTTTCACTTATACCCATGTGAGCTCTGAGTCATGTGTTGCACATTTATTTGGTGGATTAATTGCATAGAAGACCCTGTACATTCTTTCTTGTTAACGATTAGGCCCTCAAGACTTAATTTCTTTGCAAAAAGGTCCTTGTGAACTGTTTTTGACTATTTACCTTTTTATTTAATGCAATAAATAACAAAATAGACCTCAAAATTCTACAAAAATACCTATTACCTCCTGCTTGCTTGATATTTGTGTGGTAATTTTAGTTTACCAAATTGATTTCATTTGTATTATTTAAAATTTGAAACCCTTAAAAAGTGTCATGTTTGTCTTTAAAAAATCAAAAAAAATTGAAAATGTATTGAAAAATTCCACAAAAATTAATTAGTTGTATTTTATTATCTTTTATCTTCAACATTAATTTTGTTGAAAAATACCTTATAAAAACCATAAAAATTGTAAAACACTCAAAACTTGTAAAAAAATATATAAAATTATAGAAAAACCAAAAATAGTGATTTCAGTCTCTGTATATATATATATATATATATTTGTCTCATAAAAATTACTCCTAGAAATGTTGGACATTTTAATTATTTTTAACTTGCAAATTTCTCCTGGTTGTGTACTGTTTGTTCTCTTTATCATTGTTTGATTTTTAGAAAATTACAAAAATATTTGAAAAATCTACAAAAATTACCAAAAACAATATAAAAAATATAAAGCCCAAAATATTTTTATTGTAATTTTCTGATTGTTTTTGACATATTAGAACAATACAAAAAGAGCTCGTGTGAGTATTTTTATCATTTGTGCTTACTTCTATCTTATCAAAAATCAAAATTTTGAAAAATTTAAAACCACTAAAAAGCTTTTTATTCTTGAATACCTCCTACTCAACTTTTATTGTGCTCCTCGTGTTCGACCCTGATCTCTATACCAGGTAAATAAAAGTAGTGAAACTGCTTACGTTTGATCATTTTAACTCTTAGTGGTTTGACTTTCTCGTTGATTGATTTGATTGATTGAGGACAATGGCACATGATTTATTTATTCCACCTTAGTCTATCTCAGAAATTACGTCATCACTTATAAACGTATTCTCACTAAAAACTTAAAACATTTATACAAGACGATAACTTACCATGTTTAGAAGATAAGAGGAATGTCTAAAAACACTTGAAGAATTTAAATTCATGGTTGTCATGTTCGTGTTATATATGTATTGTGCTCAAATGAGGATCCCTTTGTAGGTACGCATAAACCCTCCATGTGGGTGGAGTTATTATAGATGATAATTCTAAAACCTTTCACATCCTCAACCTTTTAAAGGTATTTTTGGTGGATATAAGAAAATCTCTATAACTTATCCGCCTCTCTTCATTCAAGAACATCCTTTCCACATAGATGTTTTTATTATTAGATATCCTCACGCAGTGGAACATTCTAATCCCATATGGACAAGAGTCCATTTGTAAATTGAGATTTTATAAGGGTTTAATAAGCATGCCATTGCCCCCATTTTCTGGTGTTTTTTATTTTTTTTCAAAAATAAGGCCATGTATTTTCATCCCTATATCCCTTTAATATGTCATTCCAATTTCGTCAGAAACATAGACTCATATGCCCTTCCTCAAGAACAGGTCGATTACAACAATTCTAAGACTGTTAAAATGACCTATTCTAGAGGGAAGCTATAGGAGTTTTTGTTTCTGTTGAAATTGAAATGACATATTAGAGGGATATAGTAATGAAAATACAATACTTTATTTTTGAAAATAAAAAAGATCGGAAAGGGAGGGAGAAACCATGTTGGGGCAGCCTCATTTTTTCCAATTTATAATTACAAGATTACAAAATTACTTAGGTTTTCAATGCCTCCTCTTGATTTATATTTTGCATGATTCTTTTGAAGTGTTTTAAGTCTAGTTAGACGTGGATTTGTAAACATATTAACAAATTAATCTTCTGTGCTGATGAACTCTAGCTTGGAGTAGTCATTCTCTACTTACTCTTATATATAGTAATGGTGAAGTTTTAATGCATTTTGTTATTTCATAAAAGACTGGATTTTTTGTCTTGGGCAATGACTCACATGTTGTCGTAGAATATAGTTTGTTGGAAGAATAATTTCTACTTGAATATCATGTAGGACTCTTCTTATCAATATAAGTTCAACTACTACACTTGTGGAAATATATTTAGCTTCTTTAGAAGATGAGAAATTAACATATTCTTTTAGAATTTCATGATAGAACTTTAGATCCCATAAAAAATAAATAATCAAATGTTCTTTTTCTATCATATATATGTCAACACTATTCACAATCTTAACAACCTTGAAGATAATTACTTTCTACTGATGTATATTTATTTTGAAAATTCTTTCCACCCTGAACATATCGTGGAATCCTTCTTGCAGTTGTACAATGAAACTTGCTCAGTTTGCTTAGAAATCTTGATACAAAATATTTACTGCATATATTGTGTTAGGCCTCTTATTTGTCAAATATAATAAGTAGCTAGAAAATTCCAATAAAGAGAACCATATATTTTTTAGCTCCATCATATTTATAAAGTTTTATATTAAGGTCCATAGTATCAACTTTTAACTTTGTGATTGGCATATGAAATTTCTTTAGTAGATTATGATACTATTTTTCTTTAGAAATGAATACATCACCCTCTTCTATTTAATATTTTATATTAAAATGTAATCTTATAAGACATCATCTATCATCTCATAATTTTCTATTTCTTTTTTGAATTCTGCAATCATTTTGAAAGAAATATTTGTACATATAAAATCATTAATGTAAAAACATAAGATAAGAAAATTTTGCTTACCTTCTTTCTTAATATATATGGCTTCATAGAAACTCATTGTCACAAAAGTATCTATCAATTTTTTATTCTGTATTCGTAGTGCTTGTTTTAAGCCATACAAGGCTTTATAAAAGTAATACAACTTTTTTTCATTATCTTTGGAGATATCATTGAGATTGTTCAACATAAAACTATTCTTCAAGATCTCCATCAAGAAAAGAAGACTTGACATCAAATCGATTTAATAATAATTTCTTTTTAGCAACAAGTGTCAATATTGTCTTTCTAGTTTTCACGCGAGCAACCTGTGTAACTGCTGTAAATGTACTTTTTCTACCAAACTATGGTTTATGAAAATGAATGAAGCCATTTTCCAGTATTTTTGACTTTGTGAATCTATGTAATATCAATAACAGCTTTATCATTTTGGTCGAACAACAATCTCTTATGTACGATTCTTTATCTATAATAGAAATCTTTCCCTTTATTGATCGAATCATAATTCTTCTTTGGTAGTTTCTTCAAAAATTTTTAGCCCACAAAAATAAAGTAATAACAAAATAAAATGCATGATATCCTTTAAGAAACTGTACCTTTTGTTGATGATTTTCAGATATGATAATATTGTCCTGACTAGTCTTTTATTTAAAGAAAGAATATCTTCATTGTTCGAATTTTGTTCTTCATCTACAACTTGTTTTTGCAATACTATTAAGTATTCCTATTTCCACGAAGATATAGTCAATTTTCCTTCATTAGGTTCATATAGCCTCTAAGATTTATATTCAACACTATATCTAATATATATCATACTATGTTTTCATAAAAAATCTTGTTTAACACAAGCTTGTACATATGAAAATGAGATAGAACCAAAGATTTTAAAATGACTAAAATTCACATTCCTTTCAGACCAATCCTCATCAAGTATTTTATCAAACACTGCTTTGTTGGATACATATTCAATATATAAACTATAATATTTACTACTTTTTCTCAAAGTTTATTTTGATACATTTATCTTTATCGTGCTTATTTCCATATCATTTATTATACTAAGTGTTCCTTCGAGTACTAAATTATATTGATGAGAGCATCTTGCTTTCAACTCCTTGATTATTTGAGCAACACAAAAGTCTTAGAACTCTTACATGTAAAATTTCCTACTTGATCTATTCGAATTTTTTATTCTTCTTTTTTTTTGAGTAAGAACGAGGGGGAGCACTCCCAAGATGGGAGTCACCACACCACCAATTTCATTGATTTGCAAGAAGGTACATCAGTTGGATACCCAGAAATTATACAAAGCGTTACAGTGTCCCACAACATTTTCATAGTAAAAACGCTACCCCTTGAAAGTGGCATCATTCCTACCAAGCCAAATAGCCCAAAGCACCGCAAAAACTATGGAAACATCACCAGTGGACCCGACACCCACCGCACGAACATATCCCCAAAAAAGATCCGCACAGGAAGACTGCACCCATGGCAGCCCGAAAGAATCCCACACGTCTACCGACAGCCTGCAAGTGAAGAAGATGTGATTCACATCTTCCACACCATCCATGCATCTGTCACAAGTAACGTCCGTCGCGCCCAACAATCTACCCCTTCTGACCTTGTCACAAAGACGACCTCTCCGTAGACACCATAGGAACACTTTAATCCGGGTAAGGATCTTTGCCGCCCAAATAATCTTCAGATCCACGCATAGATCCTCGTCTCGCTCCACCACACCCCCACTCAACTTCTGGTACGCCTTCTTAACTGAGAACTTACCCTCCACCCACTCAAAACGGTCTGGCTCCCCCGACATCTCCCCGACCGGTGGAATCTCCGCAAGTAGCCGTAAAAACTCCTTCATCCTCTGCTCCGATAGAACCGCAACGAACCTCGGGGCCCAAGTACCAGAGTCCACAACCTCCGCCACCCGCGCCCCCTTGTCCATGGTCAGCGCCATCAACCTAGGGAAACGGAGCGCCAACGACCCCTCTCCCGTCCAGTCATCATGCCAAAATATGAAAAGAAGACCATTTCCCAACTGTGACCGAAGCAAAGGCCTCATGCCCGGTAGCACCGCACGGATCCCGCTCCACAGCGAAGACTCATGACGCCGCCTTGTCGCCACCAGCTCGCCCGAGACCCCATAGATCTTCCGCAGCAGCCGCAACACCAGCACGTCCGATGAACCCCAGATGCGCACCACCCCCTTGGCAAGCAAGGCCCTGTTCATACATTCCACATCCCTGACTCCCAACCCACCCTCTGAAACGGGTACAGCAAGATCCCTCCAAGCCACCAAGTGCAACCCCTTCTTATCCTGCCTTCCACTAGACCAAAAGAAAAACCTTATCAATGCCTCCACCTTCTTTCTGACCCCAACAGGCATCAAGCGGGTTGAGAAGAAGAAAATCGGAATGGCAGAAAGGACGTGCTTGAGCAGGGTAAGCTTCCCACCCTTGGACAAAGTGATAGCCTTCCACCCCTCCAACCGCTCCTCCAATCTCGGAAGAACACAGTCCCAATCGGACTTCCTCAGTCTGCCGTCAACCAAAGGCAACCCCGAGTAGAAGATGGGTAAACTACCCAAAGGGCAACCCACCCATTCAGCTAACCGGTTACTCTCGTCCTTCTGCATCCCAAGAGTTACCAGTACAGACTTCTGCCTGTTGATCTGCAAGCCAGAAAGGCATCCAAACACGTCCACCAAGACAACAGCATTGTGATTCTGCGCCTCCGTCTCCCCCAAAAAGATCAGTGTGTCGTCTGCATATTGCAGCACCGGGACTGAGATGCCCCCCATTGTGAACCCCTCACACCAGCTTTACTCAACCGCCCGCTGAAATAAGACCGCAAGACAATCCGCCACCAACACAAACAGAAGGGGAGCAAGGGGGCAGCCCTGGTGCACCCCCCTCTGCGGTTGGAACTAGCCACCCTCCTGATTGCCATTGACCAGAACCGAGCAGAAGCACGTAGTGACACACCTCTTAACCCAATCCACCCAAAGAGGCGGGAATCCCTTTTTCTCTAGCATTGTCCACAAGAATTTCCAGCTGACACAATCGTAGGCCTTCGCATAGTCGATCTTCCAAATCGCACCTTTCTTCCTAGATCTCTTCCATTCACGACTGACCTCTGATGCGGTCACGATACCATCTGTCATACATCGCCTAGGAATGAACGCGGACTGTGCAGGAAGGACCACGCTCGATAGAACACCTCTAAGCCTGCTCGCCAAAACCTTGACCACAATGAGGTAGATGCCATTATAAATCGATATAGGTCGGTAGTCTTCATCCCCCACTAGGGCCTCTTTCTTAGGCAGAAGAAAAATCAAGGCCCTGTTGACCTTCTCAAAACCCCTGTTGCCATCCCTAAATTCATTCAGAACCTCCAAAATTTCTCCCTTCAACAACTCCCAGAACTCCCTGTAAAAGGAAATAGAGAAACCATCCGGGCCAGGAGCCCCATCCGCATTTAAATCCCAAACCGCCCTGTGAACCTCCGCCTCTGAAAATTCTGCCACCAACGAGTCCGCATGCTGACCGGTCAACGACCCCGACCCCCGTCCGGTCCACCCCCAGCCATCCCCCACCCTCATCCTCCTCGAAGCACTGACAAAATGCTCCCGCAAGGCAACCCCAATGTTCCTCTCCCACGAAACCCTGCGGCCCCCCACCTCCACCTCATGCAGGAAACTCCTTCTCCTCCTTCCAGAAGCAACCGAATGGAAGAAGCGAGTGTTGGCATTGCCCTCCCTCAACCACTTCTGCCGTGATCTCTGCCTTCAATGGACCTCTTCTTTCCTGTCCTCCTGATATGCGACCTCCAACCAGGCTGCCCTCTCCTCCACCTCCTCCGAAGTCAACCCCCGATCATCATCGAGCCCATCCAGCCTGCTAATCCCCGCCTCCGCCTCCGCCCTGCTGGCCCTCCTCCTCCTAGCGACCTCCTTCCCATACAACAACAACAACCTCCTAAGAGCGTCCAGCTTTGCCACAAAACGCGACACTGCCGAACCCGAGACGAAGAACGCTCGCGAATGCTCACACACCAGATCCCGAAATCCCTCCTCCAATAGTCACTTCTTCTCGAACCGAAAAGAGAACCGAGCCAAGCGCTCCTCCCTAGATTACTAAAGAACCAGTGTATGATTAGACATCGTCCTCGGAAGAGCCCAATCCCTCGCCAAAGGGAAGGCCTCCCCCGCCTCAATCGACAACAGGAACCTGTCGAGTCTGGACCTGGACCTTTCATTCCTCCAAGTGAACCTGCAACCGGCTGCGTCCACAACTGACAAACCCAAAGAACGGACCACCTGCCTCAGATCAGCAGACCCAACATCCAAGCCACCCCCTGGCCTGTCCTCCGAGAACAAGGTGGCGTTCAGATCCCCACCAATGATCCGAGCTCCAACTCCCACCTCAGGCGTAACAACGTCCAAGTCAGCAGCCAGTCTGCCATCCTCCTGTCGGCACGGGCCGTACACGTTAGTGATGAACAGGCAAATACCATCCGCTCTACACCGTAGCCTCACCGACAATGTAAAACGTGAGACGAATTCCCCAGCAGGTCAAAAGAATCGGACCGCCAGCCAGTAAGAACCACTGGAAGCACCTACAACCTCTTTCACCGCCACCTGAAAGAGTTCCCCCTACTCATCTCCCTTCGCAGCTGATCATCCAACGACTGCAGCTTTGTCTCCTGAAGGAAAAAGATACCTGCCCCAGCCTCTCTCAACAACTTGTGCACCCCAAGCCTCTTGTCGGGCCGGTGATGAATCCACGATTCATCATCTCAATATCTTGATCTTAGCAAAATCCCCGAGTAAAATCCCAGAAAAATGTGCATAAATTCATTAAATAAAAAATATCTCTTGTAAATAAAACACACTAATTATTGTATATTAGATTGTACAAAATAAATTACACATAAAAAGCCGCAAAAATAAAGGAGTTTTATACATGTAAATAACCCAAAATTTCATGTATTTTTAATAACTTCATTTCAACTCCTTTTCGGCTAATTCTTTCTCCAACGTGTTCATATCAATGTATATAAAAATACAAAAATACAAAACAAAATTTACCTCAAATAAATGCTCCTAGATCCCAAAGGGAAAAAGCCGTAAAGACCAACTTCCAAGCCAAATTCCCGCTCCTTATGAACTCCAAATTCACCAAACTCACTTTTAAAGTTCAAGTTAGAAAATTATCTATCCAACAAAAGTGGTTTCATTAAAATCGGAGCTCATTTGCAAAAGTTGGGTTTTGAGACCTAGATGTACATTGTATATTATGCATATATTCATTCCTTCTTCATTTTTATTTTATCTTTTCTAATTACTAAAAATACAAAAATTTCATGATTGTGTTGTATTTTAATTGTAGTATTTTATTGTATTTTTCCATTATAAATATCTCTTCTTAAAAAGACAAAAAAATACATATTAGAAAAGCAAACAAAAAAATGTACATGTTGAATGTATTCCCTTGTAAATTCTCCACTCTTTTTTCTTCTCTTTTATTCTATTGTAATTAAAGTAGCCTACCTTATTTTATATTATTTATTTATTTATTTTACATTCTCTACAATAACCACCAATTCAACTCCATTACTCCACCATTTTTTCTAACTTCTAAATCAACTCCACCATTTTATTAACCTCCATCCCACTCCATCTTAATTCTAACTTCCATTTTTTCCCTCTTTATATACATCTCATTCTCCTCATTTTTGCCTTTGATCCATCTTTATGCGAGGAGAGCCTAGTTCCCAGAGTTGAATCGGTGACAGCGACGCAACCGCGGTCGAGCAACGACAGCCCTCTCTCCGATGAGATCCGTTGGTTTTTTGGCCAACATCGCAACTGCAACCGCGCGCTGATCGAGCTCATCGCACGCCGTCGATTCTAGCGAAGACCGTGCTCTCGTGAGCACACCATAGGCGATCGTCTCCATTGTAGGTAATGTTTCTTCTCATTTTATCATATTGTCATTTTTGCAATTTTTTTAGAACATCATTCCACCACACAAAATCCTTCATTTGTTTATATCTTTATCACATCACCACCATCTTCACACCCTCAATTTTTCCCTTCCTTTTTGTGTACATTTTATTTCCTGTTTAAAGAAAATTTAAAAAAAATAAAATTTTAAACAAAAAAAGACATTATAGCAGCAAAAAAATATAAAAAAAAACAAAAAAAAGAGAGAACAGAGGTGGAGCAGCAGCTCCAAGGCTGTCGCCCCACCTCCCCATCGCCATCACTGTCGTGTGCGGCCGACACCCCCGTAGCCGCCGCGCGGCTCCGCCGCCCACGCCTTCAGCCACACGCTACGCCGCCAGCGCGCGCCCTTCTCCGTGGCCGACCTCTCGACACCGCCGCCCCCAGCGGACCGCGCCACCGCCTCCATCTCCGCCACCCATGCCACCATTTTTCAAAAAAAAACTCTTGAAAAAAAAAGCAAAACTTTTTCAAAAAAATCTCTTCTTTGCTTTTGTTTGTAAAAAAACTTTTGAAAAAACCTTTTCTAAAACTTTAAAAAAAATCATTATAAAAAAACTAACTAATAAGTTGGTTTAATCCCTGACACAATTCACTTTCACACAAGACTAGTGATGTTCAAGAACACTTGGTTTATGAGGTCTTGAGATTTTGAGTTAACCAACCTTAGTTGTTAGGGTCTTGGACTTAATTATTCACATTTCCCTAGTTTGAAATATTTGTGTGCTATATTGCATGCTTAGTCTCTACCTTAAGAATATGATCAGCACCTCACATACACGACTGCAGTTATGATGAGATGAGTTGAAATTTCACTTGAGGATCTGGGATGAGGGATTTGAGTTTGGACTTGATTTGATGATGCTCGAGGATGGGATAAAATCAATGAAGGCTTCATGAAACATGAGTGTCAGCATCTTTAGCCAGTATGAGAACATGGTTCCTGTACTATCTCTTGACATTTACCTATGTGCTAGGGTGTGATAAAATAAAAAATGTTTATCAGTGTGCGCCAACTGTTGGTAAAAGCAGTGGAGCTAGCCAAAAATACTACAAAGCAATGAAATGTCAAACAAAAGCTCTCATTCCATACAAAGTCAATTATCAAAAGATCTTCCACCAAAGGCGAGCGCTCCCAACCATTTCAAAGTGTCCACTTGGACCACCGCTATTAGGACCAGGAGTCGGGCTTGCACCAAAAAAGGGCTCTGCATCGTAAATGCTACAAGTCTGGGGGTAGAAGGTATAATAGATACTCAAAAAATACACACCCCGGTGTACTCCCAAGAAAACAAGTGCAGACGACTCCAACTTCTCTTGATGGACGCACTGATCAACACCAAAAATATGCGTTGAGTAATAAGGCACTCGAGAGGATCCTTGTTCCAATGAGAGGGAGAGAAGAAATGACACAATCCTATGCTCTCCATCAACTGGTCTTCCATCTACACTTTCAAGTTTGACAACTAAAGAGACGGTGGATTGGATGCAAGAAATGGTTTATTCCCTAGTGTTGAGCATCGGGTTCGTAGGAGAGTCTCTTGGACTGGAACCTTGGGTGACGTTGTGACTCTACTCTTCTAACTGCGGTCAACACTTAAAGTCATATCCCTGCTATATATGTATACAAAGAGAGTCTGATGATTTGGGAAATTGGATACCTTTTGACTAGAGCTTGGTTCAGCTTAGAATTTTAGGATCTCTAAAACCGAGAGTTCTTGAACGGTTCAAGTCTTGTATTCACATGCACAGTCAGGGGTTAATCCAACTTATTCATTCTTTATTTGCTCGAGGACTAGCAAAGTTTAAGTATAGGGGAGTGATGAATCCACGATTCATCATCTCAATATCTTGATCTTAGCAAAATCCCCGAGTAAAATCCCAGAAAAATATGCATAAATTCATTAACTTAAAAAAATGTCTCTTTTAAATAAAACACACTAATTATTGTATATTAGATTGTACAAAATAAATTACACATAAAAAGCCGCAAAAATAAAGGAGTTTTATACATGTAAATAGTCCAAAATTTCATGTATTTTTAATAATTTCATTTCAACTCCTTTTCGGCTAATTCTTTCTCCAACGTGTTCATATCAATGTATATAAAAATACAAAAATAGAAAATAAATTTTACCTCAAATAAATGCTCCTAGATCCCAAAGGGAAAAAGCCGTAAAGATCAACTTCCAAGCCAAATTCCCGCTCCGTATGAACTCCAAATTCACCAAACTCACTTTTAAAGTTCAAGTTAGAAAATTATCTATCCAACAGAAGTGGTTTCATTAAAATCGGACCTCATTTGCAAAAGTTAGGTTTTGGAACCTAGATATACATTGTATATTATGTATATATTCATTCCTTCTTCATTTTTATTTTATCTTTTCTAATTACTAAAAATGCAAAAATTTCATGATTGTGTTGTATTTTAATTGTAGTATTTTATTGTATTTTTCCGTTATAAATATCCCTTATTAAAAAGACAAAAAAATACATATTAGAAAAGCAAACAAAAAAATGTACATGTTGTATGTATTCCCTTGTAAATTCTCCACTCTTTTTTCTTCTCTTTTATTCTATTGTAATTAAAGTAGCCTACTTTATTTTATATTATTTATTTATTTATTTTACATTCTCTACAAATAACCACCAATTCAACTCCATTACTCCACCATGTTTTCTAACTTCTAATTCAACTCCACCATTTTATTAACCTCCATCCCACTCCATCTTAATTCTAACTTCCATTTTTTCCTCTTTATATACATCTCATTCTCCTCATTTTTACCTTTGATCCATCTTTATGTGAGGAGAGCCTAGTTTCCCAGAGTTGAATCGGCGGCAGCGACACAACCGTGGTCGAGCGACGACAGCCCTCTCTCCGGTGAGATCCGTTGGTTTTTTGGCCAACATCGCAGCCGCAACCGCGCGCTGCTCGAGCTCATCGCACGCCGGCGATTCGAGCGAAGACTGTGCTCTCGTGAGCACACCATAGGCGATCATCTCCATTGTAGGTAATTTTTCATCTCATTTTATCATATTGTCATTTTTACAATTTTTTTAGCACATCATTCCACCACACAAAATCCTTCATTTGTTTATATCTTTATCACATCACCACCATCTTCACACCCTCAATTTTGTTCCTTCCTTTTTGTGTACATTTTATTTCCTGTTTAAAGAAAATTTAAAAAAATTTAAAATTTAAAACAAAAAAAGACATTACAACAGCAAAAAAATATAAAAAAACAAAAAAGAGAGAACGGAGGTGGAGACACAGCTCCAAGGCCGCCACCCCACCTCCCCATCGCCATCACCGTCGTGCGCGGCCGGCGCCCCCGTAGCCGCCGCGCGGCTCCGCCTCCCACGCCTTTAGCCACACGCTACGTCGCCAGCGCGCGCCCTTCTCCGTGGCCGACCTCTCGGCACCGTCGCCCCCAGCGGACGGCGCCGCCGCCTCCATCTCCGCCACCTGTGCCATTCAAGCCGTCCCCACCCCCCCCGGCCACCGCCGCACGCCGCGCCGCCGTCCCAGGCCGCCGTCCTGCGCCACCGCCGACAAGCCCTTTTGGGTTCTTCTCCTCCCGTGCAAAGCAGTGAAGAAGAAAGGTTATTTTCTATTGTTATTTTAATGTATGTATTGTATATTTTTTGTATAGTTTCTGTAATTGCATAATAGTCCATGTACATAACTTGCATTGTAGTTTTGTTTTCTAAATTTGCAAGTATAACCCTGCGTTCTCTTATTAATTTGGACATCAACTTTACGTCTTTTTATTCAATGAATAATGTCATTGTGTTGAGCATCTAATTTTCTACGTTCTGAATATTTATTTGTATTTTTGTGAGACATTGTGAATTAACTAAAATTGTTCAACTGAAATATTGCATATTTTATCCAAATTGAGCTGTTAAATTTATATCTCACTCACTGTTGCTCTGAAAATTCCACAAAAATTAAGAATGACGCCTTGATATGTGCTTAACTTACTATCCACATTTCATCCAAAGTGGAGTTATCTTGTGCCTGAAATAAATTGTAGAGTGATTTTAGTATTTGACTTTTAATTAAATCCACATCCATTCTTTTCATGAAATTTCAACTCTTCTGGATTGCTTATATAAATATCTATTGGAGATAATTCGTTCTATGGTTAATTTGATATTGTGGATTAATTAGGAATTAATTACTCATTGTCACTATGTTTTCACTAAAAAATACATAAAAAATTCATACTTTGTCAAAAAATTCCAAAAATATTACGTAGGTTTGTTGCATCATGTTTATGTTCCAGTAAATTTTTCATGATTTTTGCTTACTGTTTGTATGATAAATTGCAAAAAAAACCCATAAAAAGTATGCATTTTTCATTATTGCATTTTAATTCTGAAAATTACAAAAAAATGTGTTTTGTATTCATCTCTGGATTATGACTCTAAGAAAAATATAATTTAGCTGAATTGGATTACTTTGACATTAAAATTAATTTGGCTAAGTTGTGTGATTTCTAAGTACTTAATTCACCCGCATTTTGTATTTGGCATTTTATTTTGCATAAAAAAACTAAAAAATATACCGCTTGGAAATCTAGACCTAAGTTTTTAAATTAAACCCAAGTTGTTCCTTTGCCTCCCTGAGTTCGATCCCGGACTTGTCCGGAATATAAATTAAAGCCGAGACACTCTTCACGGAGATTTTTTTCTCGGTTCTGACTGAATCGGTAAGTACACGTACTACAACGTGACCGAATTAATCATCGTATTTAGCGACTCGTCAGTCGGCCCAAGCCCCTCACATTAATAGACAACAACTTCATTTAAGCAACCGAGCATCCATCTTCGACGAAGGAATAACCCTCAATCGGCGTGCCATTCCCCGATCAAGAGCAGCAAAGCGGTTCCTCAATAGGATTGCCGACCCCCGCGCTGACAGCCTCAGCCGCAACCCCCGACGCCAACGCTGCCCGTAATGACACCCTCGCCAACTTCCCCGACCTTCTCCTCCCACCCCTCTCCCTTTCAAAAGCCAAACCGAACCGCCGCCCCTTCTCTCCCCCAACCGGGAGAGACCGCCCAGAGCACTCACCCCCAACCATGACGCAGATACCCATAGGCGACGGAGGAGCCCCCACCACGCCCCTAGCCCATCAACGACTTCAACATGAGCCAAGCACCCCCCACCACCAACCCACCTGCCGCCACCACCTCGGTCGGCAGGACCCCCCCCCCCAAAACTCAACACACCCCTCACCCACAAGCGGCCTCCCAACAGCAACAACCCCCCTCAGCTCAGGCGAACCCCCAACCTCCACCACCAGCCCCAGGGACACAACTGCCACCTCCCCCACGCACGAACCCCCAACCGCACCACCCGCAGGACCCCAAGACAGAGGACCCGACCTCGAAACCCCCACCTCAAAGATGGTACCAGAGTGAACCACCGGCTTCGGAGGAAGAATCCCGTTGAAGGGTCGACCCACATCACAAGATATCCCCCTCTCCACGGACAACGCCCCCACCACCGGAGCCGACGCAACACAAAGGCGAACCGACCCGCCACCACCCACCCCCGATGGAGCCTCGGGCACCGAGATGTCCCCCCTGTGCCTCCCGGCCCCCTACAAAGCTGCCCAGACATCAGCAGCCACCAGCTCAAGCAAGACCCTCCTGCCATCCAGCCTCAACTCCCACCAGCCCATCTTCTCCGCGCCAACCGGCCTCACCCGAAGGAGAACGTCCATAGGTTGTCCCGGATTACAACCCCAGGTATTGACAGAGTCAACGACAACAACATCCTGCAACAAGGTCGAGATGCGGTCCTTCGACCTCGCCCTCATCGGCAGCTCCCTGACCACGACTTTCTCCATCCAAGCCGACACAACCACAACATTCGAGTCCCGAATCCTCCGCCATTTCATCTGCAAAAGCACCAGCCACCGACCCACCCAGCAAGGCACATTCCTCTGGCGCCTGAAGCCCCCTCGCCAGTGCTCGCCACGGAGATAGCCGCGCCACGTCACCCTTGAAAGCTGCCTTTGACACGAACCCCACATCAGATGTCGCCAAGAAGAGGGCCTCCTCCCCAGCACCCTCAGCAACCAACATGCTGCCAGGGCAAAACAACAGCGGGCAGGATCGCCGAGAGTGGCTGAAACCACGGCACGAAAAACAACGAAGAGGATCCTGGCACGCCCTCGCCCAATGATCCAACGTACCACACCAGAAGTAGCCCCTGCCGAAAGGGGATAGCAACGGAGGAGGCCCCCGCACCCGCCCAGAAGACCTAGCTGCGCGCCGCCTGCGCCGACCTTCCACCACGCACCACTCCTCAGCAACCCCACAAACAGCCTGTCCAGATCCCCCTTCCAAACCACCGCTCCCAGAGGCGGAGGAGCCACGCTCACCCCCCCAGCGAGCGCACCACGAGAGAAAACCACGCCCAAGGACTCACGGCCGCCGGCCACCGGTTGCCGGCGAGCAACATCAGACCTCCAACGCAGCCTGGGTCGCAGACGAGCGATATCGAAGGCCCCCTGAGGCACCTTCGACCGCGAGCGAAAGAGCCCCAAACCATGGAAAGAACGCCGCGCTTGAGGCCGCACTCCACCAGAGCCACCCCCAGCGCCACGGAGCGTCGGCAACGGAGCCGCGCGTCCCCCATCCTGGATGCGCGAGACCATCGCCATCGCAAAATCGCCGCCATCGCGTGCCCTGGGTTAGCCCCACGCCTAGCCTCGCATCTTGCCTCACGAAGCGACATCCCCTCGCCTTTTATTCTTTTTTTACATTGTTTCTCAATAAAAGCTTTAAACTTGAAAAATAGGTACGATTTTTGATTTATTTTAAAAAAGTAATCATTCTAGTGTAAGCATCATAAAAAAGTACAAAGTACATGCCTCTGTTGAGTGATGGACTTTGGGTTGCTTTGCAAACATATGCTTGTATTATTTCAAGCATAGATATTGTTCTCTAAGATGTTTTACATGTTAACCTTTGCATCTTTCTATACACATACATTCTTCACATATTTTTATTTTTCTTTATAAATATAAATCCAATGACCAAAATTTTTGTTTGAACAACATGAGACTTGTAGAATTTAGATGTTAACTCAAATGGCATATCATGGAATCGTCTTTGTTTAAAGCCTTTAAAGCATAATATTTTTATAAACATTGATACTAGACATACTTTATTTAGAGCTAGTTTATTTGAACTATATTTTATGAAATGCTTTATCTTCTTCTTTTTATAAATGTTTTTTGCATATGCCATTATCAAACCCTAAAGAATGGCTGGTATTTACAAGTTGCCCCAAACTTAGTAGATTTTTAGTTAAACCAAGAAAAAAATAATGAATAAGTTTAGAGGTATCTTGCTTTGTCTAGACTACAATGATTCCTTTACTTACAAATTATACCCTCTTTCAAGGTTTACAATGTATTTTTATTCATTGTCATGAGGCCATTACAACCACTATCCTCTATCGATATATCAAAGATCTTTAAACTTTTCCTCACGCAACAGTAATGTAATGGAATAGATGCCTCATCTTTGTGACACAATGAGTCATCGTTTTGAAACCAACAATTCTTTTTAGAGTAAAGGAATCTACCATTTTTACACGAAAACCTACAACTTTCATATTTTTACATGGAAATATCTTTTTTATCTATAATATTATCTCTATAGCATTAGACTCCGTTTGTAACAGTATAAACTTATGAAAAGAACTCTTGAATAGTTTCACTTAAGCAGGAGATGGTTAAGATCTCTCTTTAACAATTGAAGTTCAAAAGATATTACCATGGAATGTAACTAGAGTTCTTTCTTTAAAATATCCTATTATTCTTTGGAAGGTATAGTAATGCGAAAAACGTTGGATTTGCTAAACCCTTGCTGTGTGAAGAGAGGTATTTTTGCATACTTCTTCTTTTTCACGTTGAGTTCTTTCTTATTTCCTTCGCTCAAAGTTGTTAGAGCATCCACATTGTTGGCCTCCTCATGACCTTCTACAACTAGTTCGCATAATCTAGTAGAATGAAAAACGTTTTCAGGTAAAGACTCAAATAACTATGATTTTCTTCATCGAATATATAAGTACAATTTTATGTATAATTGAAAAAACGTATGCTAGAGGCTGATGACAAGATGCAGAGAGTCAAGAAAAGATTTCAACAAGGGCATGCATGTATCATAAGGTTGATACTTTGTCACAGGTAACAAAAGAATGTTGGGTAATATAAGTGAGTTATGGGACAATGAATAAAGTTCAAACACAAGGAATGACTGAAATTTGCACACATATTCTCACTAGAAACTTAATACCTTAAAACTTATAAAAGAAGACTTACAATTGTTATAAGAAGAGATAAGAGACTTACAACACTTGGAAAACATGGATTCTTGTGATTGTTATGTTTATCTTGTGTTATGTTGTAGCCACGTTGTGTTTAGTGAGGATCCTATAATTGGTATTCATTGTCCCTCCATGTGAGTGGATATAGCTTCGATGAGAATTTTAAAATTATTCTCCTTCTCAATATTTTATGGATATTTAGGATCGAGATTTTCGATCCATCTCTCTTCATTCTAGAATATCCTCTGTAGAGATTCCATCACATGTGTTAAAATATTCTAACCCTTAAATGTATAAGGGTCTGTTTGTAAGAGTAATTTCTGTAGGAAGTAAATTATAAATTAGTTAGACTGTCACCTAAAAGGACCAATCATTTTCTAGGAACGCTTCAACGGTGGTGGTTTTTAATTTAATTTTTATATCAATCTTTTTTGGCGTAGTTTGATAACGGACACATTTTAGTCTTTGAGTGTACCATTCATATTGGTTTTATGTATACACGTGCGAGCATTATAACGTACAAGGGCAGATTTTCAATGTTATCTGAATTCAAATCATATTCGAACTATATGTAATTTTCACCATTTATTATCTTATCCAAATTATAACGCTCCAACCATTTTTTGACCCAAACAAATCGGTGCACATCGGCCCTCACTGTCTACGGTGCTCAGTGTCGTGATCTAGTTTGCTATTACACAGCTCTATTGTTAAAAGTATAGGGAGTAGCCACGTAAAAGTCCTTCTCGAAAGCCTGGTGGAGACACTGGAGAGCATTAAAATCGAATTCAAAGACGATGCACCGCCTTAACAAAGTTGCTTAAGTGGGGCTCACGTCGAGACCAAAATTCCTGGTTGGGGCGCTTCGGTAAAGTAACGGACCCGTCGCGGTCCGGCTTGCGAGAGGATGGAAGAGGCGATGGTGGAGGCGACGTGCCTTCAGAAACCGACGGCAAAATATTCACTCAGGCAAGGAGAGAGAAATGATGCAACCTCCCTTGGAATAGAAAGAGAGAGGGAGGGGGCGCGAGAGAAAGAAGGAGCGGTAGAGATTGAGAGAGAGAGAGAGAGAGACAGAGGGAGGGAGAGAGATTGGAGGAGCGAGAGTGATGGGCATAACAAACAACTAAGTGGCGTCCCATATTCAGACCCCGGCACTGACCCCAGAAGAGAGACGGAGAGAGGGAGAGGCGATCGGTTGTCATTGAGGATCGACCGGTGTGAGCCTAACGAACATGGGGAGCTGCTCCGATCATCTCTGATCATCTCTGAGACTGCATAGGCGATCACAACTGCACGACTCCGCGATCGATCGTTGATGGCGTCACCGGTGAAGTTCCTGTTCTTCCTGGTCCTCACAAGCATTGTAGGATGGCTCGTCTTCATGTAAGCAATCATCGTCTTTGCTTTTCAATATTGTACAAACAATAGACACCCGTCACATTTCACCAGAAAGGTTAGGAATCTTTTGATCAAGTTCGAATTTATATTCGGAAAAAACTGACTTTATAGATCTTTTCTAACATGGTCATTTATATTGGTTTCTAGTTTGATTGCCATGCTATCTAAAATGAAAATGAGTATTATACAAGGTTGTAAAAGTCGATAATCATTATTCGATTGGTCGAGTCACTGAATAAGGATTAATCGACAGTTGGATGATTAATCAGATTTAGTCGGTTTTTTATTTTTTTGAGCGAAAAAGAGTCACCTACCTTTAAGCTCCTATATAGGATAACTGTGGGATTGCTCCCATGTCCTAAGGAGTTTAGGGAAACCAAGAAATCAACCCAGTCAGATGTATAGATCCCATCAGCAAGTGCCGCTGCACACACCTTCTTAGCAACATATTACCCAAAAAGAGGTGCTCAATACTCTCCTCTTCTACCAGTCAATGCTCTCATTGAGACGGTTCCTTAAAAGCAACCAAATAAAAATATGGACCCACAACGGGACCTTCCAACTCCAAATGTCAATGAACTAATTAGAAGCAAATATCGAATAAAAATCCTTTATTGAGTAAAATACCATATATTCCTTTCCCAGCGTGAAATGTCCATCAACTTAGGGCCACTGATCGACAAAGTTAGCTAGTCTCTCGCAAGTTGGTAGAGTCTTTAGAAGTTGCAAGAGCTCTGCAATATGCTGATTTCATAAGGCGAAGCGAAAAAGACGGAACCAACTGCTACCTCCTGGTAATCTCTCAGAAAATAACCTATGTCAGCTATTAAGGTGAAAAGTCCGGGGAACTTACACATAAAGCACCTCGCCTAGTCCAATCATCAGTCTAAAAACGAAAGCACATCCATCACCGACAATGGGTTTCATAGTGACATTACATGAGGAAGCACAGAGCAATCCTATTCCAAAAATTGGAAGGCAAAGATACAACAACTATCTGTGAGGAGGGGTCAAGAGACTTCCCATAGATCGAGCGTAAAGGTAAAGTTTTTGATCCTCCTCAGATTTTGGCAACCCACTTTGACAATAAAACATTATTCATCACCTCCATGCTTCGTTTCCCCAACCCGACCGCCCTTCAACACCAAAGTCTTCCTCCCCACCAAAGGCATCCCTTGAGACTCCATGGAGGAAGCCTCTAGGAAATGTCTCATAAGCGCCTTCAAACTCCCCTTCACCCCAACAAGTAACAAGAGCATAAACAGGAAAAACACTGGGATGGCCAAATGAACCGTCTTCAAAAGCAACGACCGATCATATCTCTCGAGAGACAATTTGCACACAAACTCGCCAACTTCTTGGCGTGGTGAGCTGTAGAGGAATGTCGACGGTACTTGAAATCTTCGGAAGGGTTTCGACGTTGAAACTTAACAAGGAGAAATTTGAGTTTGTCACTTTTGGCATGGATGAGGACGAGAGTACGAGATGTGTAGTTTGGTTGAGATCCCCCAAGGCCACTTACCACTGTGATACCTGTGTATTCTTTTGGTGGTAGGGAGAATGAATATGTGAGATTGGCTACCAGTGATTGAGAAGTTGGAACAAAGACTGGCAGGTTGGAAGTCTATCTGCCTATTTAGAGGTGGCGGACTAGTGTTGCTGAGATCAATGCTTTATGCAATTCCTATCTTTTTCCTCTCTTCCATGCTATCGGTTGGGGTGAGGAAGAGACTTGAGGGCATCATGATTGATGAAATTTTTTTGGTCTTCGTCGGGGAGGACAATTGGTTTTGCGCTGGCTGATTAGAAGACGATCACATGCTCTAATGGTGACGAAGGCCTTGGAGTACACAACTTGGAAGAAATGAACGAGGCTCTTCTAAGCAAGTAGATCACACGTATATGGGGAGGCTGTGACAGTCTGGCGTGCAGTATTATCTGTAAGATTTATGATTCCAACATCTCCCTCCCTTGCAACGGGGAGCTCGGGCTGGCGCTGTTCTACTTCTGGAGAGGTATTTATGGCATGTTGTAGGAGATTCATCTATTTTTGAGATTAATGCTTGGGGACGAGAATAGTTTCAAGTTCTGAACTGATGATTGGTCTGAGGGTGGGATCTTGGGAGTAAGGTTTCAAAGATTGATGTCGCGAGTCACTAATCAAGAGGAGTCAGGGGATGAGGTTTAGGATGGCCACTCATTTTTTCCCACAATTTTGTTCGGAGCTTTCAAATCAGCGTTTGGAGGAGTTGTTACTTCTGAGTTGATGGAGTGGAGGGACCCATTGAAGGTCGAGACTATTGGTGCTGGTGTGATAATGTTTTTCAATAGGGAAAGCTTATAGACTTTGAAGGGCCTTATGATCTTTGACCCTGGAGGATGCGTGGTTGTCTGCAGAAGAATATGAAGGTGGAAAGTTCCAACTCTTGTGAAGGTTTTTCTGTGGACACCTAGAGATGGAGATGGGGCAAACATTGTCGAACTCTTTGGGTGTGGTGCCTCCCTCGAGAGTTGAAAATGTGGGCTTATGAAGATTCTGTCCTGGAATGTGAGGGGAGCGGGAAGACCGGAGAAGAGGTTGGCGATCTGGGAGTTGTGTATGGAGGCTCTGGCAGATGTGATGCTGTTGTAGGAAACAAAGATCTCCCAATGCTTTAATGACATGTGTGGCTCGTTGGGGTGGAGAGGGCGAAAGAATGAAGAGTGTTGGAGGCCTCGAGGGCCTCAAGTGGGTTGGCGATGGGGTGGACTGGAGACTGTTTTGAAATTGTGGAGGATGTTATCATGGGACGACACTCCATCTCGGTTCTGCTGATGCGCAAAGCGGGCGGGCTCCAGCTGCTGCTAACCAACGTTTGTGGACCGCATAATGGCGTGACAGGGTCGGAATTGATGGAGGATCTAAGTGAGCTCCGTGAGAGATACCCTCATGAGATGTGGATTGCTGGGGGGACTTCAACGTCACACTGCTCTTGGAGGATAGGCTTCGTATGCGCGGGGGTGCCGATGCTGGCTCTACGAGGTTGAGGGATTTCATTGCCGAGAAGAGCTTGCAAATATTCAATGCCGAGGGATGCCAGTACACTTGGCGGAATGCTAGGTCGAGATCACGGGTTGACTGTTTCCTGGTGTCCCACGAGACGACGGCGTGTTTTCTGCTGGTGGATGTGCATGCTTTGTGTCGGGTCCACTCCGATCACAACCCGATCCCGTGGTCCTCCCGGGAGGATGTGGGGCCGAGATCTTTCTTCAAATTTGAGCAATCCTAGCTGCTTGAGGAGGGCTTCCACGATTTGGTGGTTGAGTTTTGGCAAAACACGGACCTGGAGGGGTCGGTTTCAGTGGTCATGGCTCGGAAGCTTGGGATGTTGAGAAAACGATTGATTGAGTTCAAAATATACAACCGGGAGCAGAGGCGGAGGTCGAGGACAAAGGCCCAGGAGGTCGTTGCTCGGTTGGATGCGGTAGAGGATACGAGGGAGCTGTTAGCTGAGGAATTGGAAGAAAGGTGCGCCTACATGAACCAGATGCATCTGGAAGACAAAAAGACGAAGGTGAAATGAAGGCAGAGGTCGAGACATAAATGGTTGAAGGAGGGAGATAGTAACACATGTTTTCTCCACTCTGTTGCTAGTGGTAGAAGACGCCGAAGCCTAATTAGGCGCATAGAGGTGGGAGGGGAGAGGACGACGACTGATGCAGAGATTAGGCGACGACCATTGCCTCAAATTTCAGCGAAATTTGGTCGAATTTCTGTCGAATTTCGATCGAAATTCGACCTAAATTTCGTTTCGGTCGGTCACCAAAATGGTGACTGAACCCGACATTTAAGGCCTTGACAACGGCTAAGGTCACATTTCGTCTGCGTTCTCCAGGAGAGTAAGAGGGGAGGGCTGGGGGTGGCGAGGGCGGGGTGTGGTGTGCATCTCCAACAAGGAGGCAGAGAACCTGGTAACACCTATCACAGAGGAAGAGGCTAGGCGGGCTCTGTGACAGCTTAATGCGGATGGGGCGCTTGGTCCGGATGGGTTCTCGGTGTTCTTCTTCAAGGAGTTCTGGGAGTGTGTCAAGGGGATGTGATGACGGTCCTGCGTGAGTTTGAGGAGGGCAACCTCAACTTTGAGAGGCTGAACAAGGCGCTCCTTTTCCTGCTACCAAAGAGGGAGGAGGCGGTGTATGGAGGACTTTGGGCCTATCGCATTATCCAATGCAATCTACATGCTCGTGGCCAAGGTTCTGGCGAACCGCCTACGAATGGTGATGTGGGACATCGTTTCGGACGAGCAGACAACTTTTACCTCGGGTAGGCAGATGGCTGATTTTTGGGTCCTAGCGTCAGAGCTAGTGCTGGATTGGAAGAGGGAGGACCAGAGAGGGGTGATGTAGAAGGTGGATTTTTCTAAAACGTATGACTGTGTTGATTGGCACTTCCTTTGGCGGTTGTTACATAAGAGAGGCTCTCCTGTCAAGTGGATTGGCTGGGTGAAGAGATGCATCACAATGGCATCCTACTCGATGTTGGTGAATGAGCGATCGAAGGGGGGGGGGGTTTCCCGCCTCAATGAGGGGTGTGGCAGGGTTGTCCGTAAGTGCCGCTCCTATTTGTCATAGTGGCAGATGCTTTGGTCGTGATGATGAGGCTGGCAATGGAGGATGGTTTTTGCGCGGGGTACAAGAGATGGCATTTCCATCCCCATTTTGCAGTATGTGGATGACACAATGTTGTTTATTGATGGAGACCCGGAGCATGTGAGAAATTCCTCCAGCATCATGGATATTTTCGGGGAGGTGTCGAGGTTGAGGTTGAACAGGAAAAAATCGATGGTCATCCTGTTTGGGGTCACATAGGAGGAGATCAGTGCTCTGTGCCAGGTCCTTTGTTGTCCGGAGGGATCCCTTCCCACCTCCTATTTGGGTCTACCCCTAGTTGCTGGTCAGCTGCGGGTGGCAGACTGGAGGGTTGTAGTGGACAGGGTGGAGAGTAAGATGGCTGGGTGGAAAGCTAGAACTTTGTCCAAGGGCGGAAAATTTGTCCTCCTTAAACATGCTCTCTTTGTGATACCAATTTTCTCTTCTCCATACGTTTGCTGCTGCTAAGCGCACAGAGGAGGTTGGAGGGGCTTATGAAGCAATTCTTTTGGTCCAATGGTAGATAGGAGGGTGGGGGATTGCACCTGGTTGGCTGGGACATGATGACGTTGTCGAAGAAGTTGGGCGGCCTAGGGGTCCTTAATTTGGAGCGCATGAACATGGCCCTACTGGCAAAGTGGACCTTTATATTATGGGGGAAGTCAGATGACTTGGTTTATAGCGTGATGCGGAGCATTTATGGTGTCAAAGGTCAATGGAGAGGGGAGTCTGGCAGGCGGATGTCGTCTCTTTGGAGAGGGATAACAAGAGTGCTATCAGAGCTGGACGAAATGGTGAGACCGTTGTTAGGGAATGCGCACAACTTCGCATTTCAGGAGGATGGCAGGGTGGGTGAGGGCCCTCTAAGGGATAAGTACCCACGCCTATATGCCATTGCAACCATTAAGGGGCCCTGATGCACCAACTCTGGTTGACAGGATCTTGGTGCCCTGCTTTTGTGGCTGCGTTGTCGGACCAGAGGTGTGAGGAGGTCGTCGCCCTCTTAGGGGACCTGACGGATGTCGAGGGCCCTGGTGGGGGCAGAGACCATTTTGTGTGGAGAGAAAGGAACTTTGTGATTAAAAAGGCATACAATTTTTTCTGCAGCTTGCAGGGGTCGCAACAGGGGGAGGAAGATCAAATCTTCAGGCTTATATGGGCCATCAAGGTTCTAATGAAGATCAAGGTATTCATGTGGTTGGCACGGCACAAACGTGCTTTCAAAGGTGCGCAGGGAGAGGATACTTTGTACGGAGGAGACCATCTGTGACAGATGCGACATCGAGCAGGAGGATTCAGAGCATATCTTCTTTAGGTGCAACTCTTCACGCGCAGTTTGGGAGCAGGCGGACGCGTCCTGGCTTAGGTTGGGGGACGACGGGTCCTTGGAGCTCGGTGAGAGCGGCTTGTGGTAACTCTCAGGAGAACTTGGCTATTCCTTTTGTCTTACTTTGGACCATCTGGTGGGCGAGAAACAAGACAATCTTTCAGAACCGCCCGTTTCTGTGTGACAACGTGTTGGGCCACTATATGGCTTGGGTGCATCTGTGGCAAGACCTGCAGTTCCGTTTTTTTGGTTTCTTTAAATTGTGGGTTTTGGTGCATATGTGACAAGACTTGTATCTCCTGTGTGACAATGTGTTGGGCCACTAAATGGCTTTGGTTCTGTTGAATCATCTGTTGTAATCGTTTTTTACTTTTGATTGAATAAATTGTGGTGGGTTCCAATCTTGGGACTGCACCCACTTTCATCTAAAAAAAGTTTCCTTCTATATAAGATCCCTTATACCTCCCGAATAAGACATCTCATTGCATTATCTCATATTTCTCCACATGGATTAACCGTTTTCTATATATTCTTCTGGAGGATTCGTCTAATGGCTTTGTTGTGGAAATCTTGCTAGAAGGATTCAAACTTTAGTTGGACAGTATTATGCAGTTTTGTGATTATTTGAGTGGATTTTGAGCTTGTAATAACCCTTGTGGGGGTTGTGTTAGGTAGCCGGCATCCAACGTGGAAAATAGTCGGATCTTTCAATATGGATTTGAGCAAGAATTCATGTAGCCGACCCTACTTAAAGTGGGAGAATGCTTCACTATGTTTTTGTTGTCGTGGTAAAGAAATTGTATCCCTGAAATCGACTACCAACCTTGAGTACTTGAAAAGAGGATCCTTGCAGTTTTTGAAAAAGGACGTAAGCATGATGTTCAACTTGTCAAGCAATCCTGTTTATTATTTTAGTCAAATTAAACAGAATGCTGCGATATATTTGAACATCATAATTATCACCATTTTTTGTTGCATCATGTTTTGATGTGTAGATGTGAATCGTGATTACGGCAATATGACCTTTGGTTGAAATGCTATGTTTTCGCAGGTTTGCCTCTCGATTGATCGCATGGCTAATGGGCCGAGTTCTAGGAGCAGTTGTGCAGTTTAGGATTGCTGGATGCAACTGTTTGAGGGATATATCTATTAAGTTTAATAAGGTATGTTTCCCTCCTTCAAAGCTATTTGGTGCTTAAATCTAATCCTTTTTATTTTTTATGGATCAAAGATTCAGTCCTAACATGACATGCTCCAAGGATTATCAACTTTATTAAATTAGTAACTATGCGTAATTTCCAATAATCTTGTTCAAAATTTCAATTTGGTGCAATCCTCTATCATTACGGAAGCAAGGACTTAAAAGATGTGGTGAACCGGGGTAGGCTGTCATTGAGGATGTGGTGCAAGCCTCATTTTTAATGGAAAAACATAGAATTAGATGTAAGGATACTATTAAAAAATTCTGAAAATCAAATTACACTAGAAAATGGCATCTATATATCTTTTTCAATAACACGTAAGATGTCAAGATTGGATTTTAATGTTGAAGTTGATGATATACATGATGTTAGTAATCGAGCTAACCAATGCCTTTCAAAGATTGATTCACAAGAGTTTCACAAAACAAAAAATAATATTATGTCATCCTCCCCTCTAACCAAGCATCACCTAGGTCTTTCTTCTTTCCGTTATTACTGTGTCAAAAAGTGAGAGACTCTTCAAGGCACCATGGGTCTAAAAACATCAAATGTGCTCGACACTCAGTCATGGAAACACACACACACACACGAACGTGTTAGAAACTTGAATCTCAAGTTAGGTCCTGCATAAGCATGCATGTTTTGATGAAATGAACTTGTGTATTTAGTTTGAAGCTAGGTCAAAAGAAAGGAAGCTATAGGACTAGGAAAACACACAAGCATAAGCAACTCAAGTTTAAATGAAGAAGTAGTGCTCAAAGGAGTTCAAGAATAAGGAACCCAGGCTCAAGCTTAATGAAAGGAACTCAAACTTAAAACAAAATTGAAGGCTTTTCTTTTATCAAGTCCTATATCTTGTACCTCTCTCATAGTGTTATAAAGAACCTCAAAGATATCTTGAATCATGCATACTTTTTAGAAATAAGTTCAACAACTTTTCGGTGTGTTTTAGTGACCTGATCGAGTGTGACCGATCGATCACTTTTGATCATTAGCTAAATCCGATCAATCGACTTTTTTGACTTGATTGACCACTTTTTTGAATTCTGATTGCTTAAGTTTTTTGACCTAATCGATCACTTTTAAACAAGCATTCCATTGGTTAGTTCTTGATTAATCAACTCCACTTGACCGATCGATCACTTTTTGAATTTTGTAGATTAACTTTTCTTTTTTCAAGTTCATAAAAGGGGAAACACTTGTGAGTTGTCCTCCCTCAAAATATTAATAGCAAAACGAAAGACTTACAATAGCCAGGTCCCGAGGAGAGGCTTAGTAAGATGAATTACATTCTCTACATATCCCATTGCACATCAACTAAATTGCATGTTGAGTGCCAATTGGTCATGGTTTAGACATGGATCTAAATTGGCTTTACACCATGGAACTCCAAAAGTTCTCATGGGATGAAACATCTACCCACTAAATGTCTGCAACTTGCCATATCTCACATGCTTGGGGACATATATAGAAGAGATGGCTCATGTCCTTGTCCTCATTTGCAGATAGCATCAAACAAATTTAAACCAGGGTCCATTCCACCTCTGTCTCAAGGGCAGTTAGCAGATAGCAACAGATGTTGAAATCACTACCAACGAGCCACTGATTATAGGTGACATTGTTGGAGAGTTTTCCACTGACAATCGTGGTATTCCCCGCTCACATTCGAACCATGCACCGATATGTTGCGATTTTAGGACAACCAATATTCGAGCAACATGCTCTGTTTTGAGTGCTCTTAGTTGTAGGGGGAGGGCATTTGTGAGTGGCTTGAGGTTCATGAGGATGTTGTGCACCTTGATCATTTGGAGGATATGTAGGAGCTATCTGATAAGGGGAAGATGTTGAGAAATGACCATTTTCATGTCTTGTAGGAAGACAAGAAGAATGTGATTGAGCGAACACTCAATACTTCTATACAGTGGAAAGTGGATCCAGGAGGCACAAGCCATTAAAGATGCACTCTATTGAGGTGGATTGAGAGGAGCTTGAGGGGGACCAAGCCATTAAAGATGCGATGACACCACTTTTTTGAGCTTAGTCGGCATGTGCTCAATGATGGAGTAAGGTGGGAGGGAAAAGATATCATGAGATTGTCTGAGTTGCAGATCGAGGAGTTGATGTGATCATTCATTCTTGCAGAGATTTGACGGATGACATTTGATTTGAATGCTGATGATTTGTCAAGTCTAGATGGATTTTTGATTTTTTTCTTTAGGGATTCCTAGATGTAATTGGATAGGGGAGGCATTGGAGGTGGTTGAGGAGCTGCGGCCCGGGAATTACGATTTTGAGAGATCAAACAGTTCTTTGTTGTTCCTTCTCCCGAATGAGGATGTGTTGCAAAAGGTAGAGGACTTGAGCCATTTTCCCAATCTAATGCCATATGCCCCATTGTGGCAAAGGTGTTTGCCAACATATTGTGGAAGGTCCTTGGTTTAATTGTTG